>RJWH01001053.1:243957-479892 GCA_004363575.1 Solenodon paradoxus
CTCTCTCTCTCTCTCTCTCTCTCTCTCTCTCTCTCTCTCTCTCTCTCTCTCTCTCTCTCTCTCATGCTCAATCTATTACTTATCAATGAGTTTCATTAATTTCTGATTGATTTCTTTCCTTCCATCCCCACAGTGTCAATTTTTCCTTAGGTTCTCTTTCCCCCCGACAATAGTAATGGCACTTGAATAATTTTCCTGACCCAGTTCAAGTCCAGTTTGGCTCCAGGAGAATTTTATTAAAAAAATACAGATATTTATTATTTAAATTCCTTCAATAATTAGTCATTACTTGCAGACTAACACTGAACCTCTTCTGCATGGATACAATACACTAACAGCTGTTCAGATTTGTTTTGTTGTTGTTGTTTTTTACCAACTGTCAACACTTTCGGCTTGGACACCTTCTCCCAGTACGTCCTGGGTTTATCTTTGATAACTTCATGCCTCAACCACAACTATGCTCTTCATGTGTCTAGACTCTGCAGAAGTCCTTCTCAATACCCTTCCTCGGCTGCAAACACCCACAGTGAGAAGATTACTACACACAGATTCTGTGACTGGCTTCCTCACAAACTGTATTAAACACACACTGTAACATTAATCACTGTGGAGAATTACCAAATAAGAAGGAAACCAAGAATTTCTAATACTCCATGCCAATATGCTGAAATCACAGTAAAACACTCTTTTGACTGCTAAATTTTAAATGGTCCACCCCCAAAAACTTACCTTTGCTCTTCCCTGTTTTATAATTCCTTTTGATTATTCCAATATTGTCTCTTGTGCTCATGAGCCCAGCATGATGTAGTAATTCAAAGTGATTAAAGAATAAGCACCTAATTAATTATCTGTCCATATCCTATCAATTATTTTAAATCATGCCTGACTTTATTACGAATGAAGCATTTCATTTGTCCCTATATACACTGAATCAAGATTCTGGGAAAGTCAAAATTTAATCCTATTTTTCACTTTACTTGTACAGTTAAGTGCCACATGGAAACCATGTGTTCTTTACTCTTCTTAGTCTAGACCCATAGCTAAAAGGACTGTTAATGATTTTATGAATCAAACACAGCAAGTTGAGCTTTCTGTATGATAATCATGTGATAATCTCAGACAAATCTTTGCAATCCTGAGGATTCTTTCCCTTGATTGGCACTTTCTTTCTTTCTTTTTTTTTTTTTTTTAAATCAGTTGAATGTGTGACTCACAGCCACAGAACCAATGGAGAGCTTTGTAAAACACACTAATGGGAAAAACCATGATCATTCAATTAGTCTGAGATGACGCCCTTGAAGCTCCCCCAGGAGATTCCAATGGGCAGCTAGAGTTGAAACCAAAAGTAATGGTTATTAATGATTATTCTGCTCCAATACAACTAAAATAATGACACTACAATATTGGTGGATTCTTTGTGGCAGTGACCTTTACTTGAGTCATTTCAGACTCTCCAAGGGAATGTATTATTTGGAAAAGTTCCCCTCACTACCCACATTAAAAACAGTTATTTCACACAGCATTAAGCTTACCTTTTTTTTTTTTTTTTTCAGGATACTCATGTCTCTTCAGAATCTAGGCCCTGCTTGCTTCTTCAGCTATTTCTCTAGACTTTTCCTGTCTTGTTTCACTACAGATTCAAACATATGTCCAGCTTGCACATCTTTAGGCCTTTGCACCTGTTGTTTCCTCTACTTAAAATATCCTTTCTCTCCACTTTCACATACTGAAAGCCTTGACAGAAAGTTCAGTTAAGCTCAACTGAACTTTCTGGCTTAAATTTTTTCATGATTTTCTTGAAAAGAAATTTTTCTTTGACTTGATTGCCAAAGGACTTTCTAGGTTCACATAGCATTATAGTCATTTATGTTTATATTCTTTGCAAACCTAAAAGCTGCAGGCAGTTGGGAACCATGTCTTATTTATGCTTGAACTTCCAGAACACTGTACACTGCTTCATGATCCATGAATCTTTACTAAATTGAAGTATTTCTTTAGCTTTAACTATTAAGACTTGCATATGCTTCTGTATTACCCATCCAACTAGACTTGAAGCTACAAAAATATTAAATGGAGAGAAATGATCCCCTTTCTCTTTGACGGTTCCCACATATAGCATAAACTATAATGTTCCATAGTTTGAGTTGCCTAGAACATTCAGATAAAAATGTCCACATTTGTTTTTATTTTTTAAGTATAGGTATTTCTAAAAGATGATGTCAATCCTATTTAGTATTTAACAATTCAAAATACTTAATGTAGTTAAATGTTCTCTTCGCAATAAGCTTAGGGGCCATTCCCATAAGTATAATGAACTATTCAGTAGAATTGAACCATATTTATGATTCTAATCTGATTAGGAATTGGGCTCTAAATAATTTCCCCTCTCTCCTTGGGGAATGATACTCTCTTCCTCTACTAAATCCTCACTATCTTTTTTTGTTTGTTTGTTTTATGTTTATTTTATTTAGTTGTTTATCCTTGTTGCTACTCTAGGCTCTGGGTCTTGAACCCAGGTCTTTGGGATATATGTGGTCTATGTTCAGTGGCCTTATCCACTAGCTCACCAGGGCACACACTCATTATCTTTTAATATCTTCCATATTAACCTCTGCTCAGAGACACCATCGAAAGAACATACTGTCAGAAACCCAAGCATCTGAGGGAGACTTTTTACTGTCTGGTCCCATAAACATGTTTGTCATGTGGAAGAAGGTGGAAAAATGTCTACTGATGAAAGACATCATGGTAATGCAAAGAACAGTAGGAAAATCGTCTGTTTGCATTTTGTTGTTATGAACATTCTCTCCCAGTGGTACTGCCAGGGCTAGTAAAAATACAGGCTATCTGTAAAACTTGAATAAGTAAACCTTTTTGAAGAGCTCTTCAAATTCTACAACTTGGGTTGGGAAAATCTAGACAATTCCCAGAGAATGCATAGAAGGCCAATGAAGCTTCACCACTTCAGAAAAGAACAGTGTGAGCAGAGGAAAGGAAAGGAAAATGGGACTCAAGAGCATAAAAATCTACCATGAAGGGATGGGATTCGGTTCTCACAACGTGCTTAGATAAGGCAAAAAGACAGTTGGTCTTACTTCTTTGAATATGGGCATCCTGGGTTTTTATTGTTTTATTTTGATTTTGAAGGTTCACAGACTTCAATAACTCCCTATTCAGTTGTTTTACACTTATACTACTTTTGAGAATGGTGAGAAAGGAATTTGATCCTGGTTAATATTAAAATTCATATTCTTTCAACTTTATCATTTAGAATTGATATTGAGAGTAGACAAAAGAACAGCAATGCACACATTACAATTATTGACTAATAATTATTTATGCCTTCAATGAATTTATATTACATTAATGTATGTAATTATAGGAACCACCTGTAGAAATGATGGTATTACAGCTATTTTCCAAATAACGTGAGACACAGAAGTATTAAGTAAATTGCCAACAAGAGATAGATTCAAATTCAAACCTTTTTACCGTCATCTAGTGCTATTTTAAACTTATCACAGTCTTCAGTAATTAATAATCCTTTCTATTCAATAAATACTCTTTTGAAGGCCAACACAAAAAAACAGAGATACTTCCTAATTAGAGAATATTTCTTTAAAATATTTGCTTGTCATTCTTCTGAAAAAGAACTGGAATCATTGAATCAATAATTGATCTGACATGTTTTTGGTTCCCAGGTAAGTGGGACAAGCAGGGGGTTGGGAGAATGGCCCAGGGTCAAAAGATCTGGATTTTTCACCTGGTACCACCTGGTACTTCAGCCATGAATCACTTGCACTTAGTCACATTTTTATTTCATATAGTTCTTATTTTATTAATATAAAAAAATGAGAGGTTTAAAATACTTAATAAGACTCCGCTCTAATTCTAAAATGCTAATAATTTCCACACCCAAGACTTCATCATCTCTCTTTCAAAACTTCCTAAAATATAGCTCTCTGCTCATAAAAATTTCATAAGCGCTTAAAGCACAGTATCATCTAAGCCATCTAATGAAAGAGTGCCAGCTCTCACTATGCATGCAAATGACACTGAGGTTAAACTCAGGCAGGTATTCTAAGAACACATAAGCAACTGAGTGTGCAATTTGGAGCAAAAGGTGAACTATTTTTAAATGTAATAGTTATTACAAGTATTCAGAAATATACTTTGAAAATAAGGAAATATAATTATGGATAATCATCCAAGGAAGTAGTGAGAAAGTTAAACAGAAAAATCTCAAAATCTGGACTGAGGTTATTACTTGGGAAACAGAACAAAAGAGTTTGTAGTCAGAGTGCTTTTGTGAAATAAAAGAAAGAAATCACTACTCACAAGGGGTTCTGGTAACATTTTATTTCTGAGTTGCTAATGTCAAGAAATATAATGCAAGTCACAGAATGGATATATCTGGGGATATCCAGGGGAATTATTTTCAGATTTAATTTGTTCAAAGAGTAATTCTAAACCTAATGAGCAAAGTCAAGACTACACATTTTTAGGCGATGAGCCAACATAATAATTCCTTCTCTATTAAGAGACAACTTAATAATTCCTTCTCTATTAAGAGACAACTTAATAATTCCTTCTCTATTTAGTGACAACTTGGAATTTTGTGTTGTATTATTATTATCACTATAAAAGTGACAGCTAGTTCAATGAAGTATTTGACCCATTTCTGAGTGCATGTGATTTCTGAAGCAACCAGAGATAAAGTCTTCTCCTTAATACCAGGACAAACTGAGGTTCTCCAAGTAACCATAACAATCATTTTACTATTTCTCTCTCCACACAATTGTCTATGAGGGACAACATCCCATGGCCAGACCTCATCTGCCTAATAGTTATCATTTGAAAACAATTGTGTTTGCCTTACATAGTCCCAATTTTCTATTTGCATTTTCTTTTCATTTTTTTATTGCAAAGGGATAGGAAATAAAAAATGATATTAAATCCCTTAAACAGTATTATCGAATGGGTCAAGGGAGGAACAGTCAGTTGTTTCTGGTATAAGCGTAAAAATAAAAGTGATACATAAGACCCTAAGATTACTAATTAGAAAGATAGTTTCCATATCTTTACAAATGTTAGGCTTTCTGGTTGTAAGAAGAGGCTGAAGCTCAAGGGAGTGGTTGTGTTAAATTCCCTACTTACGGGTGTACTCTTTATAGTTATTATATGAACAGGTAGATGGTAAACAAGCTTCATTATATCAAAATGAGCTGAGACTCTGGTCTCTCATATAAAATCCAAACAAGTTTTAATGAGCATGTATAATGCCCCAGATCTTGTGAAAATAACAGAAAAATGAAAAAACCCTTTCTTTGAGAAGACTACATTCTGAGAAGATATATTTATGAATTATTTCTAATTTTCAAGAACAGCTGAGCTAATGTAGATTTTACACCATCCTTCTCTTCATTATTATGACATAAATTTTTCCTTGATAAGAACCATATAGGTTGACTTTTGTCCAGTAAAGATAATCTCAGGTTGTCCATGCTGCTTTCATTATCCAGGAAGGAGCTACTCCAAGCCCAAACACTCAAAACTAACCACCCTGAATACATATTTTCATGAGTAAGCAAGGAAGTATTTGGTTTCTTACCTCAATCTTTGAACAAATGACCAATGATGTGTGTGCCTAGGCCACAACCACCTTTTCCTTGCCATTTCGAGTTTTCCCAAGGATTAGTCACTTGATAAATCTGCCATTGAATGGGTTTTAAATTATAGGTGAATCGACAGGGAAAACAAACAAGGGGATTTACGTGTTTTTCATTAAGATCTGGGCTCTGGCCTAGAAAGGCTCCTCTAGAGGAAGCTAGGAAAGGAAATGTCTTAAATTTCTAAAAATTGCTCAACCCAGCCAAAAGGTGCACACACTCATTATACAAGACGTAAGTTGAAATGCCAGAAAAGATCTCACAGAATTGAGTATAGTCTTCATTCTCTAAGTAATGAACCCAAGGAGAAATATTTTCTGTTATAATTGGAGAGGCTGGGTCAGGTAATGGAAAAAACACTAAGACAGTGATCAGAGTGTCCAGATTTAGTTTAGCATAAGATTGCTATATGACCTAACATTTGCTTCTTATCTCTGGCTATTCATTTGTAAAACAAATGGTTCAGAAAAGGATTCAGGCATCTTACAAACCCAGGGGGATACTAGGGATCCATAGAGATAGTTCAGCAGCTCTGCAAACATTTAGTATTAATGTTAATTTAAGAGGATAGCTAACCTTGAAAAACTATCTTAAAAAACGTAGTTACACAAAAAAGCACACAGTTGGATACCACTCGTACATCTACTACTAAGGAACTGTTTTTTCCCGTGTATTATGTGCACTTTCCCCCTCAAATTTGTGAGAGAAAAATAAGGATGCACATTATACATGGGTGGTACTAATTCCAAATCTATATAAATGTTTTTAATTATTTTATTTATGTTTATGAGTTAAAAGTGCAACTCTGAAAATCAATAATGGTATCTGTATATAAAATAATACCCAGGGAAAAGGATGGATGTATGAAGAAGGCATGAAAATCTGGTTTAACAAAGTCTGGTCATTAAGGCCTGAAGGATTATTTTAAAAAGCAGCACTGTGACATGCGCTGGTGGATCAGTGGTTAGGTCAACTGCTTCCAAAGGAGCAAGTCCACATACCCCTGGGTTTTTGAGTCCCAGGTCCAGGGGGAAGCAACCAGTGTGAACAGTTAAATAAAAATAAAATAACATGCTTAAAAAAAAAAAAAAAGCAGCTTTGCTTGTTTGTGATCACCTCAAAGCAATTGCAGGGGACTTGAAAACTCAATTTGCTGTGATACCTGGTGGGCTCGCCGGCCAACTGCAACATCTTGATGCGTCAGTAAACGAGTCCTTTAAGGCCCTAACGAAGAGTGGACATCATTGCAGAATCAAGAAAGCCTCCACCGCCCAAGTTTGTGATTGGATCCTAAGATCGAGGAACTGTGTCAAGAAGGAAGAGGTGGACGTGAAATTGTTTAAAAACTGTGGCATCAGCAATGCAATGGATGGAACTGAGGAGGATGAGATTTATCAGATGAGGAAAGTGAGTCTTCAGAAGACACCAGTAATGAAGAACTTGAAGATGACACTTCTGATACTGACAGAGACGAAGAGTTGTTGGCCTTCTATGATAAGTATGTAACGTAACTTGTTACTAGTGCAGAAAAATTTCTTGTACCTCCTACTTGTTCTTTTATTTTGTAATTATTTGTTACATAAAATTTCTTGTACCACAATATGTTTGAAAAATGTTAAAATTCATTTCTAATAAAAAACAAGTGCCTAAATATAAACAAATAAAAATTTGAATTAGAAAATTTAAATGAAAGATCTTTTTTCTTTCAGTTTGGGCCCAAAACACGGGTGTACATTATACATGGGAGCACATTATACGTGGTAAAATATGGTACTTGGGTTTTTGTTTTTTAAACAATCTTTGGAACAGAGGGCTTCCCCTGACATCTTTCTGGATCTACTTGGATATTTTGAAAATGGCTTCATTGATTAGGAAAGTTGCAGCTTTGCCTTGGTCTTTCCTTTTTTAAAAAATTCAGGCCTCTGTGTATACATGTAAGTGTTTACTACAGCATTCAGCATGGCCAGGACTCAGGTTTAACTGTCTGGCGCAAGTCGCTCTATTTGGCAAAACAGTTCCTTACTCAATAACAAGCACAAGAATGAGCAGACTGACATGATTCTTGCATTTAATTTTATACTTGATACTCTCTTTCACACAGTGATGTTTATGATCAAAATCAATCCCAGCAGTTCTTAATTGTTACTGATGCAACAAAGTAAAAATTCCCTACAATTCATATTTCAATTATAGAGATTATTTTAATTAAAGAAAATCCTAGATTTTTTAAAGGAATGTTTTTAAAAAATGATTTGTGTTTGTAATTAGATCTTTCAGAGATTTGTTTAGTAAACTAAAGTAATTGGATGCTGTGGCTAATTTAAGACTCAACCTTTGAAACTCCTAAATTCACAGTATGTCATCAAAAAAAGGAACTTTATGAAATCATGTGAGACTATCTTGGGATATTTGGGTTATAGAAAGAGTTCTCAAATATGCCATCAAAAACAGTATCCATCATACAAGTTGTTAAACTGGAACTTTTCAAAAGTAAAACTTGCTTTTTTGCAAGGCAGTGTTAAAGCAAATAAGTCACAGGCTGTGAGAAAATATCTGCAAAATACACCTCTATCTAACAAAGGACTTATACCTAGAACATAGAAAGAACCCCATGAAAACAAAAGAAAAATTAGAATACAAACAATCTAAAAATGGGTAAAATTTGAATAGACAAATCAACAACAAGATAGTATAGAATAATAAAGAAGCATCTAAAATGAAGCTCAACACCACAGTCACTAGGGAATAAACCACCAATGTGTTGCTACTAAAACCTACTAGAAGGAAGGGAGAGAGGAGAGCTGAGGAGGAGAGGATCTGGGAGATGGAAACTGACCTACAATATCAAGTGCTAGGGAGGATGTGGGAGAAATGGGACCCTCAGTTTCTGATAGGAAAAAATGGTACAGCTACAATTTGGCTGTTTCTTATAAAGTGAAATATTCACTTTCCATTGGTACAAAAATGCCATTTCTAAGTATTTGACAAAATGAAATAAAAACATATGCTAACATGAAAATTCATACAAAAATGTCTTTAGCTCTTTTGCTATTAATCACCTGAGATGATTAATTTTATGTATCAAACGTGCCTGGGTTACGAGTTGCCCAAATATTTGGCCAAATATTACTCTGGTTCTTTCTGTGACGGTGTTTTTGAATGAGATTCCATTTAAATAGGTGAGTAGAGTGAAGCAGATTGTTCTCCCTGATGTGGGTGGACTTCATCCAATCATAAAGACTGAATAGAACAAAAAGGCTAATGTCCACCCCACACCTCAAGAAAAAAATTCCTTATGCCCATCTGCATCAGGACATGAGCTCCTCCTCTCCTGTTCAAACTGAATTATCTCTTCTACTTGAAGCTCAAACTCATTGGCCTTTGGTTTAGAACTATACTATTGTCTCTCCTAAGTCACCAGTCTACCAACTCAACCTGCAATTCTTGAGATTTGTTTCCATAATCACATGAGCCATTCATTACAGTAAATCAATCTTTTTCTTTCTCTTTGTTTTTATGGATGGATGTATATAGACAGAAAAAGACAGACAGATACACATATAGTTTATGAGTTAAATTTCTCTGGAGAATCGTGCATTATATGGAGTCTTAATTTAGAAGACATTCAAAAGCTCTTCAACTAATAAAAGGGTAAACACACTATAGTTCATGTATAAAGCAGAACCAGTAGTCAGAAATAAATGGACAACTGGTATATGCAACAATATGGGGGAATTTCAAAAGCATTAAGTTAAGTGAAAGATGCTGGACTCAAAATACTATATACTGTCTGATTCCATTTATATAACATTGTGGGAAAGTCAAAGTTATAGAGACAGAAAGAATATCTGTGGTTGCAGGGTCCTGAGGTCTAGAGAGAAACTGTCCTCCAAGGGATATGGGAACTTTTTATGGTGATGGAAATGTTCTGTCTTGATTGTAGTATGGTTAGGAGACAGCATACATGTATCAAAATGCATAGATCAATAAGCTAATATGGGTGATTGTTAGTGTATGAAAATTAAATCTTAAGAAAAAAAATTTTAATTGGCATAATTTATAAATTATGTATACATTTATAAAAATTTAAAACTATGAAATAAATATATATCATAAAAATTCACGTGTCAGTTGAACTTCCAAAGAAGATTGTTTGCAACAAAGTCTTTCTCTTTTGACAAAGCACATTACAATATATAAATGAGTAATATGTGTCCCAAAGGCACCTAGAGAAGTACACAAATCATAAAGAGCATCAGACATCCAAATTCCCGAAAGCAAAAGTTTAACCTTGCTGTTCAATGCTATTTTCACTCCTATGGTCCAAGTTCCAGAGCTCTCTCTTCTAGGTCAGAGCTGGGTTAGTGGTCGTCATCTAAGATGGTACAGACATATTCAGTGTTGCTCTAATGTGACAGTTGTGTAAGAACATGGTCTGGTGGAGAAAGTCAATAGATATTAAAAACTCGAGAGGTGAAATGTGATGTTGTCTTTAAAACTGTGATGTCTCGTCTCTTCCTTTTTTCACTCTTTTTTCTATCCCATTATGTGTGATGAATATAATATCTTAAGAGTAGTTGATCAGTAAGTGTTTCAAGGAAATAAGGTTCTAATTTTCTGCTTCTGTAAGGAAAAGGATCTACTGCATTCCATTCCCAGGCCAGGGTTTTCTTTAATAGTGTTTCTCTTAAAGGCAGTCTCCAAAGTAAGGTCTGGATAAAGAGCTCGTAGTATCTATACTCAATGAAATTCTATGCAGCTGTTAAAAAGATGAAATTGTACCCTTTGCAACAAACAGGATGGAAATGGAGGTGATTATGCTAAGTGAAAAAGCCTGAAAGAAAATGAGAGATACAGGATGGTTTCACTCATACATAGACTATAAAGAAGCAAAACACAAATCTCAACAAAATTTACAGTAAGCAAGACTATAGCCACCAGGGGGAGTGTGAAGAGGGTGGGAAGGAAGGAGGGAACAAGGTAGTGGTAAAGAGCACTAGAAAATAGACTGAGGTATGGTTTCAAAATCCTAAAATACATACAGCAAGGTAAATAAAATAAATATTATTTTTAAGTAAAAGTAAGGATAGTTTCTAATGGGACCGTAATACCACTCATCTCATAATAAAATTATAATACACATTCTGTCAAGTTAATAAATAGTAGTTCTCAATTAAAAAAAAAAGCATACCTTGCATTGATAGTTTTTTTTCTTAGTTAGAGATACCTCCTTATCAAAATAGTCTGCTGGTTCCTAATCTATACAATGACTTTGACATTACCTGTCTTACCTACTAATGTATTTTTCTTGGGAAGCAAAAGCAGCTCTGATGTATTCAGAACAAATTAAATACTGACTAAAAAAAACAGCGAAGTTTGTATAATATTGGATACAACTAATAACAACTAGTTGGGCTTCAAGTGCATTGTCAGTCAGAAGCTACTAGTACAACTGTTACATCCCTCACGTAAAGGTGTGCTTATACGTGTGTGTATCTCTGTGTGTGTGTGTTTAGATAGTGACCTTATAGAAAACAGTGAACGTAACATGGTTAAGTAAAGATCAATCTTTCTTCTAAATAATGGCATTGAGTAGAATCCAGTTACCATGAGAATGTACATGAACATAAACTAGTGTGGTATCATAAACAAAAAGCTAGGATATCAATGATGTACAATACATGATAGTATGTCAATATTTTTCTCAAGTAATTTTTCACTTATTTGTTGACAGGTACTTCTCTTGCCTTTTTATTTCTACCTAAATAGTACTCAAGTCTTTCTTTTCACCCGCCACAAAAACCAGAACATTTGCCATGACTCTTCTTCCTCTACGATAAATACCCCACTAGGTATGGGACAGAAATTGCTGTAAAAGATCTGCAGTTACCTATCATCTTTACATCTTTACCATACCGTCTGCGTAATTTCACAAGAACCTGCTTAAGGTTGCCACCATTCTATTGGAAATGCTCACAAAAATCACCGGTGATTTCCTAAGCAACCCAGCTTGGTGGATGTTTTCCTCATTCTCCTTTGGGAATCTGTAACTCAAATTCAAAACAGCCCCTCTTGCTTTCTCTAACAGTACAAAATCTGGTCCTCTTCCTATCTATTGAAATTATTCTGTCTATTGTGTTACCTTTGCTTCTTCCTTCCATTTTCTAAATATATCAGCTACAGAAGGGCTCAAGTTTTTGTCTCTTATTCACTTACCCGTGCCTAGAACCATGAGTGATGCTGGCTTGCAGCAAGCACTTAGTTGTGAAAAAAATGACTCAATTTTCCAGTGTCTCTAGCCAACTCATAGATGTCCTTAGAACTATTGTGCCTGATTATTATATTCTGTTAGCAAAGAGAAAATAAAGGGAAAGGAATTAAGTAGTGTCCATGCAAGATCTGCTACATATATATGTGTGTGTATATACACACACACACACACACACACACACACACACACACACACATGCCTCCTCCTATTTGGACGTTTACTGCTATTTTCCCTCAGCTAGGTCCTAGACGACAGGTGCAGCTGATGGAGATGGAGACATCATTTCTAAGAAAACTCATGAAATTCTTGCACTCAGAAGTCCCATATAGATCCATTACCATTCAGATCGGGTAAGTCTATTTTGTTCAGTGGATCTCCAAACTGAGTTATAATATACGCAGGTCCTAGACGAGCATCAACAAATTGACCTCAAATTAGTCAAAACGAACATCTACACCAAAGACATTAATAATGCCAACACTGTGAAGCCATGCCACTCTTTTATTGGTGTGAATTTTTATAGTTCCAAGAATATTTCCATTTCAAAGTCATTGAAGAATTCATGAATGTGGTTTACTCCATGTGTATCCAAGTATTGTGAGTTACTGTGCAATCTTCCTTCACTGGGATAGACACCAACATGATGAGAAATTGGGTCATAAATGCCTTGATCAACAAAGCACCTTGAAACGAGACGTGATAATGTGGGTGACAGTTTTAGTCTTCATGGTGACTTAGCTCTTTTTTAGTCTCTGTATATAAGCAATCAAGCCCAGGAAGAGACAAAAGCATTTTTAGATCTGTGCTTGCTTCATCTGGAATACTTGAAATTGAGGGTGCATGTGGGCTGACTGTGTATAAGAAATGAAGTGCATCCATGGCATCCAAACTCAAGCTCTGGAGAAAAACAGCAAGATCCAGAATAACAGTCATTGCGGGTACCCAGAGAATTCACATTCACAAACTCCACAAACAAGGTTTCCTGACCACAGGGCATCAATACCCACCATTTTTTGAGAAAGTTTTGGCGAAGTACCACACTGATTTATTTGAACTCACAAAGATCTGATGTAATATTTAAAAACAAATCTCTTCTTTGTGTAAACATGAATTAAGAAAAATGTAAATCCCCCATCTAGGTTTATTTTTTTAAATAGGGATTTTAATCACATATTTAGAAACCTAGGGTGCTCAATTCCTTAAACAGTTAAGATAATAAATGGAATTTGGCAGAACATTTGTTCTGATTACTCTGTTTAATGATACTTGGAACATCAAGATGCATGGGAAATTACACTCGAGCATGATGCGCACAAAATAACTTGGAAGGGATCAGATCTCATTTTGACTTGATTCTCTTCTCCTGGAATACAGACAGACCACATTCTTGTTTTCCTTTGCACCCCTCCCCACCCTCTTAGATTAAACTATATTACTTTTGATTGATAGTCATCTCTGTAATTTGTGCTTTTTGAAAGGATAATTGTTACAAAATTATATTTTTCAGTTTTCCCCGGTAATTGTAAGATATGAATTTAAGTCAGTATTCTTAATTCCTAACTGATCAAACATGGGACATAATTCATGAAATACTTTCAAAATAAATGTTTAACTAGTCTATGTAAGTTTACATGTCACTTTAGATTGAGTTTGACAGAAGGCTATAGATGGCTAGAATTTTTTCTCTCCAGCAATTTTTCTATTTTAAATGTTAGAGCTGCACACATCAATAATGTGAAAAGACAGGCTATTCCCTAAAAATTCATGTACAAATCATACAAAAGTTAGTAATTAGATATATAGGTTAATGACAATACAGACCAGCTATATAACATTTATACCAAACCACATGACTGCCGTATTTTCATACTAAGACTCTGCTATCTCCTGGAATGTGTTTGTCAGCTACATGAGCTTATAGATGCCAGTTTTGTGCTATGCACTTGCCGTGAAAAAAATGAACTGACTCAAGAACTCACGCCAGACGTCTTTTCTAAATAATCACAAACTACTGACACTCTAAATATTTAGATTACTAGGAATCTCAATGTTGGACCATCACCTTTCCCTCACTACACATCAGAGCAGAAGGCTCTGATTGTCTGCCCTTGAATATAATATTAATGCACATATGAAACTGATTAGAATAGTTGAGGTGTTTGAAAGAAAGGAATTTTGATTTTTATAAAGATTGGCATGAGGATCATTTTTCTTGGTCCAAATTTACTTTGTTATAACATACCCAAATCTCACTTGCCAGATATAAAAGAAAGAACTTGTTCTTACTTTTGTGTACTTTTCTTTTGTGTGTCTTTTCCAGTTTTTTATAGCAACATAGCACAGATTTAAAAAAAAGTGTAGAATTAAATCCAAACATGATATACCTGTGAAGAAAATGCTTAAAAGTCCAGTACTAAAAACTGGGACCCGAAAAGAAGAAAACATTTGTCTCGGTGTTTCTGGGTATGATTCATTTTAAAAACTCATTTTGAGGGGTTAGCTATACAAAATCCTCTAGATACATCCACAGTGTCTCTCAAAATACTGCGCTTTAAAAATTCCATAGTTTTGGGTGGTATTCAGTTGAAGATTTAGGATACAAGTACATATGCATATGTAGACAAACATATGTGTGTATATGTATACAAACACACACACACACATACATATTGCTTCAAGAGCTATTCTGACAGCTGGCATCCTCTCTGTCGCTCTGTTACGGTAATTAGGTTGCTATGAGCAAGAAATGAGTGATGCCTTAGGAGTCCAATGTTCAAGTCTAAGTTACAATAGAACAGAGTTAATCTGGACATTGATATGTATCTCAAAAATCTAGAAAATCTCATCTGAGATTATAAAATAATCTCTCAACTTCCCATGTATAAATCCTGGATGCAATTCTTAATATTGCAGAGACAGAGTGAGGAAAGCAGAAAGCATTAGCTACAAAGCTGAAATCGAACTAAGTTATTAGAAGAAGAGGCCTTAATTTTCCTTTGATTGATTTGGACATTTTCAGAAAAATCATGTCTAATTTTGTTTATGTGCCAGTAAATTTTAAACCTGCTATTTTAAACCTCAGATAGTATGTTCTCAGTACCACTCACCATGTTGGCTGTATGATGGCTTTCTGCCCATCACTTAAATCAAAATTAGCTCCTTTTCTATCTTTTGTGGAACAATCCCCACTGGCTGAAGTGTTGTGGCACTGGATTGGGAAAGACCTGATTTCTAGTCTCAGTGTTTCTACAGGGGCCTATATGGTAGTCACTGGAAGACAAATTTTAGCAGGTCATAGACTTCCTTATTTATAAGGAACTCTATCCTGTTGGTTGCCCCCTTGAGGCAATGAGAAAGAAAAGTTTGAGAACCATTAAGCTAGGCAGTTGGAATAGAATAAAAGGCTTTACAAATTATTATAAATTCAAATGAGTTCATGGTACATTCACTTAAACTAATACAAATGATCACTTACCATAAGCTTCTAAACAAGCAATGTTTGATAAACATGATTCTAAGACAATGAGGAACAATAAACACCATCATCCCGCTTTAAAAAATCTTAAGGTGCTAAAATATTTTTTTAAACACCTCCAAAAACATAATTTTCCTAATACAACTCTCTGATGTCTCTGAATCTGGAAAATGCTACCTGTGAAATCATTTTGGTTTAAACCCAGTTTCCACTATGGAGAAAGAAAAAGGTAAATAAATCAGTGGTTAATTTATGTATTAAGTCATGTATCATTGTGATGGTAGAGATTCAACTGTTTGGTATTTATTGAAGGTTTATGTCCATCATGGGCTTGGCACTGGGAGAAGAAAAAGGAGACACCTCTGCTTCATGAAAATAATAAGAGTCCACTAAATGCCAAAGTCAGGTAGAAATAAGGTAATTTCACAGAAGCAGGAGTCTTAGGAAATCAGAGATGGTGTTATACATACGTGAATGATTGATGGGTCACAAACAATTGGAAAAGGTAGAATGGAAGGCTGAGAAATTCAAGTAAAATAAAAAGACTAGACAATAGGAAAACAGAGGGCAAGAATGGAAGAGAAAAGTAAAGCCATAGATTTGAATCTTATTTTAAAAGTTCTTAATACAACACCAAGGACTTTGCACTTAAATTGATAAGGAACAGTAAGTCAATAAAGGCACATAAATAATTCTAACATGGCTTGAATACAGGTGAGATATGATAAAGACCTCAACTAGGATGACAGAACAGGGCACCAAGGATCATGGAGCGAAAATGAGCACAATTGAACAGAGGGAGAAGGTGAGGGGTACAGGAGCTATTAAAGATGTATCTTCTATTTGATCTGAGATTATTGGCCTAGACTTTCGGGAGAAAAGACAAACCTTAAATATATAGGACGGCTAAAAACAGAGACTATTTTGTGCTTATATTGGAGCAGGGAGCGTCAGGAGACAAGGAGATGAGCCCTTTCAATCCTGGGCTTTAAGATTTTTTGGTGCTCTGACTTTGGAAATTTCAATTTCAGATATTGAAAATATGTCCCAGTATAGGTTTTTCAGCAAAAATTAGAATTTTCCTGGGCCTAGGAATTTAAGAAAGCATTTGAATCCAAATAAATAGGCCCGAAAAGCCTTTCCACGGAGACAAGCATGTGGCAATCAATGAAATCTCTAAGAGACAAGGTACAGAAAGTCAGGTGACTAAAAGCAACTGTTTGGGATCACAGTGGGGAGTGTGGTGGAGGCAGGGCTGGGAGGGCAGCAAAGATGGAGAAGCACACTCCAAGGAGAAAACAAAACAAAACAAAACAAAACAAAACAGGAGAAATCAGTATCTTCAAAGTCAAGGGAGAAGAGCAAGGATTTCGACATTCACACTCCATCTGAATCAAGGCCAGTGAAGACCAATAGCATTTGAGAGTTACTTATCAGTGATCTTAAGAGCTCTTTTAGTACAGAAACAGAGAGCAAGTGGCAGGAGAATCAGCTACATGTAAATAACATTGAGAACCCATCAATGAGAGTTGGGATAGAGGCAAGAGAAGCAGAATAGTGGAGCAAAGGGATTTTAAAGTAAAGGATAGCTGAATGCAGCTATGCTAACTGAGGCAAGCCAACAGGAGCAAGACAGACATTGTATGGTTTCACTCATATGTGGTCTGTAGAGAAAATAAGCAAGCAAATGAACTCAACAATACAAAAATAGATTTCTAGTCTGAAACATCAAATTAGTGGTTGCAAGGGGGGAAAGAGAAGGGGAGCAGGTAATCTGGAAGGAAGGGATCAACTATATGGTGAAGCAAGAAGTGAACTGGTGTTCAATTCAATATATTAACTACAGATGTCGATTTACAACAATGCACACCTTAAACCTATATAATGTTACGATGCAATGTTTCTTCAAGAGAATCAACCTTTAAAAAAATGGAGAAAGATACCTTCCAAAAAAGGAACAATAAATGAGGAAAAGTGTAGAGAAGATGATATCAAAGAGACTGGGAAGGAACATTATAATTAGGTGCCCTGATTTCTTTTCCAATGCATGGAGGCCAAAGTTTAAAAAGGAAAAAAACAGATAGGAATTTAGTATTTGAAAGTTAAAGGTATGCATTATTTTTTTTCTTCTTATCTTAAAAAGAAATTACTGCCCAACCCCCTTCTTCCCAGAGCTAATTCAACCTCCTGGATTCCAGATTTCACCCTTTTCCACATTCTCAGGAACTTTGAGTTTGCTCCTCTGGTCTGCTCTCACCTTTATCTACTGGGGTCTTAGGCTGAAAATGCAGGACTGCCTAAACTGGTTCCACACGTAATCTATGTCTATTGGCTCTGATATCACTGGATTGTAATTTCACAAATGTGACCCTGTGTAATCTGAACAGCGCTGTGGAGAAGGTGGCTCCCCATTTTAGGGACCGTCCAAAACCAAAATTGTAGGAAATGTCTGGGCTATGACTCAAGACTGAGTCTTCTAACTCTCAAATCTCATGTTCTTTCTCCTATGCAGAGCTGTCTCTAGATGGCTGTCAAGATGCCGGCAGTAGATTCTGTTTCTGTCTAAACATTACAAAGTACCTGGCTTGCTGTCAGAGACCAAACTTTAAATGGCTGAAATAGCTTGATAGATTGTGTGAAAATTTTATGGCCCTTCCGTCAGACACTGTGATTTATTATCACATAATACACAGTTAGAAGAACCAAAGAAACCATCCTACAAGGGCCAACTATGTGGAGGCAGCAGCTCTCTGACACTCTAAGGCCACAGGCGCTATATGGATCCAATAAGAAAGCTGCTTCTATGAGAGAGGGAGCCACCTCTTGATCTTGCAAAATGTTTTTGGACACCTAAAGGCTCTTTTATTACTGTGGCTGATTAAAATGAAAAGCTTAAACAACTAAAATGTTCTTTTTGATGAGTTTTTGCCATGAACTATGGACCTTGCCGTCCAGTGGGATTCGAGCCCTTTGATCCTGGGCACTCACATAAATTCTGAGTCATAAAACAACATTGGATTTGATTTTACTAGTGTGGCTGATGTTGCCAGATTTGTAATGCAATCTTGTTTTCTCCCCTCCTCATTTTTGGGCCTATCCACCATTGTTTTATAGCAAAAGGAAAGGAGTTTCCATTTGTTTTTGGCAATCAAGTGTCAAGATCTACTCCGGGATGTTGGAATTTCTCACAAAAATAATGATACTGTATTACAGTTATCAACATAGGAATCAGTGGTGTTCCATGTGTTGAAAATATTAAAAAGAAACACATTTGCATTAAAATAGTTATTACTTAAGATGGTTAGATGATGATATGTTTGAGACCTATTAAGACAAATGTGAAGGAATAAAATTATGATCAGATGTAGCATTTATTAGTTTCCAGCTAAACTAACAAAATAAATTTAAAGTATCAAGAGACAGATTATTTATTAATGGCAGACAATACCTTAGTTTTCAAACTTCGCTTGCCTAAAAAAAGCAAATAAACAAGCAAAGAACAAAAATTGACATCTTGGAGTAGAGGAAATATTCAATGAGATATTTATTTAACAAAATACACTAAATATAACTTACAAGTTTAACTCATTTCCTTTCCAAATCTCCTGATTATTTCTTATGTATGTATTTCTTAAATACATATTCCAATAACTTCTAATTCTAGAAATAAAAGATTTACTATAAAGGAGGAAACAAAACTACAAAAAATTTTTACAAAGATCTATATTACAGAAACTAAAATGCTCAATAATTGGTCACAATTACTTATTTTTGTATGTAATAAAGCTTTAATTTGGATTCAGGTAGATCACATTTACCCTGCTGACTAGGCCAAGGGCTACTAATTTAAATTTGGTTAACAATTTTCAATATTTTATTTCCAATTATTTGCTTGAATACTGGGAAATTGCCAAGATTATTCTGTAAGTGACAGGGGCAGAAGAGTCAAGAGAGATCTCAATTCTGTTTGAGTCACCATAGAATGCATCACTATCCTATGGTCCGTGTTTCATGATATTTTCAGATGAGTCTCTCAACACCTCCTATACAGAGGGATGATGATCTGTCCAGAGGAATATGATTCTAGCACCATGTTTACCTCCTTGCATTTTGGAATGTATATATTAAGACAAACTAAATTGCTGTTTTTATAAATCACTGCAGGTCAAATATTAGCCATTTCATATGATTCAACTTATAAACTCCCTCCATCAAATTTGAAAAAAATTGTTTCTTAAATACTTTAAAATAAACGTATTGTATCTATTTACAACAGATAGGAAGCCATGCCGTATATAGCATTTTTTAAAAAAGAACTGTATATATAGATACACAGCAGTTTCCAGAGATACCCCAAAACTCTCACCTATTTGCAGAGAAACATAATTGCCCTGGTGGTGTGTATGTAATCAGTTATGATGCAAGAAGAGTACACAGATAACCAGAAAGATCTTTCACATTTCAAGCTCAAAGGGGTAGTACAGTGTTAGCATCTTCTTTCCCTCATTCATTCATTCATTCACAAAGTCTTTTTTGTGTACTTAACTACACTCCGGGTAGCGGTGTAAGGACCCAAGGGAGAATCAAGCTGTGCAAAGTTATAGAGAAGCAACAATGACAGTTTTAGCAGAAGCAACCCTCAGCATTGGTAGAAAGTCAATCTTTGTTGTCAGCTTGTGAATTCTCTCAGATGCCCCTCCTTCAGTACAACTGACCATCC
This sequence comes from Solenodon paradoxus, assembly GCA_004363575.1. Classification (NCBI taxonomy): domain Eukaryota; kingdom Metazoa; phylum Chordata; class Mammalia; order Eulipotyphla; family Solenodontidae; genus Solenodon; species Solenodon paradoxus. The sequence continues at coordinate 264,093 of RJWH01001053.1, forward strand.
CTGCTACCCAGGACTTTATTACCACCATTTCTACTCTGATTCTCCCACCTTTCTGCTACACAGGGAGGTCTTTTGAAAATGCAAACCTCTTCATGTCACACAGTCCCCAACTCAGAATTTAGTCATTGCATTCTCATTCTGAGGATGAAACTAGGAAACCTTAAAGACCAACAAGGCCCTTTCACAATCTGGCCTTCTGCCTTCCTCCGCTGCAGTATTTTTCCCACTATGGTCCTTGATCCATTAGTGGAATAGCAAATCAGTGTATGTTGTGTCAATAGAATTTCTGAAATAAAAGAGTGTTTATTATATTAAACCACATCATATGAAATAAGTGAGCTTGAACACAAGAACTTATGAAATAAGTTCTATTTAATAGAAATCTTATTTCTCACGAATTACGCACACAAAACATGTAACCTGAATTTTTATGTAAAATACATTTCTTATTCCAGGATGCAGTTTATACACATTTCTTATTCGAGGATGCAGTTTAAATAAGTTTGAAAAATACTACACAAGCACTTATCACACACACACATAGAATATGAACATAAAACATATTAGCATACATATGTATATGTGTGTATACATACATGTGTGTACATATATACGTGTGTGTATATGTCACATACGTATATCTCCATAAATATATTATGTATTGTTTTTGTAAGTACATTAGTATGGGCCTATCTACAAATACCTTTCTATTTATACTGTCCTGTGAAATAAACAAAGAGCAATTTCTCTAGGATGTTTAAAGCAAAGCTCTGAACTGGACTGCTACTTCAATGATGGAAAGAAAATCTACCTGGAGCTTGATTAAGAGAAAAGGGGTCAGGCTGACCTCCAGTGGCGAGATTGGGAATGACTTCTAAAATAATAAAAGATGGCACAAACTCACAAATCTAAGCAATATAATTTTTAAAATTAATGATTTATGTATATTATATCTACTTAAGCAGAAAGGGGTCATGCAATGCTAAATATTAAACAAAATAAGAAAAACTCTATTACAGAGACACCTACAGCAGCATTAAGGGACAGTAATGGAAACTCGTTCATGGAAGTCAGACCCTCTGAGGGTTCTGGTTTAAAATGGCGGCATGAGAAGAACCTGAACACATCTCCCCCCACAAGCATACACTTATATACATTAGTGGAATGAGTCCTGCACATCAGTCAAGAGAAAAGGAAACCACATTTGGCTGAGACACAGGCTCACCACTACTACCCAGCATGGTGAGCCACAATCAGGAGGGAAACCTGGAGTTTCTCCCTGCAGAGCAAAGGTACCCTAACATCCAGCTTTGAAAACCAACGAAACACATGCACACAAGACCCCTTGGGGCTGTGGCAAATTGAGAAATAACTCTCAAAGGGCTCAAACACATTCACTCACCCCCGGGCCCAACACAGAAGCATCTCTTCGAAAAGCATCTAGACTTTATGTCAAAGAGGATTACTGGGTTATTTTAAAGCATAAACTGGGGTCCAGAGGCCTGCAGGGGTGCTCTCTAGGAACAGAGGCTGGCCGTGAATAGCATCTTCACATGCTTCCTCAGCGCCTTACCACAGCTGGCAGGCAGAATCTTTTTTTTTTTCTTTCTTTTTCTTCTCTTGAGGCAGGTGCCATCTTTAAAGGTACTCACCCTCTGCCACACTTGAGAGCACCTGTATTCCCAGAGGGGATCATCTACAAGAGTCTGGTGACCTGGTTTTTGTAGCTGCCGCCTGGAGATGTGCCTTGATCATCTCCCTCTGGAGGCCAAGGGGGGCTTGTGTTCCTGGGTCCCATGGGACAGTAATAATCAAAGAGATAGTTCTTGGAAGAATACCATTCCCAGAACACTGAACAGATGGATTGAAATACATCCCCAGTCTTTCTGAGAAAGCATCTATTTGCTTGTCCAGTAACCTTTGTTTGAAAGGCGTGCTCTTAATTTGCTACTCAAGGAGTCTATGGAAGCGCTTTCAGGAAACAAAGCTGGTTGACGCAAACTTTGCACAGTTCCTCTACCTCCCTCTAGCTCACCAGTATCTTTCAGAAAGTAGCTTATACCCTGGTCTGGTGCCTTGATTTTGAGGCTGCTGCTGGGGAATGCCTCTACATTGTTTAGCTCTGGCGGCCAGCAGGACTTATGCTCAGAGAACCCACCAGATGACACCCAACAGAGAGAATTCTTAAACAACTACCACCCCACCTCAGAGACAGCAGAGGCAACCAACTCAGGAGCTCAATCTTTCATCACAGCTGCAGTCTGAAGGGCAGGTTTCTGATTAAACAACCAGGTGTTGACTATAAACCTTTTCAGAGATCTTGGAGGGAGGAGACCACCTTCATATATTCTGCCAAGCTCCAGTTAGCCAGCATCTCTCTAGGGCAGCTCTTATATGTGTCTGATGGCCCAGTTTTTATGCCCGATGACCCAGTTTTTGTGGCTGCTACCCAGGAAATGCCCTTTAATCACCAGACTCTGGTGACCAGGAAGGCTTGAATTTCTAGGTCCCACAGGACTGCGGCATCACAGAGACAGTCTTGGCAGGCTATCACCCTCCAAGGCACTGCACACACAGAAAATGAAACACACTTCCAGTCTTTCTGTGAAAGAGATCTATTTGTTTATCCTGGAACTTTGGCCTGACAGACAGCAATTTGGTCTGGCAAAAAATGAGAGCCTTTGGGAAGGAGCATAGGGTAGGGGATGCCATCTTTGTGCTCTCCATCTGCTTCCTACATCTTGCTGATAGCTCCCAGAATGGAGATTATACACTGAGCTAAAGTCCTGATTTTTGTGACTGACACCCAGGGGATACCTCCAGATCACCTGCGTTTGGTGGTCAGCAGGAATTATGCTTACAGTCCCATAGGACTTTATATGTTTGCACACTTTAAAAGTTGATGCCTGAGGTCTGGTTTCCAATCAGCCTAAATATAGGTGCTGAATGAGACCTATCTCATTGGGACAAGGACAGGTCTTGACAGGCATTCAAGTACTAGGAATCATTAAAAATAAAATAGGCTAATTGGAAAACCACAAAGGTTTGAGAGACAACCAGAATTTAGGGTAGGGTTGAACAGGATTTAAAAATAAGGTTGATCTCCTACATGAGTCCACTAGGAGAGGTGGCTGCTTCGTTTAAGGAACCAACATACTAAGTCAAGCAAAATGAAGAAATAAGAGTATGTGCCCAAAAAAGAACAAGATAAAACCTCAGATAAAATCCTTTCTATAACAGACAAGTCATTTATATGGTAAGGAGTTCAAAGTAGTAGTCTTAAATTAGTGCACCAAACTCAGGAGAATAATGAACATAGTGAGAACTCCACTAAAAGCATAAAAAATATAAGCACTAAATAGAAGTCACTGAGTTGAAGAATACAATAACTTGAACTTCAACATACATTAGAAGGATTAAACAGCATACTAGATGAATAAGAATCAGTCAACTTGAAGACAGAAGAATTAGTAATTTGAAGAGAGAGCAGTAGAACTCACCCACCTGGAGCACCAGAGAGTTAAAAAAAAAAAAAAAAAAAGTGACGATAACTTAAAGAATTTATGGGAACAACATGAAGTGAACTAAAATTTACATTACATCATTCTCTGATTAGAGCAGTGGCTAGGTCAATCACCTTGAAGGACAGGCCACAAGCCACAAACTCTGGGGTTTGAGTATTGGGTCCGTGAGGGGGGCAGGGTGGGGGGGGCACAAGCAGTGTGAAGAAATAAATGAAAATTAAATAAAATGCTTCATCCTCCTCCTCTCTTCCTGCCTGTTTGCCTACTCATCTTCATTACTTCCTGCATCTTTCCTTTAAAAAAATAAAATAAAATTTGCATTATAATGGTCCCAGAGGAGAAGAGAAAGGAGTAGCAAACTTACTTGAAGAAATAATCGCTGGACATTTCCCTCACATGGAGAACAAAACACAAATCCAGATCTAGGAAGCCCAGAGAATTACAAGTAAACAGACCCAAAGAGATTCATACAAAGGCACAGCATGATGGACATTTCAAAAGTTAAAGACAAGGAAAGGATCTTAGAAGCATCAAGAGAAAAACATTTTTTACATAAAAGGGAACCCCCATAAGACAGTCAGTTTTTTCAGTAGAAACATTTTAGGTCAGAAAGGAAAAGCATGATATATTCAAAGTGCTGAAAGAGAAAAACCTCCAACCAAGAATATCTTATCCAGCAGTACTATCATTCATAATTGAAGGAGAGATCGAGTTTTCCAGACAAGCAGAAGCTAAATAATTCCATTAGTACTGAAATATCCTTATAAGAAATGTTAAAAGGACTTCTTTAAACTAAAAAAAAAGGTCATTAACTAGGAACAGAAAATATATGAAAGTATAAATATCACTAAGAGTAGTATTCTCATACAAAGCTAGTATGAAGGATAAAAAAGTAGAAAAAATAAGTTCAATAATTAGTTAAGGGACAGACAGAATTTAAAAAAATGTAAAATGTGACTTTAAAAACATAAATGAGGCCGTAAAATGTAGTGTTTTAAAATGTGTTCAAATGTAAATTGTTACCAATTTAAAATAGATTATTATAAAAAGTTGTCATATGTAAGATCATGGTAAACACAAAGTAAAATTTATAGTAGATAAACAAAAGATAGGGCAAAAGGATTCTAAGCATATCACTAAAGAAAGCCATTAATCCAAAAAGGAAGAGAGCAAAGAAGAAGAAAGAAATGGAGGAACTACAAAGCATCCAGAAAACAATTTAAAAATGGAAAAAAGTATATACCCATCAATAATTACTTTAAACGTAAACGGAATAAATTCTCGAAGCAAAAGACAGTGGCTGAATGAAGAAAAAAATCTGCAGTAAAAGCCTATAGAAAGAAACAAGAAAACCTCATACAACCTAACTTTTCATCTCAAGGTACTAGGAAAGTAGGAAATATGAAACCTAAAGTTAGTAGAAAAGGAAATGATAATGATAAAGCAGAAATAAATTAAAGACTAAAAAATAAAAGATCAATAAAAGTAGGTTTAATTTTCTTTGAAAAAATAAAGCTTTAGCTAAACTCACCAAGAAAAACAGAGCGAGCTCAAATTTAAATAATCTAGAAATGAAAGAAGAGACACTGCAACTGAAATGAAAAGGATAATTGACAGCTACAAACAACTATATGTCAATCAATTGGACAACCTAGAAGGGATAAATTCCTGGAAACATATAACTACCAAGATGAAACCTGAATAACAGAAAATCGGAAATGATCAGTTACTAGTAAGCAGACTGAATCAGTCATCAGAAACCTCCCAATAAGCAAAAGTTCAAGACTGGATGAGTTCATTGGTGAATTCTACCAAACATTCAAAAAAAAATGAAAGACAATCCTCAAACTGTTACAAAAATCAGAAGAGATGAGAACAGTTCCAAACTCATTTTATGAGGCCAGAATTACCCTGATAGCAAACCAGACAAGAATGCCAAGTATAAAAGTACAGACCAATAGCCCTGATGAACATAAATGCAAAACCCTTCCACAAAGTATTAGCAAACCAAATTCGATAATACATTAAAGGGATATTATATCATGATCAAATAGGATTTGCTCCAGAGATGCAAATGGCTCACCATCTGCAAAATCAATGCAATATACCATAGTAGAACATGAAGAATAAAAATTATATGAACAGCTCAGTAGATAGAGAAAAAGCGTTTAAATCAATTAAACATTGATTTGTGATAAGAACTCAACAAATATACAGGAAATGTACCTTAATATAATAAAGGTCACATATGACAAATTCACAAATAATATCATATTTTCAGATAAAAAGCTTACAGGTTTTCCTCTAAAATCAGTAATAAGACAAGAATGCCTACTCTTGCTGCTTTTATACAACACAGTATTAGAAGTCCTATCCAAAAGTGATCAGGCACAAAGAAAATGAATAAAAGGCATGTAAATTGAAAAGGAATGAATATGCTCACAATTGCAGATGACATACTACATATAGAAAATCCTGAAGATGTCACAAAAACTATTAGCATAAACAGATAAACTCAAAGAATGCAAAAATCAACATACAAAAATCTGCATTTCTACATATTAACAATAATCAGGAAACAGAAATTAATAAAACAATCCCTTTCACAATTACATCAAAAAAGAATACCTAGGAGAAGTTCTGGCCAAGATGGCGACCTGGTAGGGCTGAGATTCATGTCCTCCCCACAGAAAAACTAGGAATTCACTGATTTTCCAGAAACAAACACTGAGGAAAAGCAGGCACAAACACTGTAGAGACACAGCGGCAATTGAGACAATAAAGATTAGGTAAAAACGTCTGGGTTCAGAGCTACACACTCCTGTGTATCGAGATTCCGGCCTTGGCAGAGGGGTGGCACTGTGGGAAGAACTGGCCCTCCCAGGAATTGCAAAAGCAGAGGAGAGCTGCCCATCAAGACAAGGACAAGGAGCTGGGGGAAAGGGTTTAGGTGCAGAGTGGCAGAGGCACCAGTGCTCCAGTGGTCTGAACAAGAGGCCCAGTGGGAAAATTACACTAGTCACCACCATAACTGGAAGGGAACTACGGGAAAAAACCACTCCCACAGTCCCTCCCTCCATATGGTTCTGGAGCTGCAGGACCTACTCACCAGAAATCTCATCCACCAGAAATCCTGCCCTCAGGCTGAAAGGCAGACTGGAGTCTTCGAGAGTGGGAAACCATCAATGCTACCCACTACCACCACCTTGTGGCGGTAGGTGAAACTGCAGACTGATTGTCAATTGTGTGTCAACAGCAAGGTGATCGTTGCAGTTGGGAGCTCGGACACAGGGAAAACACTGTGTATCTCCACAAAAACTCCTGATAGAAGACTATTCTACTTTCAAAGAAAAAAAAAGAAAAGGGAAATAAACATGGAATTCTTAATACTAACTATATCTCCAGGGAAAAAGCAAAATAGAAAACAAAAAGGGAAATCAATCAAAATACAACCACACCCAATCTACCTAAGAAGAGAAAGAAGAACAAAGCCACTGTCTGGTACAACACACAGAAGACAAATTACAAAATGACACCAAACAGTTATATATCAATAATTACCCTAAACATTAATGAACTGAACTCATTAGTCACATTACACAAAGTGGCAGATTGGATTAAAAAGCATAAGCCAACCTTATGCTGCATTCAGGAAACTCGGCTTCTTTCAAAAGATAAACAAAGACTCAAAGTCAATGGTTGGAAGACAATTATATAGTCAAATGGCAAACATAAAAATGCAGGAACAATCATGCTTAAATCTAATAAAACAGACTTCCAACTAAAAAGCATAACAAAAGACAGAGATGTACATTTTATTATGATTAAAGGGTAAATCCAGTAAGAAGACATAATGCTTATAAATGCATAAGCGCCAATGAAGGAGCACCAAAATATATTAAACAAGTATTATTAGAATTGATGAGAGAACTCGACAGCACAACCATAGTAGGAGACTTCAACACCCCAAATATAACAATGGACAGATCAACTAGGTAGAAAACTAACAGGGGAACAGCAGCTTTAAATGACCATTTGGAACAGTTAGGTCTAATAGACATATACCAAACACTTCATCCAATGACTACAGATTTCACTTTCTTCTCAAGTGCACATGGAACATTTTCAAGGATAGATCATATGTTAGGACACAAAACATGTCTCAATACATTTACAAAGACTGAAATCATACCAAGCATCATCTCTGACCACAATGGCTTAAAACTAGAAATCAACACAAAAAGAAAGCTGGGCAACCCCAGATTAATTGGAGCCTAAACAATATGCTTCTGAATGACTCTTGGGTAAAAGAGGAAATCAAAAGGAACTTAAAAAATACTAAGGGACAAATGAGAACGAAGACACAAGCAACCAGAATCTATGGAATGCAGTGAAAGCAGTACTAAGAGGGAAGTTCATTGCAATTCAGACCTACCTCAAGAAACACGAAAAATTGCACATAATCTAACCCTAGATTTAAAACAACTAGAGAAAGAACAATTAAAGGCAAATAAGAGTAGAAGAAAGGAATTAAGCAAAATTTCAGCAGAAATAAGTGATACAGAAAACAAAAAGACAATCCAGAATATCAACAAAACCAAAATTTGGTTCTTTGAAAAAATAAACAAAATTGACAACTGGCTAGACTCATGAAGAAAAAAAGAGAGAAAACTCTCATAACTAGAATCAGAAATGAAAGGGGAGAACTTACAACAGACACCACAAAATACAAAATATGCTAAGAGAATGTTGAACAGCTCTATGCCAACAAAGTAAACAAAGTTGAGGACATGGACAGATTTCTAGAAAAATACAGTCTACCATGACTGAACCGGAAAGAATTGGAAAACCTGAACAGAACAATCACAAGCAAATAAATAGAGCATGTAATAGATATCTCCCTAAAAAAAAACAAAAACTCAAGTCCAGATGGCTTTTCTAATAAGTTTTATCAAACCTTCAGAGAAGAATTTATACTTATTCTTCTCAAACTCATGCAAAATATTGAAGAAAAGGTAATACTCTCAAAAACTTTCTATGAGGCTAACATCAACTGATACTGAAAGCTGACAGAGACATCACCAAGAAAGAAAATTATAGAAATATATCTCTAATGAACAGAGATGGAAAAATTCTCGACAAAATATTAGCAAACCAAATCCAACAGCGTATCAAAAAGATCATTCATCATGACCAAATGGGATTCATCTCAGGGATGCAAGGATGGCTCAACATACATAAATCAATTGCTATCATACACCATATCAACAAGAGTAAGAATAAAAACTGCATGGTCATATCAATAGACGCAGAAAAAGCTTTTGACAAGATTCAACACTCATTTATGATAAAACTCTGCATAAAATGGGGTTAAAAGGTACATACCTCAATTAATAAGCGCCATATACTACAAACCTGCAGTCAACATCATAGACAATGGCTAAAAATTGAAAGCATTTCTTTTAAGGTCAGGAACAAGGCAGAGTTGTCCACTCTCACCACTGCTATTAAATATCATACTGGCGGTCTTAGCCAGAGCAATTAGGCAAGATAAAGAAATAAAAGGAATCCAACTTGGAAAGGAGAAGGCAAAACTATCACTATTTGCAGATAACATGATTACATATATTGAAAACCCTAAAGAATGTAAAAAAAATAAAATAAACTACTAGAACTAATCAATGAATACAGTAAAGTGGCAGGCTACAAAATCAATGCACAAAAATCCATCTCATTCTTAACACAAACAACATGCTGGAAGAAAACGAAATCGAGAAAACCACATCATTTAAAATATAAGTAAAAAGAATCAAATATCTTGGAATCTACTTAATAAAGGAAGTGAAAGACCTGTACAATGAAAACTACAAGTCCTTCTTAAAAGAAATAGAGGAGTATACAAAGAGATGAAAACACATTCTCTGCTAATGGTTAGGAAGAATCAGCATTATCAAAATGGTCATCTTACCTAAAACAATATACAGATTTAATACAGTCCCCATTAAAATCCCTCGGGCATATTTCCAGGAGATAGGATAAAAACACTTAAAATTTGTATGAAACAATAGGCCTTGAATTGCCAAAGCAATAATGAGAAAATAGTATGAATCTGGAGGGAATATACTCCCAGACATTGAGCTACACAAAAACAAAGTGACAGTGATCAAAACACTATGGAACTGGAATAATATCATAGCCACAGACCAGTGGAATAGAACTGAATCACCAGAAACTGACTCACTCACATACAGTTAATCTATGACAAAGGAGCCATTCGATGGAGAAAAGCAAAGTCCTTTAATAAATGGTAATGGGACAACTGGACAGCCACCTGAAAAAAAAATGAAGTTAGATCACTCTCTAATACCATTCACAAAAATTAACTCAAACTACAGACTTGGACATAAGCCCGGACAATAAAATTCCTGGAAGACAACATAGCAAAGACTTTCCATGACATCAGCCATAGGGAGGCCTCTGAGGACTCAACACCAGCATCATGGGAAACAAACACTAAATTAAACAACTGGGACTACATCAAACTAAAGTATTCACAGCAAAACAAATCACCAAAACCAAAAAGCAGCCTACTAACTAGAAGATATTTGCATTTCATATCTCCGACAAAGGCTTAATATCTAAAATATACAAGGAACTCATAAAATTCAACAACAGAAGAACAGGCAATTCAATTAAAAAAATGGGAAGGGGAACTAGAGAGACACTTTTCTGAAGAGGACATACAGATGGCCAACAGGCACATGAAAAGATGTTTCTACTCACTGGCTATCAGAGAAATGGAAATGGAAACAAGATTTCACCTTATACCTGAAAGACTGACTATTGAACAAAAGTCTGGAAACAACAAATGCTGGCAAAGATGTGGAGAAAAAGGAAAACTTTTATACTGTTGGTGGGAATGCAAATTGATGCAACCCCTATGGAAAACAGTGTGGAGATCACTCAAAAAGTTGAAGATGGAAGTCCCATATGATCTGGCCATTCTACTTCTGGGTATTTACCCAAAAGATACAAAATCACTTTCACCGAGATTTATGCTCTCCCATGTTTACTGCAGACCCATCACAATAGCTAAGAACTGGAAACTAAGTGTCCAATGTCAGATGAATGAATAAAGAAGATGTAGTTACATATATACAATGGAATACTACACAGCCCTTAGAAGAGATGAAATCCTGTCATTTGAATCAACATGGATGAACCAAGAGGGGATTAAGCTAAGTGAAATAAGTTAAAAGAAGACAGGTATCAGAAGACTTCATTCACAGGTGGAATTGAAGAGGCAAAACAACAAAGGAACAGATGAAACAAAACTAACCCTTGGACACTTGCAACAAAACTGAGGTTACTAATCAGGAATGGGATGGTGGCTGGCGGGGCACATGGTGGCATGGCCAACTGAACTATGGTGAAGAATACTTGATTTGGTGCAGGGCAGGGTATATTGACATATATGTGAGGAATGGAGAACCTATACATGATTTCATTTTAATGTGTAAAAATACAAATAAATAAAAAAGAATACCTAGGAATAAATTTAATGAAGGTTATAAAAGATCTATATACTTAAAATCATAAGAAATAAATTAAAGAAACTGAAGAATATACATGTGGAAAACATTTTATGCTCATCAAACTCACAGATTGTAAAAATTAATGTTTAAAAAAATATTTATACTACTCAAACTAATCTACAGATTCAATGAAATCCCTATCAAAATTCCAATGGCATTTCTCACAGATACATTACAAACAATCCAAAATGTTCAATGGAACTGCAAAAGTCCCTGAATAATTGAAAAAATCTTAAGAACAAAGCTTGAGGCAGCACACGTCCTAATTTAGTATAAAACTAGAGTAATTAAACAGTATGGCTTTGGTATAAAATAGACATATAGGTTAATTAAAAAAAAGAAAGAGCCTAGAAATATTCCCCTCTTGTCAAACAATTTATAAGAAAGGAGTCAAGAATATACAATAAGGAAAAGACTGCCTATTCATTAAACAGTGTTAAGAGAATTGGACAGTCACAGGTGAAAAAAAAATGATATACAAAAATTAACTCAAAATCTATTATAGCCTTGAACATAAAGCCTGAAACTACAAAACTCCTAGAAGAAAAAAATAAGTGGTAAAGTCCTTATCAGTCTTGGTGATTTTTTTATATGACACCACAAGAAAAAACAAAAAAGCAAATATAAGTAAGTAGAACTACTGAAAATTCTGTACAGCAAAGAAATTATCAGTAACAGGGTAAAAAGCCAACATACTAAATGGGAGAAAATATTTTCAACCACATCTCTGATAAAAAGTTGGATATCCAAAGTATATAAAGATATCCTACAACTCAAATATCTGATTGAAAAATTGGAAGATAATCTGAATAGGCATTTTTCCAAGAAGACAGACAGATGGTCAACAGGCACATGAAAAGAAGCTGAACATACCTAATCATCAGGGTAACGCAAATCGAAACCACAATGAGGTATCACTGCACACCTGTTAGAATGACTCATATCAGCAAAAGAAATTAGCATTGATGAGGATGTGGAGAAAAGGGAACCCTTGTGCGTTGTTGGTGGGAACATAAATTAGTGCAGCCTCTATAGAAAATAGTATCTAGGCTCTTAAAATATTAAAAATAGAACTGCCATAGTCATTCTACTTCTGAGCATTTATCCAAAGAAAACAAAAAGATACATATACCCCTAAATTTGCTGCAGCACTATTTACAATAGCCAGGATAGGAAAATCATCTAAATGTCTGTTGATGTATTAACAAAGAACATGTGAGAGGTGTTTTATATGTGCCCATGTGTGTATATATTATGTACATAATATGTACTATATAAAATAGATAAATTAGAATGCTATTTGGCCATAGAAAATTTTTTTTCTATAAAAGTTAATTGTTTCCTTTAAAAATGAATAAAATCTTGCCATTGTGACAACATGCATGGACTTGGAAAGCATTGTGCTAAGCGAAATAAAGCAGAAATAATGCATGATCTCACTTATGTGTAGAATCTAAAAATCATCATCATCATTATAATACATCAAGACATAGACACAGATTGGTGGTTGCCAATGATAAGGAACAGGAGGTAGGAAAAGTGGGTGAAGGGGGTCAAAAGGTACAAATTTTCTATTATAAAATAAATATGCCATAGGGATATAGTTAGTGTACAGTGTAGGAACTATAATTAATAATATTATATTGTAGATTTGAAAGTTGCTAGTAGATAGTAAAATTTCTCATCGCATATAAGAAACCTATTATGTATGGTGATGACATTAACCAGACTTACTGTGGTGATTATTTCAAAATGTATACAAATATTCGATCATTACATGGTAGGCCTGAATCATATATGATGCTATGTGTCAGTGATAGCACAGCTAAAAAAAAATTGAGACCTAGAAAGTCTCCTAGTTGAGATCTAAGATCTAAAATTGGCAAATTTCATTTAAATTAGATAATTTAATGATCCTGAAACTTACATAGGCAGAGTTACCTATTTGAAATTATATTTTATGAAGTTTATAGCAAAAACAATTTGAAGTGGAATATCTCACTTATCTGTGTTATAATTTCAGGTACTTTTACGTATTCAGATATTCCTCTTATTAACTCATGTTGACAACAATATTTCTCTTAACAGACAGTAATGGAAATGAGGGTATCACACTTTTGCAACAAAAATATTAAAAGCAGTGCTCTGTGGAGCATTAGGTATAGTATTAATCATAAAATCATTTTCTTTTATATGGGTACATGGCTCATATTGACAGAATTTTACCACCAAAAAATATACTTCACAGCCATGACACAGTAGAAAAAACATGCTGTTCCTCAGAAAAAACACAATGGTATCATTAGTCACCTACCATAGTTCATTATACTATCACAACAGTCGCAATTAGTGTCTCATCAATCAAGTTAGAATATCATCATGACCACTTTTCAGATAGGAATCAGAAACTCAGAAAGTTTTCAATAATTTGCTTAAGACCATCCATCTGGTATGTAGTAGAGCTAGGATTCAAAGATGAGGACGATTCCACGCTTGTGTTTCTACTAGGCTGCCCTACATAGAGTCATGTGCATTTCATCCAATGAGTCAGTTTAATTACATAGTTTTATTCTTTATTAGTCCTGCTCCTAACGTCAGTAGCTCTTAAGGTCTGATAGTCCACCCACGGACAGATCACAGGCAATGGTCAGTGCGCAAACAAGGTTCTGTCAGGAATATTCTCTAGTCAAGGATCTCCAAGTCGAGCTATTCAACAGTGTTCAAGAGTGCCAACTCATAGAGCTAGTTTAATAACTCAATCCCCTGATATAAAGACTGACACACAGAAAACAGTCAATAAATACTATTATTGTCGCTGCTCCTCCACTAGGACGCAGAGCAAGCGAGAATAAGTTATAGTGAAATGGTCAAAGCACACAGACACATACGTGTGCACACACAAACATAACACGTTTTCTCTGTAAGTTTTAAAGTCCATATGAGGCTGGATTTGTTAGAAGAGGAAGCAGATGTCATTTTTTACACATGAGCACATCCTACAAACAGGTGAAAACATGGGAACACAGCTAAATTACTCCATGTGCTTAAGGGATCAGTAATGCTGGATCTCAGGGGCTCTCTTGGGAAAGACAAGATTCAAGAACAGCTGAGAGACCTCTGTGTCTCTTAAACTGTATAAATCATGAAGAATTAAGTAGCTGGTAAGACACAAAATTTAGCCCCAGTATCTTCTTATTTATGATCACATGACTTAATTTCTCTGAGACTCAGAGTGCAAATCTCCAAAATGAATATAGACAAATATCAATATTATGCTGACAGACAGAATTTTCCTTAAATGGGCTCAAGACCAGCTGTGAGAAATTAAGTTGGAGAGAGTAATCATTTAGCTTCTCCTGTCTTCTAAGTTAGAAAGTACAGAAGAATGACTTGTCATTTGTGAAGATAGTAAAATAAGAGAACTCTGTTGCTACTTTTCTCTTTCCCAACACCACACAAATGTTCCACTGGGTTTTTTTGCTTGTTTGTTTTGTTTTGTTTTAAATCAGATGAGGAGCTTGTATAAGGTAAAAATAAGGAATTATCTGCAAAAGTCTTTGCTACAATACAAGGGCAAGCGGGGGAAATGAACAATTAGAAAACCATTGTATTAAAGAAAGGGAATCAAATCAGTTGAACAAGTTGTCAGTGGAAACAGAGCAGATTTAGAAACAGATCTCTTGACATTGCACTAAAAAGCTGTGAAAATTCAGGCTAGTATCTTACTTCTCTTAGTTTCTGTTAATTAGAAAATATGAACAGCAAAGATGAAGCACAGTGTCTGGCAGAGATAGTATGTAAAATTCATTAATTATGACTATGACCATTTCTGATCAGAGTAGTCAGCATCTAAATTTTAAAAGCAATGAAATTCTTCTGATTCCTTCCTAAAAACAGAGCATAGATCATGCCCAATTTTTTACACTAAAATTTCATCTTTCACTCCACCACACTGCCCTAACTCAGAAAGAGCCCTTTTAGGGAAGGAATAGAGAAGCAAAAGGGGAAAGAGAAGGAAGTAAAAGGAAATAAAGAAAATAAATGCAAGAAGTCTAAAAGTTCAAAGGAATTTTACTTGGTGCTCATGAATCCACTGAGGATGTAAATGAGGACAGTCTTAGTCGACCTTTCTATGTCCCACAGTAACACCAAGTGATGAACATAAACAAGCAAAGGAGCCCAGATATAAGACAACAAGCAATATAGAAAAGTGTGCAAACTAGAACATACATGTTCATTTCAAATTTCCAAAGATGCCTTTTTAAAATTGGCACCATGTTGACCAAACAAAATTCTTTGGGTTGTGTTTGATGGTGTCATAATTTAAAAACTCAGAGACTCGAGTGCTACCTCCAAAATAACACTCTGCAGAAATATTGTGAGTCATGAAAGAATTTCTAGCAACATCTAGTTAGATCAATCAACAATTGTTTGTTACATTTTGGCTAGTTGCCCAATACAGTGGGATAAGGGGATCACAAAGACACTTCGATAGAGTTGAGCGAGACATATGAGGTGACTCTCTCAAGGGGCCAGAAATAGAATTTGAAGCCAGAGGAAATTTGCACACTTCATCTTATATGCTTACTTTATAGGCAAAAAAACTAGTATTCATTCTGTGGTGTAGGAGTGTACAAATACAGAATTATTTGGAACAGCAAGTATGGAGGGAAGGAAGCACTTCACATTGTACTCTTAATGTAACTTATTTCCTCCTATTTCATGAAGAATCAAAAAAGCAGCAGCCAAGATTCAAATGTCACTGGTGCCAACATCAGTCTGTCACCTAAAGTCAAAAACTACAGAAAAATGAAAAATTACATGGGCCACATGAGTGATTCATATTTAGTTTAAGGTTCAGTAAGGAACTGGAGTTGATAGTACATGAAAGAGGTATGTAGGGTTAGTGTCATGTCCAAATAATTTACACAATACAAGTAATCTACATATTCTTCATTCTACAGCCAGTTTCCCTACTACATCCCCTATGTATTCCCTACATAATATCTGAATTATGTAGGGCAAGATAGTACTTTGAAGGTACGAAAAGATTCCTGAGATGCTAAGCCAGCTAGTGAATTAATTGCTTTGTTTTCCATTAAAATTCAACTCCAAAAGGATCTGTTGACTTTCTGTTAGCCAGCAGCCTAAGAGGTATCTCAACACCAGTATTTGAGCAACTCTATTAAACTTATAACAATGTATTATATATCTACAATGAAACTATTAATTAAAATATTTCTCAACATTTAGGGCTTTTCCTTCTTTTCTTGGCATCTCAGTAGTGAATTACATTAATATCTGCAGTAAGGGGAATACCACAAGGGTTTAATGAAATCATCATATTTCATATTTGTGAAAGTTGTTTAACAGTGTACAGGTTACTCCCTTTCTCTTGGAGCATTCTCCAGAAATTAAGAGATTTAAATGTACTGTGTTGAAACAAAGAACATCATGGAAAAGATTCATGATTTATGTATATTTATAAACTTAGCTGTATAAGCTCAAATGTAGTTTATACTAAATTTTATATCAACAGTAATGTGTAAACTATTAATACTGGACCAGTGGGGTGGATTGGAGATAGAAAAGTAAGAAAAGGCTTCAAATTTTTTCAGTTCTCTTGGGGACAACAAGGTACAATGTAGGCTAATTTCTAGTTTGGCATCCACCCCTGGATCATTTCACAGTGGTAGTTACTAATTTAGAAATGTGATTACATTGCACAATGAGCAAGGGGCTGCCAGAGGTCATCGCTCAAATTTCCCTTAGTTGATGGTTATGCCTGCGATGACTGGGGTAAATGAAAAAGATTCCCATAAAGGAAATGTCACTGTTGGCTAGTTCTTTTCTTCTATCCTACATCCCAAAGAAGATTAGTTAAAAACAGATAAACCAATCTGTCATTTCCATGGCACCTACTTCCAAACTGTTTAAAGAGCTGGTCAAAAATAGTCTTAAATTATCCAGAGTTTCTCAAAAGCCAGAGAAAGGGCATGTATTTGTTTTTCAACTTTCAAAATTGAGGAAGTAGAGAGCCAAAGAAGTCCTATCCATCTCTCAGGCTTCCTTCCTGTCATAAAGAAGAATTGGGCCCCCGACAGAATTTTCATTTACCATGTTAAGAGCTATATCTCTTCACTGATTCAGGCATCTGAAAAAGCAATAGAAAGCTACGGCACTCTACTTGCAATGTTACTGAAAGCCTGAGTGCACTGCTCCACAGAGGCAAGCAGAACAGAGAAGAGATCCTCTGGGTAGAAAGGAGAGACTCTAGAAGAAATTTAAATAATCAAAGGAGATGTAAATAACAAGTATTAGAGATTCTGAGTTAGACAACCCTAAGGATGAAAGCGCAATGTGGTAGATAAACTTTTTTTTTCATTTTAGTGTGGTAGACCCACTCATAAAATTCAAAGGTACTATTAGGGACTATATGGCCTGGTCCTTCATTTTAGAAATTAAGATACTGAACCCAAAGCATTACCTAAAGTTAACATTATTCATTAGGCCAAATTCAAAGCTCCCCCACTTAGTAGTTGAGAACTTGTTCAGGTTCGTTTCTGAGAAACTTGTGTTTTATCATCTGTAAAATGGAGATGTTCTATTATTTTGTTTATATTTCTATATTTACTTTGTAATACTAATGCTAAATGCCTAGAACAGAGGTTGGCAAACAGTAGGGATGTGATAAAAAGTCAGTTACCATTATTTTTCAATCATAGATTTTATGTAAGAAATATTTGTGTATCATCTATGTGCCAAACACTGTTACTTTAAAAAGAAAAAGAACTCTGCTCCCTCTAAGGTACCTACAGTCAATGGATTAATAAGCAGGACTTTATATTATTTTTTTAAAGGAAAGGTACTGGCCGGAATGAAGGTGAGTATGCAAGAAGGCAAGAAGAGAAAGGAGGATGAAGCACTTTATTTATTTTATTTAGTTGTTCTCCTTGATTATTCCCCCGAGGCACAGGATGAGAACTTGGGTTATTTGGGTATACGTGAACTGTGCTCAGCTGGAGGTAGCTGACTTATCCACTACTCCACCAGGGCACACCAATAAGCAGGATTTTAATAGCATGGAATGGGTAAAGAAATCACTTAAAGAATTTAACTTGAACTCAAGAAGTAGATTATACATTGGGATGAAAACATTACGTGAATCAAAACAGTAATATTTTTTAATTGGTTATTTTGGGGGAAAAGGAATGATGTTGCGGGGAGGGGGAGGTATAGCTCTCTCTCTCATAGCTATTCATCAGCAAGATTATTATAGGACAGATGCTGAAACCAAGAAAACTAAGTTCTAAAGAAGTTGATTATAACATCATAATACAAAGAGTTGAACCAACTACTGACTCAAAAACTTGAGTTCTTTCACATTCTCATTATGCATACAATAAAGTCAGACTCAATTCTCTAACTACAAAAGGGCAAAAAGATCAGTTGGATAGAGAAAGATTTTGTACAATAGCTGTGATGGTAATTTTCAAACTTTGCTCCTAAGCAGTCTCAAAGGAGCAACACCTTTGTATTCTGGGAAAACTCTCTCATGCCTTTGAAGGCAGGTCTGGACAATGTCTCTACCACACAATAGTCAGGGGCTTGTGCAATGGCTACCATAGGGAAAAGCGCTCAGATTAGAAATGATACAGGTTATGTGCTGCCTTTTCAAAAATGAAGTCAGTGACACAGACCTACCCAAAATGAAAGATGAACCAGATGATGCTGAGTGTAACCTGGTGATCATAAATGCTCAAAGTAGAGTTTGTTAAATGAAGAGCACCCTTAGACCAAAATTAAAGAATTTGTTGTGGTTATGCTATAAATGACATGAAATAGTGAAGTCATGGAAAATGTCTGACCTGCCACTACTCTCCTACTGCAGATTTGAACGGAGAAATCAGTCAACAGCTGAGTTTGTGTAGAAAAGTGTATAAACATAAGGCGCCAGGAATCAATCCACTGAAGTCATCAGTAAATCTTTGCTTTTGAACTGAAAGGGGACTGTGTAGGCAAATTGCCACGTATTTTGAAAAGTCATTCCCAGAACCATGCCCTGTGTCCTTTCTGTAACGAGCACTAAACAAATGTTGGCTGCAGAGCATGCATGAGATTAAAAACTCCAGACTCCCCTACTTATAAAGTCTGGGACCTCTGAACTGAAAAATGTTAGCCTCCAATCAAATAATTTTAGATGGTAAGGTTTCCATTTTGCTGGCAGGGGAAACTGAACAATTAAGTGACTTCCCTACAAATCTATAGTCAAAAACAGAATCGAAAGTTGTAGGTTGTCTATTTATTGAATTGTGCTCTTTCCTTAAATCCTATGAAAACTCAAAAAAAAAAAAAACTTCAGTGTGATACATATCAATATTTATATGTCATGACTGAATAAATCACTTTTCCTGTTTAAGTATGAAATCCTCCTATTCTAGAAAGGCATGTTGAAGAAGTCCAAAACACAACTGAATTCTCTCTTGATTCGAAAGTAGAGAAAGAAATCTAACAGGCAATCAAGGCTGCCAACGGAAATCCCACTTAAATAAATGAACCTCAAAATAGCAGATCTTTTGGTACACAATCTTTTACTAGTTTCTGTGACAACAGACTTTGTTATGACGGAACTAAAGCACAACACCCCAAGTCTCTCAAATTGGTCTCCTGTAGGTGCCCCACTCTGACATGAAGAAACAAGGACAATGGAAGACAGCCCTAGAATCAAAGGAGAAGCTCCATTCTTCCAAATCTTTAAACCTTCCTTTAATCAAAGAAGTCTACTACCCGCTGGGCCTCCACCATTCTCCTAATCCAGAAATGGTCTTTAGTCCCTATCCTCTAGAACATAGAAAGGGGAGTTTTAGAGTAAGAGTAAGAATGAGTTATTTCTCCTTGCCATGTGGGAGAACTCCCATCTCTCTCCGGTGAGACCTCCATTCAGGATGTAAACGTGAGTCTACCCCACTTACCTCAGAATCAACCATCATGTACATACGTTATTAAATCTGTGCTTTTCTCTTACTGATCATGCCTAATGTTAATTTGTTTATTTGTCCAGCCTGTGGTAAACTTTAGAGAAATGGAGGAACTTTTCCTTTGACTCCCACAGTCCTTTCATGGAATAAGACAGGTAGAAATAGTCTGTTTTATGAACTGTGTCTGTTCTCATTGGTTGGTGCTGTTGCCAATATAATTATTTTCAACGTTTCCCAAAGAGCAGGGATTAAAGCCTCAAGGAGGTAGGGAGGTGAAATGGTCCAGGATGGAGATGGAGGCAAACTGGAGAACCATGTGTTCCCGTGGAAGCAGACATCTGCTACTCAACACCAGCAGATTGGAGTCATACAGGAAATAGGCCCACTATTGCCAGATTTTCCAAATTTTCTTTTAGGATCAGCTAGAAATCCAGATTTTTATGGAAAAACCCTCCACATTTTATGATTTCTATTCCTAGTCAATATTTAAAATTTGTTGCTTTTCAACAAGACTCTTTACCAAATCAGATCAGGGATAAGAATTGCCCATTTTCTATTGAGAGTTGTCAGTCTTTGACTGCTGGGATAGTTCAAAATCTAAGTGTATAAAATGGGAACACTGTCCCCTGCCTGTCCTGAAGGCAGCAGTACACCACGGCTACAGAGTTTCAGCAATCAGGCATAAATTGTAAACATGGGAGTTTCTAAATTTTTATTAATAGCACCCAGGAGCAGATAAATCTTTTAGTTTCTGAACATTTTTTTAAAACTTTTATATTATCAGTCATACCTTGCTTGGTCTAAACTATATTTTAAATCCCAAGATGTTTTTTTCCTTCTTTTATTTAGTCTTATATTTCCCATCACCAACTATTTCTTTGCTTGAGATGTGAAGATACAGAACTTTTATGGCGATGATATAAGGTAACATATGTAATATTTCTAGAACAATACCCAGCACACAGTATGAATTCTTGTAAATACCTGCCACTTCAGTGAAATAATGTAGCTGCCAAAGTCCTCAAAGGGTTGGTCTACAACTTGGGGAAAGCTAGTGTTAACTCTTACAACTGAGCTATTCCATAAAACTTCTGCTCACAGAATCACTTCTGTACCTCCCCTCTTTAGCAATCTGTTTCTTAAATTAATCCTCATCACAGTTCCTCTGAGATAGCAGAGAACAAAGAAAAAGAGAGGTCTCTGCAGACTATTCTGCAGCAAAGGAGATAAGGGCCTCCTCACCTCTCTCTCCTAGGAGACAGAAGTATTTTTCCACTTTTTGTTTCTTTGTAAAATAAACTTGTTCCCTCTGCTGACATACAGAAACCAGGATGGATGAGTGTGACTTGAATTCATACACCATACAATTTATTTAATAATCTATTTGCTATGTGTAATAACTTTATATATAATCCAACACATTGTCTCAGTTACTTTAAAATTCATTATTGATAAAAGAGGATATTTGATCCTCAAATTCTTCAAGTTAGCAAATTATGTTAGCAGGAAGTAAGAAACAAGTTTTATTTAAATTTTGCTATTGTCCTTTCCTGAGGTATGGGATCACCCCAGCCATCAGTAAGCTAGAATCAGTGTCTGATTCAATAGTTGGTTCTTTGAAATTAAGACTCTGAAACTTCTTCTTGTCACTAGTCAAATATCAAATATTAGAGAATGACAATTAGATGACAGGATGCAGGAAATGATCCCTCAGTCTTTCTGAGCTTCACAAAGCAGGGTCAAGTCAGCAATCCAAGCATTCCTTGGGGAGGTTACTGAATGGATGGATTAACACAATTCCTCCTCCTATAAGGACCCCTTCCCTAAATGTTTTAATCCACATGACCTCATATTGCAGGGAAGTGCTAAGAGACAGATAGATAAAAGCACATGAATAGTTAGTATAACTAAATAGTTTACACTGTACATAAGAAAAATAATTTTAAATATTTCTTATAAACAATAAAATCTAAATACTCCTATTTCTTGCTTTATAAATAAAACCATCATTTTCTCAATCAATTCAATTTTCCCAATCTAAGTCATTTGTGGTATTTTGTGAAAAAGGGGAACTGAATTCTTTTAAAAACTCGAGTTCAAGGTTTTTACCCATAGGACAAACTCAGTGACCAGTGATGAATGCAAGATGCTGATGGTGTCTACATATAAACATCAACAAAAGGGGACTATTTACTTTAGCATATGGGAAAATGAAGTATCAGTCTCACATAACCAGTTCAGTAGAATCAAAGAGATATACCTGCAGGTTTTCAATTTCTTCTTTGTGTTCCCTCTTCAAGTGTAAAATAGCAGCTTGGTATTCTGTAAGATCACAAAAGAAGTCAATTACAAAGAAGTACAAAATTATGCACAAAATTCAAGTGAGTATCTTCAAGATTCCAGAGTCGTCCATTGTACAAATAAACTGAATAAATAAATGCCATACTTTGACATTAGCCTGACAAGTGGAGTTGAAAATTGCAACAGGATAGGACATGTAGCTAACGCCAGAAAGAAGATTTTGACAGAAGGGAGAATTTCTTCTATTTAGCAAACCCTGAATTATGAAACGCCTCAAATTAAGTACATAAAATAAGTTTTAAAAAAAAGCACAATAAGTGTTCCAGATGAAGACTGGGTCAAGCAATTGTCTTTAAAGAGGAGTGAAAAGCTAAGGCCCCACAGAGAACAAATGAACAAATACAGACGTGTTAAGAGTAGACACACAAGAAATAAAAGAAAACTTTCTATGTGAGATCAGACAACTCTATTTTTAACTTAGTTTCAACAAAAAAAATCTCCATTTGAATGCAAGTCTAAGCAAGCAACCAAGGCTGATTGTAATCTTTAGATCACTTCAGAAAGTTAAGACCATTTGTCATTTGAATGAAAGAATCTAGGGTGAGTTGAGGTTGAAAAGAGGACAAAAATAAATTTCTGGTCCAATTTTAGTCTGAATCTAATAATGTTTATTCCAACAATAAGTCCCAAGTGTGCACAGGAACTTCAGCCAACCACTAAACTACCATCCCACTGGCTAAGTAGGAACAGCCAGGACTTTATTTCCAAGAGGACAGCTAAATATGTGGGGTCACATAGCTCTACAGGCTGTAGAGAACCACAAAGCAAAATGTTATGAGAAAACATTTTTGTGGGATAAGGATTTCTGTTTCTTACAAATATGTGTCGGGTGATAAGTCCGGGTAAAAAAAAGTCACTTCGATGTCAGCGAAAAGACAGGCTATTTCTGCAGGTGGACTTCAGAAATCAGGCACAAAAGTTGAGGCTTCAGTGAGCTCACAAGTGGATGGGTGAAGTCTTTGATGAAGCCCTCTCCAGTGAGGAGTCTTGCTGTTTATAATTACAACCAGGCCTATGATTGTTCACATGGAGACTATGCTGCTCTGAGCTGGGACTCTACTGGCAAGTGCTGTGGGTGCAAGATTCAAAACACTCACTGAATTAAACCACTTCTCACCATCCTCACAACCACCATTGCAGTCCAAGCCACCATCATCATTTTTTCTCTGGATCACTGCGGTAACCTAAAAGGGTCACTGCTTTTAATTCTTACAATCACTGCAACCCATTATTCTCATAGAAGTCTAAGCAATCTAGTAAAAGGTAAGAATCGGTATAGATGGAATGTACTCCAACATTATAAGGCTGCAGATGACCAACCCAGAGTCAACATCATACTCAATGGAAAGAAGATGAAAATTTTTCCTCTAAGATGAGGAACATGACGAGGATTTTCATTCTCACCACCACTATTTAATATAATGTTGGAAGTCCTGACTAGTATAATCAGATAAGAAAAAGATATAAAATGCATTCATATTGGAAAGGAAGAAGTAAAACTATCACTTTTTGCAGGTGACATAATATCTAGTGAACCCCAAAGACTCAAGTAAAAAGCTGCTAGAGATAATAAACAAATAAGCAAAGTGGCAGGCTACCAAACTTAATATTAAAAGATCTGTTGCATTTCTATAACACAAGTAATGAAGTTGCAGAAAGAAAACTCAGAAAAACAACCACATTTACAAATGCATACAAAGAATGAAATATATTGGAATAAACTTAACAAAAGAAGTGAAAGACTTCTACTCTGAAAACTATAAGACACTGTTAAAAGAAGTAGGAAATGACGCAAAGAAATGGAAAGATGTTTATGGATTGGAAGAATTAAAATGGTGCTCTTATCTAAAGCAATATATAGGTTTAATGCTATCCCCATCAAAATCCCAAAGAAATTCTTCACAGAAATAGAAAAAAAAAATCATGAAATTTATCTGGAACTATAAGAGACCCAGGATAGCAAAAATAATCCTCAGAAAAAAGAACAAAAATGGAGGTATCATGCTCACTGACTTCAAACTCCATTATAAAGCAATAATAATCATGTCAGCATAGTATTGGAATAAAAACAGACATAAAGATCAATGAAACAGAGCACCCAGAAATAAACCTACACATATATGACAATTAATTTTCAACAAAGGATCCAAAGGCTTACAATGGGGCAAGAATAGTCTCTTAAATAAATGGTGTTGAGAAAACTGGAGAGCCACATGAAAAATGTTGAAAATAGACCACTAACTAACATCACACACAAATATCAATTCAAAGTGGATTAGAGATTTAGATGTGAGCAGGAAATCATAAAATACAAAGATATAAGTAACACATTACTGGACATGAACCTAAGAGATGTCTTTGGGGACTTGACTCTAATAGCAAGGAAAATAAAACCCAAAATAAAAAATGGGATTACATAAAACTAAAAAGCTTCTGCACAGTGGAATTAATTCATATCAAAACAAAAAGACATCCTAATGATTGTGAGAAGATATTTACTTATACTTGTCATATATCTGATAAAGGGTTAATATTCAAAGCATAAAAGAACTCATAAAACTCAGCTACAAAACCCTAATAATCCAATTAAAAATGGGCAGATAAATTTTATAAGACACTTCTCTATAGAAGACATACAGATGACCAACAACCACATGAAAAGATGTTCTACCTGTTTTGTCATTAGGAAAATGTAAATCAAAACAATGAGATACCACCTTACATGAATAAGAATGGCTATTATAAAAAAAAACTGGAAACAACAAGTATTAGAGAAGATGTAGAGAAAATAGAACTCTCATATATTTTTGATAGAAATGTAAAATGAAGTGACCATATGGAAAACAGTATGGAGATTCCTCAAAAAATTGAGAATGGAAATCTCATATGACCCACTTATTCCTCTGCTGGATATTTACCCCCAAAACACAATAGTAATTCACAAAGACATATGCAGCCACATGTTCAAGAGTCAGAAACAACCTAAATGTCCATCAGTGGATGAGTGGATAAAAATAACACAAAATGGGACACTATTCAGCTATCAAAAAGACGAAAGCTTTGCCATTTGCAGCAGCACTGATGGAAGTGACTTGCTCAAGGAAGCAGAATAAATTACAGAACTAGAAAACATACATAATTCAATGGGTGGGTATATAAACAAATTGTGGTATACATATATATATACACATTATATATATATATATATAATGGAATACTACTAAGTAATAAGGAATGAACTGATACATATATCAATTGGATGACTCTCAAAGGCATTATAGTGAAGGACTTCAGTCTTAGAAGGTTAACTATTGACTAATTCCACTTGTATAACATTTTGTTAAAGAAAAACCATGGTGATGCAGAACAGATCAAACCAGCTGCACCCAGAAGTTAGAAATGGGGGGTTGACTACAAAAGGGTAACATGCAAAGGAATTTTATGGGTGATGAAACTATTTTCTCCCTTGATAATGAAGGTGGTTACATAATTCTACACCTGGGTTAAAATTCATAGAACTGTATACCAAAAAGAAAAAGGTTAATTCCATAGCATATTAATTTTTAAAACCTATATCAATATTATACATTTTAATGTTTTCTCTGGAAGACTCAGCTTAACACTGAAATATTTGTTACTATCACTTTTGTTCATCATTTTCCTAAGGACACTGACAGACATAGTAGGACAAGAAAATAAGAAATAGCTTGGTTATCCCCACTGGCTCCCAGGTCTTTGGGATATAGATAGACTATGCCCAGAAAATTTAACTGCTAAGCCATCAGGGTGTACCAAAAAGAATCTTAACAAAAATATATGACTTTATCTAAGAGGAAAAAAAAAAAAAAACACTTTATTGAACTATAGTACCAACAAAACAGTACGTAAGCAAGTAAAGTAAGCAAGCCAGGTTTTTCACAAGCCTCAACTTTGTAAAAAATGCTAATTTTCCCAAGTTGATCTATATATTCAGAGCAATCCAATTAAATATTTCTTAAGGACTTTTGTTTCATTTGAATTTAATGAGGTCATTATAAAGTGTCTATGGAAGCATGCATATGCCAAATGCCCATAAGAGTCAAGAAACTCTTGAAAATTCAGTCAACTTGCCTTACTATCTAATAAGAATTATTTTTAATTGTCACAACATAATTAAGGCCATGTAGAACTGAAACAGGAATAACAAATAGACTAATAAAGTAGAGAAGAAAAATTCTATGAATTTATGATCATTTAATATGTGAAAGAAGCATAGAAACAGTTTTGCTTACATTAAGAGTGGTCTTTTCAATAACTATTAGTTGAGAGAGGTAGATATTCATATGGAAAAACATGACATGGGATCCCAACTTTTTATTATATAATAATCTATTGAAAGTCAATTAAGAACTAAATTTTAAAAAGCAAAGCAACAGATTTTTATAAGATAATATAGCTTATATCTATAATCTCCAAATAGAAAAGAGTTAAAATTCATAAAGTGGGAGCCCCCTTGTGGCT
Organism: Solenodon paradoxus; assembly: GCA_004363575.1. Lineage (NCBI taxonomy): Eukaryota > Metazoa > Chordata > Mammalia > Eulipotyphla > Solenodontidae > Solenodon > Solenodon paradoxus. The sequence goes on from RJWH01001053.1 coordinate 291,051, forward strand.
CAGGAAGCTGAGGCATCTAAGGTGCAGACCATATAAAACCTACAGACCAGGATTCACAAAAAAATTCAAAAAGCACTACCTCTGAAACAAAACTGATGAATTTCATTAAAAACATTCTTCTTATCCAAATACCATAAAGAGAAGGAAAAGACTCACAGAGTAGGAGAATATACCTAAAACACATAAAGATCTACTGTAAATATATCAGTAATTCATGCAGAGCTACAGATAAAAAATAGGGAGAAAAAAGTCAAAAGATAAAAGGAGGACATGCAAAGAACTGATAAATATATTAAAATGTGCTCAGTCTCATGAGTAATCAGGACTATTCAAAGTCAGACAAAATGTGGTCCAAGTTCCATACACCTGTGGCAGGAATATAAACTGATTCAGTCACTAAGGAAAATGTTTGGCACTTTCTAATCAGGCTGATGATACTCCCTTCCCAGCCATCCAAACCCTAAGTACATACAACTGAAAGAAAATATAAAAGGAAAGCTAATAATACTAACGAAAGGTAGGGTTATGGTGGCATGCAGAAGAGGTGCTGACACCTTAGGCTATGACAGAGCAGGATGCTGTCACACGGGTGGTTCACTGAAAAGATCATTCTTTAACTCTGTGTTTTAAGTAACTTTATATCTAAACATAAAAAAAGGAAAGGCTTTCTCTAGTTATAATAGCTTTGTCACATCAACTATTGCATAAAAACAAGAGGGTCTCTAGATTCATAAAAAGAGGATAATAAAACAACTTGGAGTCTTGTAGATGTTGGGGTCTAACCCATTTGATAATAAATGTCTAAACCTTAATCATTTCTAAGCTTCCTCAAAGCAGTCAAAGGAAAGTTAGCCAAATCAACCCTCTTGTAAAATTAATGTCCCTTAGGAATAACACCTACTTTGTAAACAGAAATTACACAGCATAAACGTTTTACATGAAATATATTTTAAATGACTCATTCTGTGTAAATTGTACCTGTAAATGTATGTCATATATAGATATGACTAATTCATTAACAGGTTAATAGAGATCATAGCAAGGCTAACACCCAGAAGAGTTTGATTCATCTCCTCCTTACACAAATATTTTTGCCACAGTCTTAGTGTGAACGATGGCAAAAAACAAAATGGTAACACCACGCACACCCCCATTCCCCACAAAGATGACAAAATAGAATCTCTGGGCAGCATCTAGAAAGAGGAAGTTAATGCCCTCACTAATGGAATGCTTTGAGGGCTCACAAGAGAATGCTAAGAGAATATAAAGGTTATAGAACAATGAGTTGGGTTGGTGGTTTCCAAATGTATCTTCTAAGTGGCAGTCACCTCCCTCCACCTTTTTTTTTTTTTTTTTTTTTTTTTTATGTTTGCAAATACTTTGGAGTAGACTAAGATCCTGAGGCTGAGGATGGTGAGGTAGAGATTTGTTAAAAAGAGAACTTGGTGCTGCCTGGTGGCCTAGTGGTTTAGTCCACCAGAGCACAGTCCTCCTCCATTACAAGATTCGCAGTTCAAAACCCAGGGCTGGGGGGAAATAATCAAGATGAATAACCATATAAAATACTTCTCTTCCTGCCTATCTGCCTGCTGGCCTTCATTCCTGCCTGTACCTTTCCTTAAAACAACAGCAGCAACAAAAACCCCACACAACCAGAGAGACAGAAAGAGAGAAAAGTGACTCTAGTATTTTGCTGCCCTGGGAGTCGATAAATGTGTAAAAAGTAGCAGTAGAGATATTTAACATCAGGCCCTGAAAAGGGCAGGCCTCTTTGGAGTCCCATTAGCCCTAATGGCAATTAACAAATGAATTCAAATAACGCAGCCCACACAAAAGACGCCCACAAGAACAATGGGATAGCCCACGATTACTCAAGAACAGTTCCCATGGCAGTGAGCTGCAGCAATAGTTACCACACGCCCCCATCTCTAATTCCGTTCCTGGCGAATTGGGAGACACAGCCCTGTCATGATACCTGACAGAAGGCTCTTGTTTTGTGAGCGGATCAAAAATGATGTGAGCAACAAATGACATTCTGACCTAACTTCCTAAGTGCTTAAGCAGAGAAAGCTATGTTTTGACGGAGCAAAGTTCTTGGATATATTCCTCCCAAATGTTGACTCTTGTTCGTCAGGGTAACTTTAACTGTCTTTCTATATAATGTATGATATAATGTACTGTTTCTGTATAATGTACTATTAATGTACTTCTTAAAAGATATTCTTCAGGCTTCTTTTGTCAACATGAACAGTATGAGTTAGAATAGCTGGTAACATCAAGTTATATAATTATGATTTACTTATCTCTACGGTGGGCTTCCAGTCCTGCAGTCTCCAAGCTGGGGCTAAATATGGTTTTTCATTTATACTCTCACTTGCATGTATAGTCAAGCCCTCCCCACCACACACACGTGTGCACACATCCACACACACACACACACACGACACTGGCAGAACTGGATGATGGGCACGGCTGGGGAATTAGAACATTTCTAAAGTCCCAAATGAATGACAGCCAGAACTCTATTCCTGCCTGCGAATTCTAATTTGTACACCTGCACCTGTGCCTTAGTGCTAGGTATCACGTAATGGCTCACATTATCATAAACAAGTCAAGTACATATTTGTCTTAAAGGGAAAGGACACTTAAACTGAATTATATTTGAAGAATGTGAAGTGTTCCTAAAGATTTGCACACACACACACCAGTGAGGGCCATTTTTTAGTATGATGCAGCTGGACTTTAACAGTTGAATATTTTAATATTTATTTAATATGAATTAGAAAAAACTAAATCAGCACATAAAATTCACGGTTTTATGAACATTACTGTTATAAGACCATGTTGATCAGACTTTAGTCCCTGGACTAACATTACCTGGAATGTCTTAGAAATGCTTGTGCTCAGGCCCACCCCAGACTTGAGCAAGAAACTCAGAGGGCATGTTAATAAGCCCTTCAAGTGACTGTGATGCACATAAATGCTTGAGAATGATGGCTTTAAGATAAGGTCAGTTTAAGGGGAAAAAATAATTCATTGGTGTTAAGAATGAAAAGATCGTAAAAGATGTATAAAATATGTCCCAAATCAAGGAGCTGGTAGATAACAGATGGTGTCTGGCAAAAAGGCTAACTACTGACAGATGAATACACATTCAAACAAACTCATTCATGAATGAATGCAGAGACTTTCTCCACTCATTTCTAACACTGACAAAAATGGAAATGGTCATTGAAGACAAAGACGCAATTAATGTCAATACCTAAGAATAAAGTCAAATTTGAGTTATCACATTCAATCAGCTTATGAAGGCAAAGTATGCAGTTTCATATTGGTGCACAGTAGCCCTCCGTGTCTGCTCCTCCCCAGATGCCCCCAAACAATGCAGTTCACAGCATCTGTGCTGTTTGGAAAGGCTAAGCTGCCTTGGTGCTTGTCTGAGTACCAGGGGAAGATTGAAAGCCAGTGACACCAGGAGAAAAAAGCTGGGTGCACTCAAAGCCAGCAGTTTCAGGCAGGGATATCATCTATAATGTCGACACAACACCTTTTATCAGTCTGCCCTCCACAATCACACAGATGGTGGGAAAAGTACAATAAGTAAAATCCATTATTTTGATTTCTGACTGCTGACAGCTTTTAAGCCTGACCACTTCCCCTTCCTGGGCCCCACATCTGGGCAATCTGATTAGAAAGCCTTTGATACTGGCAGGAAATGTGATCCACACAAACCACTGCCCACAAGTGGGAATCCTCAGGCCAGCCCCACCCTCTAAGCACCACAAACCCCCAAACTAGCCTCCTGCCCTTCTTCTCCTCTCTCAAGGTATTCTCCAGTCAGCTTGAGAGGCCTACCCTGCCCTCCCAAGAAGTCCCAGTATAAAAAATGTTTTCATATCCACATGTGTGAGTGCATTGGTGTGTTGTATGTGATGTGTGTGTGCGCAGTCATCAATCTTGCATCTGAATCAAATTATGAGAGTGGGTCCAACCTACCTCTTCAAAAAAGACGGGACTATGTAGAAGTTAGGTCAATAACCAATTAATCTATCTATTAAGTTGTTCTATATCTGCATAGAAAGGAGAGGACTAGTTCCATATCAGAGAAATATAAGATTGGACAATAACAGGGAGAAATTCCATGAATTTAGGAAGAACAACTTTCAATATTTTTCCTCATTCAGGCTTTTCTCGGGCAGAAATGTAAAAACGCTCAGATTAAAAGATGCAGAAAATTCCAACTGCTCATTTCCACCTCTCACTCTTCTCTTCAGTTCATTCATGTCTTTAGTTCAGGCCAAGCACTGAACTAAGCCGTGAGTATAAAAAACTGAACATCACGTTTCTAGTCTTAAAGGGATTTCTCAAGGTGTCTGTCTTTGAAATGTCTAAGCAGCTGTCAGCATTTATACTTCTGTATAAACCCAACACACCTTTGTCTTCTTAAATGAGGCTTTTGTTTCAGTCACTTAAGGTGTTTGCAGCTGCAGAAGACTGGAGCACTGTTCAGCAAATCTTTCTTCACTTCCGCCCCCCTTTCTGCTTGGAATACAGGGCATTTTCTATGGCTTTGGCTCTGAATAATTGCACGTGAACAGATACGATGCAAAGAGAGGATTTAAATTTGCTTGCACAGTTGGCTTGTCTTCCACTGCTGTTACTTCACAACAGAAGAACATACTCTAGTGTCCACTTCTCACTCAGCCTGTGGCCCAGAGAGACACTTGCTGCAGACCTAACCCTAGCTACAGCCGGCAGCCACGCGCAGTCTATGCACAGTTTGAAAGAGCCCCGTCTAGCTCAGCTGAATTATAAATGACCTTTAAGCTGATGCAAGTAAGTTCTTTTTATTGAAAGCTCCTTGATTTTGAGCATGGCTTGTTAAGATAACATCATGCAGCAATAGCTGATGACTACATATGTTTGGTTTCCAGCTTACTATTTGGAGAGTCATGCCATTTCATAGGCTTTAAGTAACTGGGATGAAGCCTTAACAATCAACAAAGACAGAGCGAGGCTTAGGGCAAGAAGATAAATAAATCAACAAATCTATATCCTTAATACTCAATTAAAAATGGGCTCAGGAAACAACTGAATCTTTATGTCATGGGATGGTGGTGTAAAATAGGCACAAAGGTCATCAAATTCATAACTTTGTCTCTGACTTTTATCTGGATTCCTACGGTAAGTGTTCAAGGCCAGGCACTATTTGATGGACAGCCTACCGAGGAGAAAACAGTCACTTGATCAAAGTCTAGCTGCCAGGGCGTAGATAACTTGCCATTTCACTGTGTCCTCTTTACTCTTATCTTCTGTTCTGTTAAAATGGAGATGCTTAGAAATTTAAAACTCCAGGGACACAAGCTCCCTAAAACTTATACCTCATGTTTTATCTGTGCAGTTTTAAAAACCAAGAAACAAGAGGCACACAATTTGTTCAACAAAACTTATACTAGACTGAAAGTACCCGAAGTCTGCCACTAGGTGGCAGTCACATTACTCAAACGCACAGAAACACCTGAGGCATTGGGTAAAGGTAGGCAGGTAGGGAGAGGTAGGCAGGTAGGGAGAGGTGAGGGCTGGCCAAAACAGAAATGAATTTCTTTGGTATGAAAAATGGACTAGTATGAATATGGTGGGTGTCTGAGAAAAATTACAAAAAGTAAAAGTATTTCCAACCATGTTTCCAAAAAGTTAAAAGTAACCCAACAGACTTCCAGTTGTTACAGGTTTACATCTTTTTAGTTCCCTCCTAAGGTCTGCATAGCAATGAAACCTAAAACAAAAAACAAAATGCTAAAATTCATAGGTGATTACCAAAACAGAATAAAATCTTGGAGAAACATAATGGCGCTAAACAGCAAAGTGGTGCTTTGGGCCTGACGCTCTGGCCCGCGTCATTCCACCAGCCGCCGCCCCGGCCCCCCACCCCCCAACACACTCCCGGGGCAGGCAGCATGGCCTGAGTTAGGTCACTGCTCACTGCCACTGCAGGGCAACAGGTGCTGAAAGGGCCACCAGTGAGACCACAAACCAAACTCGGCTTGCTTCTTAGAAAAAGGGACAGTGGTGGGGTTCCCAGATGGCAAGAGAAAGTTCAAAGTCAACTGCCATCTGTGGTCTTTAATGAGGGAGATACAAATATAAAACCCAAACTCCAACCCTGTCCGGTCCTGTCTCAGAGACTCCATCTGCATCATCCATAACTCCACTGGTGGCTGAGAACCCCAAAACACCATTAAAATAGCAACTGCTTGACTGGGGGGATGGGTGTAACATAGACCAGACTTGTCAACTGCAAAATAGACAACTATTTAGGGAAAGGGAATACTTGTTTTTGAAAAACCATTGTGCACTGTCTAGTGAGTCTTCAAATCATAACTCCAATATATATGAAAACCTAAATGTCAAGACAGACGGTAAAATAACAATTGAACATGAATAAACCCAAATATTAAATTTTAGTTAATATATAGATTCTTTTTTTTTTTAAGGAAAGGTGCAGGCAGGAATGAAGGTGAGTAGGACAGGGAGGCACGAAGAGAGAAGAGGAAGAAGCTCTTTATTTTGAACACAGGACTTGCTTCTTCAGAGGTGACTGACATAACTGCTGCTCTACCAGGGTGTTCCTGGAATCTTATCAATATGAAAGAATAACAACCATTAAAAATAATGACAGAAGCAACATACTGTGAAAGTAAAACAAGAAACTATAGTGGTTGAGTATAAAAATTAGCATTACTAGAAATTCAAAATATAGTCATGGCAATGAAACACTTAAGAGATGAATAAACTCTGGCACAGTCAGGGAAAAAAGTTGTGAATAAAAGAAAGCTCTGAAGGGTCAACACTGTGACGCAGGTGGCTAAGGTGCAGGCCATGAAAAACCTAGGGACTCAGGTTTATGCTCCAGGGCCAGGGGACAAAGCAACAAGAGAAAGAAAGAAAATACTGAATAATTGACTAAAAATGCAGCATGGGATAAGAAAGGGAAAACAGGAACAAATAATTAAACTTTGGCACTAGTGCAGGGATAACAGAAGAGATCACAAGATACAACAGAAAAGGCAGTCTATAAACAGGGCCCTGTACATATGGAATGTAAATGTGTGAACTGAGATTGAATTAAAATATACAGGAAAAGGGCAGACTATTTTTAAAAATCCAAATTTAAGAAAAATACTCACAATCCAAACTATACACAAGAATCAATTCCAGGAGATTAAAAATACAAATGTGAAAAGTATAAAAGAAAACCTTGGAAGAACATCAATGCATATTTTAATGACAGTAGGTATAGAAACATTCAAAAAAATTTAGGTTTAAAAAATTCTGCTACATTAAAATTAACAAAGCTATGTAGTTTTTAAGATGCTATTCAAAAGTGATAAAGTGATATACATGGAGAAGGCATTTTGGCAAAGTATCTGCCCAGCAAGAGATTAGCATCCAGAATAAACAAGTACTGCAAACATAAAGAAAGACAACCAACAGAAAAATCGGCCAGAGCACAGCACCATCATGGGAGCAAAACTCCAAGAGGCTAATAAACACAGAAAAACACTCAATCTCACTTGGCGTCAGGGACAGTGTAAATTAAACGAAAATGGGACACCATTTCCCACCCATCACATTGGAAAATATTAAAAAAGTCTGCTAATACTGAGTGCTGGTGAGGAAGAGTAAGAATTTCACATTGTTAGTAGGAGTCTTACTATATTCTCTTTAAAGACCATTTTGACAGCACCTATTAAATTTGAAGTGCTCATGAATAAAATCAGAAATTTTACTTCCTGGGTTAACCCTCAGTAAAGTGTTTAACTTGAAAACAAATGTCTAAAAGAACATTATGGAAGCATTATTTCTAACCGTGAAATATAGGAATTTAAATTTCCATCAACAGTGCAAGTAAAGTTCATACTGATTGCTATAGTCACTCAATGGGCTGTTAGGCAGGCATTAAAATCAATTAACTGAGCTGTATATACCAACAGAGATTATTCTAACAACTACAATTTGAGAGAAAAAATTGCTGAACATGAAAAAGCACAGGGGATTTGAAAAGTACAATTTTACCTAGGTGGAAGGTCGAGGGCACAGAGGATGTTTAAATTGTGTAATGTTTCATTTGTTAAGTTACATGGTGGGTATAATCATGAACTTGACTACAACTAACATCAGAGGTTTAAAAGAGATGAAGCAAAAACTGACAGAAATACAATAATAATAGTAATAAGCAAAATGACAGTCGGTAGTACCACTTTATTGGAAATTAATAGATCAAACAAATAAAAACATAGTGACTGACATAATAAATAACTTTGATCATACATATTCCAGAACCCAATAAATCAACAATGTGCATCCTTTTTAGGCATATTATTTGCAGAAACTGATGCTTCATAAAAAAAAAAATCTCAAAAGTGTTCAAAGCAATATTATCATACAGAACATTCTTTTTCTATAATGCAATTAAATTAAAAGGACAACTAGAAATATAAGAAAATAATAAAAATCAACAAATCTAATTCAGCAATGTGTAAAAATAACCACACAGTTATGCAGGCTTTTATTCTAGGAATGCAAGAACTATATATCATCTGTATCAGTGCTAGCTACCACGTGACCATATTGCCAGATAAAAACCACTGAATTTCAAAATGATACAAAGTGCAAAAGAATAAACTGATAAAACTCAACACACATTCTTGATATTAAAAAGAAAAACAAAACTCTTAGCTAATTTAGAATTGGGGGAATCAGTTTCAGAATATCAAGAATGTTCAGCAAACTTCCAACCATATAATAAAACTAAAGGAAGCAGGATTAAGAATATACATGATACTTAACATTTCTTACATACTAGTGGGCTGGGACAACGCAGTAAAAGAGGAGATTTAAGAACTGGAAAGGGAGACAAAACTGGTATTATATACGATGATATGACTGTCAAAAATATTTTGCTAACATACCATTTGCACCAGGTTGAGAAAATGCAGATTTTACACTGCCTAGGAAGAAAAGGTAGGTCGACTATGAAATGTCACCTGCGTCATTCTGCAGGGTGGTGATCCCACACAAACCTTAGGAAAGTGGCTATCTCTGGGGAGACAAACTGAAAAACTGAATTAAGGGGAATTACACATAGAGTGTCAACACTGGCTTTAAAAGTCTGAAGAAAATATGGCAAAATATTTAGGTATAGATGGTTAATAAACAGTGCTTATTTATTCTACTTTTCTCTATACTTTTCAGATCAACTAGTATTCCCTTCTATGAGTGATTAAGGGTATGTGCAAATTCTCACAGATATACTTTTTTCTACATAAGACTAGGTTTAATTTTATAGTCTGTGAGAGGAAATTTGACTTCCTCAAGCAGAATGAATACGCAAAGAACTAGTAAGGAAAAAAAAAAAACAAAAAAACAACGAAACAAAGCCTCAATACATTCTTCAGGCAGCACGTATAAACATTAGTTGACTTGACTGAAAACTTTGGGTGAAGCTCCCTACTCCTTAGCTTGTGCCTTGATTCAGTAACTAACAGAGCCCTTTACTGAAGGCTCACACAACAAAGGGAACCTCAGGGGAGGGAGGTGAAGGTCAGCCTCTGGAGAGGCAGGTGAGAGCCAGCCAGCTTTAACGTGAATGAGAGTGGAATTTTCTTGTAAACCAGGCCAGACAAGTACCCAGGAGGCCAGGCTCCCTGCCCAGGGTTCTGAGGGAGAGAGGATACTTGTGTCTCCCACAGGTGGAAAAGTACTCCAAATACAACATATGGTATCTGCCACAGGGTAAGTACAAGGTCTGAAGTGCCTGTAAGTGTAAGGTTTTAACTTACTTTGCTTCTACTATTTAGAATTGATTCAGGGGGCTATTTTCAAGCCTGTGTTTTTAATCCTGACGCCAAAGATGAGAATAGGTCTATTAGACCTAGAGGGGAACAGCAAAGTGAGAGTTTGGGGTGGAAAGCTGGGTCTGGGGTGGCTGCTGCTTCTCTGCAGGAATATCACAGAGGGAAGGTCATATAAGGAGACCCAGGTCAGAAACCTGGACAGTGGTCTCGTCCTCTAATCCAAACTATATTTCCATAGGCTTGTCACATTTAAAACATAAAACTTCAGTATGCTCAGTTGAATGTGAACTTCGGATAAGCAACAAATAGATTTTAGTATGTATCAAGCAACATTTGGGATACATTTATACTAAAATTCATTTTTTATCCAAATTTCACATTTAACTGTACATCTTATGTTTTATTTGGCAATCCTACTTTATATCTCTGAGCATTATTAATGGGAACTGTATATAATGAGGCTGGAATTTCTATAAATTAGAGACAATGTATGCACACAGACAGAAACAGTCATGATGGAATCTTGTAGATAGCCAGACATTCTGGTTCTAGACATTTCAATTTAATTTGTCTTCTTTGGAATCTCCTGGATATTGTTTTAGTTTTATAATTATACTTTTAGTTTTGTTTCACCCCAAAGTAATTGGATCTGTTCAGATAATTTCTCAGTGACACAAGTCATGAGGAAGTCAATTATTCAGCTTTCGAAGTGAACAGAATGGACAGTAAGTCATCAAATAACATGGAGACAACACACAGAAATATACACATCACCTACTTTTCCTTCTTGTAGAGAGTGAAAAATACCAGTGATAGGAGTACATGAAGAGAAGCATACACATACTCAAAGGCAAAATACAGTTACTATTTGAAGGTTATAACATACTTCTGAAAAATCACCAATCACTAATCACCTGATTTTCACAGTATTACTAAAATATAATACAGTAAAAATAAACAGGAGATAAAACTAGCTCACCTGTGAAAGTCAAAACCTCATCAGTCAACCAAATTGATGTACCCTATAAAGCCTTTTTGCAGTGGTTCTCAACCTTGGATACATATTAGAATTGTCTGGAGAGGTTTAAAACTACATATACATGGATCCTAGCCCAGAGAGAGATTTCATTGGTATGAGATGCACGTTAGACCCTGGGATTTGCAATAGCTCTCCATGTGAGGGTGACATACAGCCAAGGTTGAGAGCCACTGCATTAGTTAGTGCTAGCCCAAAACAATGGCATCTGGCGAGGCTAAAAAGTGACATGTAAATCTAGATTATAAAAATATGCTCTTCAATTTGCTACTAACTCTAAGCTTTCTGTGCAAGCTACTTTGTAAGTCACAAAAGCTAACTCTGCATGGAGCTAACAGCAGAGTGACACACAGAAATTGGGTTCTTCCTGGCCCCACAGCAGTTCTCCTGAATTTCTAGCATTCAGAAATAATACTCATACACTGGGACTACACAGACAGGAATGCAGATTGGGGAAAAATAAGAAGGCACAATCTTTGGGACAATGCCATGGTACTGGAAAATCCCAAGACAATGTGCCTAATCATAGTACAGAAATGCAGCCCCTGGGCAGCATGTGAAGGTCACCCACTCATTCATTTCATGGTCATGTTCAGAGCAATCTGGCAGCCAAGCTCCAGGTGCTACTGGTCGACAATCCTGCCCACTCTTCAGAGGAGAACCCCATTATGAAAGACATCCTTTGATCCCCAGTCTAAGATTCGAGGCCAGGTTTTGATTAATGATGACAGAAATAGCACTCCTTCTGTTTTCCCTCTTCAAATAATGCAGTAGACAATGGATAAACCTACCATCACAAATGATAATATGCCTTCCTGGTGTGTATGACAAGTGATAATTTTCCATTTTACCTAAGAAATGGCCTAAATCAGAAGAAGTCTATCTGTGACTTTAATTTATAGATTTGAAGGAACATGGAAAACTTAACACATACAACCACAGAACCTCACAGGCCACTTAGGCCAGCCCCTCTCTCAAAGCAGAAAGGAAGAAGTCAATATCAAAATAAAATCATTTGTTTTGTAACACAGAGAATCTCAGATCAATATGCCGGTGAGAACTCATTTAGGACTACAGAAAAGGAAAAAAAATCACATGGCTGTTGAGAAGAGCCCAGGCTTCCTGATTCTTTCTAATACATTTGCTGCCTCTTTACAGATTTCAAATGAGGGCAAATGTTTGGAGTTAAGGGACAGGGAAAGAACTAGAAGTTTTGAGGGGAGTGGAAAATAGTTGTGATAAGCAACTCTGCAAAGAGAAGAGTGCAGACTAGGCACACAGTTAGTCTATGGGCAGTGGACTTTGTCTTTTCAATTTTAATGAAGAAACATTGATTGCACTGGACAGGTATGCATCATCATCATCAACATCTGTTTAGAATACATGAAGTTTACCACCACAGTCCAGTTATATCCTTCAGCATATAATAGGCCCTTGTACCTCACTGGCCTACCCCTCTCCCCTCTTCCCTTCCAGTTACCACTAATTTGGCCTTATAGGCTAAAAGCCTCTTTTTGTCTGATATGGTTCTTTGGTTTGATTTCTCTATATATCTCACATAAGTGAAATTACATGGTGTTTGCCTTTCTCCTTCTGACTTACAACACTGAGTATAATTGTCATGCTATTGCAAATGCTAGGATTCATCTTTAATAGCTGAGTACCATATCTTCCTTTTCTACTCATCTGACAATATGCATTTAAGTTGCTTTCCACCTTTGGGCTATTGTAAATAGTATTGCAATAAACATGGGGGTAGACATATTTCTGAGCATTAGTGTTTTTGAGTTTTTTTTTAGTAACTACTCAAAAAATGGGACAACAGGATCATATATTTAATTGTTTGAGGAATTTTGCACTGTTTTCCCTAATGGTTACATCAATTTACATTCCCACCAACAGTACATAAGAATTTCCTTTTCTCCATAAACTCACCGACACTTATGTTCCTGGTCTTTTAGAAAGTAGCCATTCTCACAGGTCTGAGGTGATACTGTCATTTTGATTTGCATTTCCCTAATAACAAGAGATGAGGAGAATCTTTTCGTGTGTCTGTTGACCTATATTTAGAAATCACAAGTCATAGTGTTATACTTTAAAAGTTGTGTCATTTTTTTTCTGCAGCCCAGATAAAGGTTGGAGACATGTCTGCATCTCTCCAGGGCTGGGGTAATGATCAGATGTTGGTTATAGAAAGCAATGAGGTAAAAATATCAAGGACATTCCCAAGAACATGACTGAACGTGTAGATATATCACAGAATCTCAAGGCCCTAGGAATAGACATGGAGAAAGATGTTTAGGGTCAAACCCTTGAAGAGAAGAGATCTGGTTTATTGGAGAACTGCAGGAGAAAGGTGGAATGACAGAAGGTGGTGGACAAAAATGGGGATGTTATACTTCATTATTTCAAAATTAAACCTCCTTTGAGTAAACAGATGGGCCAATATGAAGACACAGTATTAGCTGATTAAAATGAAAAGGAAACCCATCTGGAAGGGATGAGAGGCCAGGATTTGGAATGGTCATTCAAAGAAAGCAGGGAGTGGGACCTGAGACGTCAGGGATGAGTGCAACAAGAAAGGATAATTGAAAGTCCCATAATACACATCTCTGAAGCCCCAAAAGACCACAAGAACACGGGAATCTTTATGGATGAGCATTCTGACTTTTTGTATGGATTTTCATTTTGCTTTTAAGAGCTCTTATAGTACAAGGATAAGAGACTTGCAATAAGCATATCTTTATGAGATCAGTGGGGTCATTAGGATCTGGTTGTGACTTTAAAACTGAATTACACTTATGTAGCACGTATTCTATTGCTTTATTAAACACATTTCTTCAAGATACCACTAATTCTAAGAAGCATCACTGTTTATGTACCACTAAGAAAGAAAGAAAATGCTGTCAATTATAATCGTAAAGTATCATGAATGGCAAAACACACTGTAAATTCAGGGAAGGACAACATGCATTGTGCATTAGATGAAATATATTAATTCATTTAACCTTCAGTGTTCTCATTCTTTTGCACAGTATCATCTCTTCAAAACATCCTAAAGCTGATCTGAATTTGGGTGAGGAGGGGAAAAAAAGAGAGTTGTTGGGAGAGATAATCTAGAACCTTTTTCTCTGAGAGCCTACAAAGACAGGGTGACTCCACGGGTGCAGGGTTGACGGGAGGCCAAGTTCTCTGAACAAGCTCATACTTGAGGGAACTGGCTGTGTCTTTGGTAACCTTAGGCTTCAGTTACAGCTTAGTTATAGCCAGTGAAAACCAGGCTGCAAGCTGCAAGCCACAGTGAAAGGGATGTTGCCATGCCCTAGGGGAAGATCAACAGTATTGGCACTTTTGTAGAAATGCACCTGCCACTTTCACTTCCTTTGCAAACTGAACTAATTAACGTTAGCTATCATTCTTGAATAAGACCTAGTAATTTACATTTTTAACATGGTAACAGGTGACTATGATACAGTATTTTTCAAAGTGTAAACCAGAATAGTGCTTTTCCAATTCCTTCTGCTCATGCATCCACTAAAATTTTTCTTAAAAAGTAATATCCATGTTGAGGTTGACATCTAAATTGTTTTTATAAGTTTAATAGTTGCAAGGGAGAAATTCTGGGCGACCATATGAATATTGATGGCTTAAAAATAAAACTATTATATCACTCTTTTGAATGTAGCTAACTGAATCTAACACTATGATTTTCCACTCTGCCTTAACATCCAGATATTTTACATGGCTCCTTGTTTATCCTTTGAAACATTTCAATTTAAGTATTTCATAGACTTTATTCAAAAGTGATGTTTTTATGCTTGAATGACTATTCCCTCATAATTTCCTCAGAATAAAAATAATTTAAAAAATTTCATGTAAGATTTATGCCTTTCCTTTATTGAGTGAAATTGAGTGAAAGGTCCATTTAAAATCAGAGTACTAATGGAAGCTTAAGGTATTGAAAGTAATGTACCCAAAATTATCTATGCCTCCATTGTACTCCCGGCAGGGTTTGAAGGCTCTCGATCTAGCACTATACTCAAAATGCCTATGAATCTTGTTAAAAAGGCAGATTCATGGACACTACTACAGATATCTGAATTACAATGGGCTCTTCAGATTATTTTTCCCTCTAGTAAAGATGGAAAAAGACTAAATTGGAGGATAACACAAACGTGTAAAATTTTAAATAAGATTTAAATAAAACTTCAACAATACAAAGACATCATAGATTATGTCTGTTGGCCAAGAAATTTAAAAAATTCATGCGAGGGCAAGATAGTCAAAGGCTTTATACAGGAATCAATGTAGGACTTGAGGGGAAAATGGGTAGAATTTGGAAGATAAAGAGGCAGAAGTTTGAAAAGTATAGTTTTACTTTTGTTGGCTCAGAAGGACTAGTTGGTGTTCTTAGAAAATATGTGACTCATCACAGAGAGAGGCCCTGGTGGATAGGCAGTGGGTTTTTTTCTTTTTTCTTTTTTTTTTTTAAGGAAAGCTACAGGCAGGGATGAAGGTAAGCAGGCAGACAGGAAGAGAGAGAACGAAGAAGCACTTTATTTAGTTGTCCATCTCGGTTGTCTCCCCTCAGTCCCAGGTCTTGAACCAGAGACCGTGAGATATGTATAGACTATGTTGCAGTGGACGAAACCGCTAGGCTGCCAGGGCATGCCAGGCAGTGGTTACTTTGTGAGTGTTGCAACATGATAATTACTTATTGTTACTGGAATAGATTGTTGAGAATATTCATTTTAAGTAAACCAGTTTTAGACAACTGGTTTTACTTGAGTTCATTTCTAGCAAACCAACCTAAAGCTGAACATATATTTTATCAATGAATTGGGTAATCCATAAACATAATAAAGTCTAATATATATCACTTTCAAATCCATATACAGTTCAGGCTGGGTAAAGAAATAAGAGTTAAAATTCAAGTGATCTCATTTTAGTCTTCTAATAGCTCTGGTAATAGATTTAGCATAAAAAGAGGTATAAGTTATCACCCAAAAGGAAATCAAGAGTATCTACTGATTTTTATTATCTCTGATTCCATTATCACTCAATATCATGGATACAATTTTTATTTTATTGTTTTTATGGAGCTGCCCACAAGGAAATGGAAATCATTGCCTCTGTCATCTAGCTTCTGGACCACTAGTGAAGAACAGCAAACTGGTCTTCCTCATTCTCCACAGCAGCCACTCACTCACCTCCCACATCATAATC
The DNA here is from genome assembly GCA_004363575.1 of Solenodon paradoxus. Lineage (NCBI taxonomy): Eukaryota > Metazoa > Chordata > Mammalia > Eulipotyphla > Solenodontidae > Solenodon > Solenodon paradoxus. Next base: position 307,170 of record RJWH01001053.1, read on the forward strand.
ATCACCAGTGCTTCATAGCACTCTTACAAAATCCATGTCGTCATGCTACTCCCCTGTCTAAAAACTTTTCAATGATTTCCTTCATTGTCTGAATATTGGTCCTCAGCATGCAATGCCATAGAATTTCTCTCATCCAAAGACCCTGCCTTCTGCAAATCTAAAGGCATCATAGTCATTTATACCATTCTGTTTGTCCTGTATCAACTATAGTAAACTATTTATAATTCTTCAAACAAGTCCTGCTCTGTCTTTCCTCTGCATGTTTAGTCTACTTGGCCTCCACTGTGTCTTACCCAGCCTACTGTCTTACAAGTCTGTTTGGGAGGCCTGTCCTAATTACACTAATAGGATTAATGACATTCTTTGGTCCCACTGCATGGTACACATTCTCCTATGAGAACATCAGAATGCTTTCGTGCACTAGTTTGTGCACACTGCACCCTCTTGTACCCTACTCTCTGCCATAAACTTACTGCCACGCCACCAAAAAAAGAACCACAAGCTGCCTGAGGGAAAGGATCTTGTTTCATCCACCCTTGTATTCTAACTACCTATCATACTACTAGCACACTGTAAATGCTCAATAAATGTCTGCTAAAAGATTATTAAGAGTGAAATCAACAATATCAATGAATTAGACACTAATAATATACTAGATGTTACTGAGTAAGAGTTAGATCTGATCAAGCAGCATCAGTATCTCTGATGTCACAACCATTTACCTGCAACTTCTAAGATTACAAAATAAGATGGAATATGTGTTCTAAGTCAAGGGAAATCCCCTAGGAGTCATCTTAGCCATGTAATGGAGAACAACAGACAATAGCAGGTTTTTTTTTTTTTCCAAATTCCATTTCTACTTATCTTGATTAGATGAATACTGAAAAAGGAATCTGAACTTTAGAAAAAATAGTAGAGGACGCATTTCTGAAAACCATTTGGTTGTCATTTCTATTTTAACAAATGCAGTGCTCCGCAGCAGAATCACCATATGCTTTGCTACTTAAAATATTATCTGTATAATTTCCCTTATCTTCTTCTTTTTTTTTTTTTTTTAAAGGAAAGGTACAGATAGGAATGATGGTGAGCAGGCAGGCAGACAGGAAGAGAGAGGAGGAAGAAGCATTTTATGTTGTTATTTAGTTGTTATCTTGGTTGTTCTTCTGACCCCTGGTCTTGAACCAGAGACCTTGGGATGTATGTGGACTACACCACAGTGGACTAAACCACTATGCCAAGTGTTTAGTACCTATAGTTCCCCTTATCTTGAATTCAAAGTTAATTATATAGGGCTAAAACTTTTCCTTATTTAAAATAACCAAAAATCAGCAGATCAAGGTTACCATTTCATCCAGATGAAATGGGATTTAAGTGTAGAGATGGTTCTATACTAATAAATCTAAAATGTAATCACCAGGTAATCAGATTAATAAAATCACATGAATCACATGATCATTTCAATAAATATACCCCTAAGACAGTCAATTAACACTCATAAGTCCAGTATTACAAATAACATCTGTTAACTTGATAAACATTATTGACTAAACATCTCTGACCATCATAATGCTTAACTGGAAAACATTAAAGAAAGTCTGCAAAATTTGAAGTAATACAAGTATGTCGGTCTACGCTACTTTTCAACTGTGCTTTGTAGATAATAGAAAATAATAATTTTGTGTTTCTTTTTCTTATATTAAAACTAAGCAAAAGACGAATAGAAATTTCTCCAAAGAAAATATACAAGTGGCTGCTAAGCACATGAAAAAAAAAAATTCAGTATCACTAATTACCAGGGAAATGCAAATCAATGAGCTACTACTTCACACCAATTAGGATGGTCTACTATTTAAAAAACAAGACAAAGTAAGTGTTGCTAGGATGTGGAGAAATTGGATCCATGTGCACTATTGGTGAGAATGTAAAATGGTGCATCTACTAAGGAGAGTAGTACAGAAGACCCTCAAGAAATTAAAAATATAACTACCATATAATGCAGCAATCTTATTTCCTATACACACTCAGAAGGATTGAAAGCAGGGTCTCAAGGAGATATTAGTATGCCCATTTAACAGCATTATACGCAGTAGTCAAAAAGTTGAAGCAGCCAGGTGTTTAACAACAGATGAATGAATAAACCAAATGTGGTATATACATAGAGTGGAATATTATTTCCTTAAAAAAGGAAACTCAGACACATGTTACAACATGGATGAAGCAACATGCTAAGTGAAATAAACCAGTCACAAAGAAAACCAAAAAACAAATACTATATAATTCTACATATATGAAGTATTGAATCACAGAAACAAAAAATAAATTGTGGCTGTCAGACTTTGAGGGTTGGGAGGAATTGCAAAACATTTAATAGGCATAGTTTTGGTTTTTCCAGGTGAAAAAGTTCAAGATCTACTGCAAACCATGACTATACTTAACACTACTGAATTATACTTAAAAATGGTTAATACTTACTCACCTTTTATGTAAACCATTATGTGCTACATATACAAAGTATGAATAAATGCTTTGAATCAAAGTGATAAAAAAATTAAAGATTTAGCTGGTAAAATTTATAATTTTTTTATCATAATATAAAAAATTTAATGATAATTTTGTTATATATACTTTACTACAATAACTAAAAAAATTTCAATGTATACCAAAAAGAAAAACAAAACAAAAACCATATTCTCAACTGAAAAACTAGTAGAACTAATATGAATATTTAAATCAGAATTAGTAGAAACAGGTGAAAATTGATTGAAAATTGATTTTCGCTATACTCCCAAAATAGTAAAAACATAATGGAAAAAGAATCCCATTTATAATCAAACATAGGGAAATAAATTTAAATGTCTATAATGGAAAAATAATTCATTTATGATTAAATATGTGGAAATAAATTTAAATTTGTATAATCTATAAGAAGAAAACTGTGCAACTTTACTGCAGAACATAAAAGAAACCCTGAATAGCTAGAGAGATAAATTATATTCCTGGATGGAAAGACTACATATTATCCACTCATACTGATATATAAATTTAATATAATTCCAATCAAAATCCTAGTGGTTTAATTTCATAGATCATAAAAAACTGACTTTTAAGTTTCACATACAAGGGTGCATGTGCCCAAGGACCCAAACAAATTTTAGAGAAAAAAAATCATACAGACTTAAAAGTATTTAAAGTATGAGATATTTTGATAACTTTAAAACTATATATTAATTGCTGAGAAATACAATTGGTAGGTGGTTTAGATAGATATTGAAACTATGCTATTTCTCAGAAAGATGCTAATGTGTTCCTTCTACGGGAGAGTAAAAATTTTATAATTTCTCAATTTCTTTCTATGGGGGAAAGATCTGAAAAAGGAGTGCCCTTTCTTTGCCAAGATGGCTGGTTATGAGTACAGTAAAGGGTGAGGAGAGGACCTACAGTAGACCCTTGAATAAGAGTTTGAACTTCCCAGAGTCATTTACATGCAGATCTTTTTCTAATCATGTTTCAAAGTCCACAGATTCAAACAATAGTGGATGGATCTCAGCTGGCTCGATCTAGCAGATGTGGATAAGAGAGAGAGAGCTAACTTCTATTTGGGTCTTTTGATTAAGCTGGGTCAGCAGCCTTAACCCCTGTTGATAAAGGATCGACTGTAAATGTGACTTCTAATGGGTGTAGTGGGGACCAGAGGGAAGATTGCTGATGATAAAAACATAAGGAGGTTGCTGGGTGGAGGATCCCAACAAAGGCTCTGCAGCCAGCAAGATGAAGAGTTGAGAGAAAAAAGGAAAATGGGACCACTTGGATAGAAAGTTTCAGAAGGCAAAAAAATATTGAAAGGACGTATTTGCAAAAGTGTGGCATATGACACAGTGTAGCAAACTTCATTCTTATCTTCTCAAAAGAGGTCTCAGAGTAGCTATGGGTGCTCATTTTATTTTCTCAATGCAGCGAAACTACTGAAATATACAATCATTAAAATAAAAATGTTTGTTCATATACCTTCTAAAATCAAACACATGGATAATTGTCCAGATGTCAAAAGGAAGCACTTTTGGGACACTCCCAATACACACCGATAAAAAAAAACAAAAAAATCACCTATTTTCCTGAGACAAACACGGAGAAACAACCAGCACTTCAGCTGGAGTTGGATCAGCTGACGACTAAAGGTGGGTGAGGGAACCCAGTGTGGTTCTGATTTGGATTTGGGAAGGAGCTCAAGAGACTCCAGAGACACATTGTGGGGCAGAAGCTAGGGATTTTGGGACTGGTTGTGGAAGCAGTGAGAAGTGGGTCCAGTGGGGCTGAGACGCAGAACTATAGAGGACCAACTTGAGAGGGGGTGAAAGGAGAGCCAGTGCACCAGGAGTTGAGCTGGAGCCCTTGCGGTGACATTGCGCTAGGCGAGGCCATAACCAGAAATCAGTCAAAGAGCTCAAACCCCTCCCACAACCATTTTGAGTCAGAACCTGGGGTCTACTGAGCAGAAATCCCGTCTACCACATACCGCCCACAGGAAATCCTGCCCATCAGGTGCCCCACCCACTGGAATACAGTGAGAAGGCAGTCCCAAAACTCAATGCTACCTACTAGAGCCACCTTGTGGGTAGATGCGAAACTGCAGCCTGATAGCCGATCCTCGGCAAGTCAAACCTACAGGACACCAGAGAAACTGAACCCTCAGAAATATAAACAAAATGCTGACTAGAGCAAAGGCACAGAGAAATATAGGTGAAATGATGGATCCAATCAAAACCCAGGGGAAAATCTGATTATAGCAGACATAAGTAAATTACCTGAAGAGGAATTTAGGGTAACAGTGATTAACATTCATGGGAATCCAGAACTCAGCAAAGGCAGTAAACAAGAATGTCAGGAAGCAAAGAGAAGAATTAAAATAAGACATCAAACAGGTAAGAGACACGATGGCTGAATTAAAGAACTCAATACAGGGGCTCAACAATAGGATGGATGAAGCTTCCAACAGAATCAATGATCTGGAAGATAGGACAGAGGAACTCAATCAAGTAAACCAGCAAAGAGATAAAATAAAATTCAAAGAATTGAAAACAGCATTCGAGACCTCTGGGATAACATCTAAAGGAACAACATTTGCATCATAGGGGTCCCAGAGGAAGAGAGTGAAATGGGGGCAGAAATCATATTTGAAGAAATAATAGATGAGAACTTCCCCAATTTGAAGAATGAAACAAGCCTCAGATCCAGGAAGCTCAAAGAGTTCCTAATAAAAGGAACCCAAACAGAAATACACTAGACACTTGTATCAAAATGTCAAAAATAAAAGATAAAGAATCTAAAAAGCAGCGGGAGATAAACATGTCACATACAGAGGAGCCCCCATAAGATTGTCAGAGGACTTCTCAGATGAAACTAGTCAAAGTGCTGAAGGAAAAGGATTTTCAACCTAGGATACTATATCTGGCAAGATTATCATTCAGAACTGAAGGAATGGTAAAAACCTTTTCTGACATGCAAAAGCTAAATGAGTTCATCACCATAAAACCAGCTTTGCAAAAAATATTAAAGGATGCTCTATAAAGCATAGAGAAACCACACAGAAAAACAACAAGACAGCAAATATTAAAAGTGCGGAAGAAGAGAAGAGAACAAAAATGTGCATAGTTAGAATGAGTGGAACAATAATATGCTTTCAAATAAAATTAGGTAATAAACATAGAACTGTGAATACTAACTTTAGGGTAAACTCAAAATACATCTCCAAGGAGAAAGTGAAGAAGAAAACAAAAGGCAAAATAAATCTGACCTAAAAAGAGACCAGTATGTGTGTTGGGGGTAAGCAGTGAGAGCGATCTCCAATATACATAAAACATGAGGATTTATGAAACAATTTCCCATGCATTTTCTGCTTTAGTACTTACTACAACCCCACTTTATAGGTAAAAAAATAAGACTCAGAGAAGTAAGGTTATTTGGTTAGAGGAAAACAACTTCTAAGTTCCAAGAAAAATACAGACTATCTTCATTGCACTCCATCATAGTTCCTGATCTTAGCACAGTGACTGACACATAGTTGATATTTGGTTAGTGTTTGTTGGTTTAATTAATTAATTAATACCTCAACATAGGTGGTAAAAAAAAAAGATAGGCAGGCAGAAAGAAAGGAAGAAGTATTTTATTTGTTTGTTTTGGTTGTTAATTAAAATGCAGTTTTTCCTCTCAAAATTTAGAACACACGTGGCCCCTGATTCATCAATTCTGCTTTTCAGAATCTGTCCTGCAGAAATATACAAGTGAAGAATATGTGCATAGTGATGTTTTCCAAAACACTGTTCATGCTATAAAAAAATGGAGACAATTTTATTTCTACCAAGAAGAAATGGTTATATAAATTTTAATATATGTGTGATGCAATGCTAAGAATAAGATCACAATGATGGAAAAAATTAATATATGGTTCATTGGAAAAATCAAGAAAGAAAAATACATTGTATGATCCTGTTGTCTGTGTTAAACAAACTAGGTATGCTGTGATTAAAAAACATGACTTTATTTAAAAAAAAAAAAAAAAAAAAAGTCTAACACAAGTACACCCGGAAAGTGGTTCAACAAATGTTAACTGAATGAGTCCCACCTGAACTTTGCACAAATCTGTAACCTAGAGGCATTGGTGTTTGCTTTAAATTGACTAAAATTGATTAAGTAAGCCCTGACAACATTAAAAATACCATTAAAACTCCCATCTTTTATGCGTAAAAAAAGCCCGATGAAATGACCTCAATGAATTCGGCAGATGTGTCTGGTGAGTTGCTATGGTAATCATATGCTTCTCCCTTTATTATTCACATTGACTCACTCAGGTTCAGTTTTTATTTTGTTTTTTAATAACCAACATAATCCTTATATGCTTCTGTCTCCATGTATTTTCCTAGTCGGATCTTTAAATGAGGTCTGTTGGCAGGAAAAAAAAAATCTATCATTCTCCAACCCCTCTCTGATTTGAGGCTGCTCAAATTATAATTTCAGTTCTTTTGTTAATTATGTGTATCTTTCCACACGTATAACCTCTCTGGCGCTCCTCTGTAAAACAAACAGGATGAACTAAATGATTTCTAGAATGTTTCTAGCTCTAAATTTATAATGTTCTAAAAGTCCAGATTCTGTTATTTTCATCTCTTGCTTCTACTTCCTATGCCAAAGACTTTTACTAGTAATTCCTTGAACACAACATGCAATTTCCAAGTCATTAGTCTACATTTTGAGATTTTTTTTCTGCTTAATGTCAAGCCTGAGCTTCATTTCTCTTGGGGACGTCAATCTCCTCTCCACAACTCCCAGCCAGATAGGAAGTTTAACTTAACACTTTTATTTCACTTCCAGTTTTCCACATACCCCTTTCATCCACAAAATTCAGGCTTCCTGGTCTTCAGTCTGCATTACTTCTAACTTCTGGGCATCACCATTATTCCATGAAAGAGATGGCTACATGTTACAAAGACTTACATAATATATTACGAGCAAGCTCATTGCCTAGACATAAAAGAGGACACTTAGCATAATTTGTCTAGATACAAGACCTTAAGAGAAAATCCATTCGTGACTGATGCAACCTCTTAGCTGGAGAATGGAGAAACTTACACAAGTACAGTAGGCCAATAAAATCTTCCAAGATATTTATAGCTCTCCTGGCTGGTGAGGCAAGGATGTTTGACTCACCAGGAAGGGTGGTGAATACCTCTGTCACTTTATGACCAAAGGAAACCAAATTAGAGACAAACCACAAAGTAGGCGGATCTTTACTAAGTTGAAGGATGAGTTATTTCTTAATCTTATTCGAACTCATCTCAATAGGGATGTTTCCAAATGACTCAAAGGTTCTGGGTGCTGTGAATTCCCAGGGGTGCACATGTATGACAGTGCTCTCATTCATGAGAACCATGATCCCCCATAGTCCTCTTTCCTACAAAACCACTGCTCACTCTCCACAGGGAGGTCCATGTGCCCTCCCCAGTCCCAGGCCAGCTCTGTGGTGCAGCCAGTGGTGAGAAGACTCTTTCAGATGCATGTTGGGAGAGAAATCAGACACGCAGCACTCGTTATGCTTCAGAAAACACAAAAAATTTTGACTTTTTTCTCCCTTGTTCCATGGGTAATTAAGCCATCATCACGCCCCCAAATGTTGCCATTTTCATCTCACGAGCATTAACTTCATTTCTTCTCAGGATGCTATGAGGCACACACCATGATCATGTACATTTTTCTTAATAAATAATGTGCTGCTTCAGGCCCTCCTACAAAACAGGAGATGAATAGGAATGCAGCCCAGCTCTGACTGAGTGTTAATAAAGGTTCTTCATCTAAACCTGAGCAAGTGAGGTAGGGGGCACAGAGAGTTATAAAGCAGGAGGAGGGTCTGAAGTATATGCAAAAAGTAACTGTTCTCTTCCATAGCTTTCTGTCATCCAATTTTTAAAGCGACCTCAAAATATTAAGAATCACTAGTCAGAGTTAATGCAAGAGAAGGTACTCCAGAGATCAGTCTGTCCAAACATGTCCCTCACTCAGTTCAGCCCTGGCTTGGAGAGGAAAGTCATCTATAGAGAAGCTAAGTGCTTAAGACACCAGATTCTTAATAATGCATTTGGTTTACAGGAAATATAAATTATAAATATATAATATTTATATATATAAATATATATACAAAGTATATATTTAAAAAAAATATACAAATTTATATGAGGTTATTTTTATAAAGTAATATCCTGGGAATATGTTTAGAAAAAAGATACAGGAGATCTACATCTATGTGTGTGTACATATATATGCATGTATGTGTGTCCATATACATATATTCACTACATAAATGTATATTATACACACATATATATATAAAACTGAAAATCATAAAAGAACTTCGAATAGTTTTGCATGCAAGCTAAGTTCCTGGGTGGAAATATTAAGCATTTTAAAGATCTCAATTCTTATTCCTATTATCACATTAATTTATAAAGTAAAGCAATTCCAATAAAAACTACAATGTTATCCTTTTGAAACTTAGTCTACTTGACTAAATTTTTCTGGAAGAATAAATTATCTGAGAAAATTCAGAGATAATTTTAATAATATATATGAAAATTAGAATAGATTCCAAGATTATGATGATGCTAGAGTAATTAAGATGTTGGTATAAGATACACGAGAACAGACAGCCCCCAAGCAGTGCCCAACTTAGCATAGAGTGGAACAATTATTCCAAAAGCCTGTACAACTTAGAAAAATAAGAAGCTGACTTAGATCTCTACCTCACTCTACTTACCAAAATAAAATTTTATGTGATATGGAAGAAAGGAGGGAAAAAAGTAATTATTTCATAATGCATGAGAATTATGAAAACATAGAATATGATATTTGAATAGACACTATCATAAATCAAAAGAAAAATTATATGATAAAGTGAGCACAGATTTGACTACATAAATATTTTAAACTATATACCAGAAAACACAAGTGAAATTAAAAGCAAATGATGAAAAGGGAAAACACATTCATAGTTTTTTAAAAATATGAATGTTTATTTAAAAATATCTAGTAGGAAAAAAACTATGGTAATTTACCCACCCTTACATAACCTCACCACACACAGGACAGATATCAGAAGAGAAATGAAAGAGCACCAGTTATCCATTTCTCCCCAAACAAATTGCCTTTGCCACATCAAATTTAAAGGAGAGATTTTTCTTTTAAGGTTCCCCTTCTACTGGCTCACAACACACCTTTTCACTCTGCTGTGACTGGGTTTTTCTCTGTCCTAAGCTCAAAAAACCAAATTTACTGTATCCAGATGTTTTCTGCTCTGCAGCAAGGAAAATGGCAGGGACTCAACTGGAAGTTGATTTACATCTTCAAAAGATTTCACTAAAAAAGATTTTTCCTGATAAACCAAGGCCATCCACAAGCTTGTTTTAACAGCCAGCTCCTGTTCTCAGAGAAGAATTCTCAGAAGAGTTTGTCATTCAGATTATTCCCAGTTCAGGAAAAGGGGGAAAATGCTCATTTCTCAAAATTGCTGTGAGGTATTCCAAACACGAGGCAGAATTGCATCCATGGTGTAGGGAAGCAGAGGACAAGAGACTGGAGAAAGCTATTCTGTCCCATGTAAGCAGGACAATTTGGGTCTAGCAGTGGGTTAGCGCTCATTCACATTGGGGCCCCTCCCTGAGTGGTAGTCAACTCCAGCCCCTGTGACAGTCTCTTGAGTGACAATTCTGGCATGAGTTGGTGCTTCCCTCCACTGGCACACCACCAAGTTTCCATGAACTTATAGACTGGTAGCGGGTGTGGTGGGCAGTGTCACTGGAATGGCATCAGATTGTCCAGTGGGAGTCAAAGGGAGGTAGTCACAGTATCTGAAGCTACAGCTGATGGTGACAACTTTGGAAGAGCAGGACAAAGCATCCGTGGCAGTGGGCACCAGCAACAGTGATGAACCATTTTCGTATGGCTAAGAGGACTCTGAAACCCTTAAGTGTACAAGGAGAGCTTCTCTTATACAAGCTCTTAAATCCTTGAACAAAAGCGAGTTTACAGTATGAGGTGATCTCTTGAGTCCTCAGGAAAAGATGACCAAATGATAAACTCTGACTAGAGGGAAATCCAAGCAGTGGCAAATCCTAAGTGGCCGAGGGCCAGTGTGGGACAGTGTGGGACCCATGATGTAAAAAAAAAAACAACATCTCTCTGAGTTCTTCCCAGGTTTAAATGTTAACAGCACAGAAATCCAACAGCACACTCACTAGAAATATGAATATTAGAGTCCTGACCTCCCAATTTATTCATTTCATGAATAATACACTCGAGAAAAGATAAAGAATGCTAAACTTGTAAAAGCATAAGGCTTTAAACACCTTGAGTATTTTGGATCTTATTTCTCTATGCTTTCTACCAAATGGCAAATGTTATATGTTTCCTTAAGGATGGGGAAACCAATTGGAAATACCACAAAATGTGCTAAACTATAAACCAAATTCAGTGTTGAAGAAAATGTTAAACCTTCTCCAAATCAACAATACATGACATGACAACTGTAGGCTGGCACTGAATAATGGGATAAACATAAACTTCTTGTGGGAATGGGACAGCATTTCCTCTGATACCTCCAAGAGCATCAGCAGGTTAGTGAGCACCGGACCTGGGAGCGGGCTCAGATGACTAAGCACTGCTGCCTGTGGGCAGTGCCTCAGTCTGACTGAACAGTCAGCCTTCTTTCCGTGGCACAGAATCATGTGCCATCTGAGTCTACCCAAGAAAACTGCCATTATGCTCCCCTTCTTCCTCCTTTCTCCATCTCATCTAAGATTTAGATAGCTCTAAGAACACATTTCATTTTATAAAAAGACTGGGAAGGCCACTGACGAGTCTGTGGAAATGGAAGAGAGCAGAAGTGAAGAAGTCTGTGGAAATGGAAGAGAGCAGAAGAGGTATAAACGTCCCCAAATATTATTTAAAGTGGACTGAAAAATCATGTGATGTTTACTTCCTCTCTCCTCAGCAAATGTTCATCCTTACAAGGATGATTGCCACAACACACTGACAGGGACAAGACTAAGATCACTCATCAAGTGAGGAACAGGAACTCATAGGATTCTGGTTTCTTATTAAAGTACCATCAGTACTTTTCAGAGCGCATGAATGGCCAAATCACGAGAAAGATAACTTAGTAGGTGTTTCAAACATGCAATCACAAGGATTCTAGCTTTAAAAGAAAAATCAGTGCTACATACACTTTCACCAGGGATATGGACTTCACCAGTTTTCATTGTTTAGGTCAAGCGCAACAGAAGAAACGTGATGAAGTAACTGATGTTTTGGGGAAGTCAGAAGTTAGTAATTGTGTAAAGGGAGGCTAAAAGAAATCAGGTTGTAGGATTTGATATTAATTGGCCCATGTGCTTTCAGTCACTGAAGGGATTGCTATCATACTGCAGAAAACCCATAACACTACCAAACAGCCCAAATTCTGTTCAGCTTAGAAGAAAGAATAGAACTGAAAGAAGTATTGTTCTAAAGCCAGATAAACTGATCTTAATATACACATATACTGAAGATGACCAGCTAAATATAAGCCTGTATAGATAATCTTCAAACACTAGGAAAAAGACAAAGAAGTGGCATCAGATATTAGACAGATGCATGTATACATAATTAAGATATGCCATTCTCTCATTCTTCCATTTCTCCCCCTTTAATTTCATGTGACCCTTTCACATAAAAAACTAAAAACACCTAGATACCGATTCCATTTACATATATTCAAGCAAAGCGGCTGGGAAGGTTTCCAGGGAGTTAAATTGCTTTAACACTGGCCATGCATTAAATAAAGCTTTGTGTAACAAAAGTGAAAGAGTAACTGATATCGTATCTGTACATTCACTCTGCACAAGGTTCCTGTAGCTCAAAAAGCATTACTTAACGACCATCAAATCAGATTACATCTCTGGAGAATCAGGCCTCTCCAGCAACCCAGCTCCCACACATTATAGGAGGGCTAGCCATCTGCTTCCTGAGGAATTTGTAATCTACCTTCTCCATCAGCTCCCCAAAGGTCCTCCTACTTTATACAGTCTCTACTTCACTCATTCATTCCATTGCATTCACCTTTCATCTCCAATAGTTTCTTTCATGATAAGTGTGCAAACGTTCACTTGAACAGCAAACCGAAAAGACTAGACTGAAGCATTATATTTTCTAATAAAAAAAAAACAACAAATTCTGAGAGTCTACTGAACTAGAATGAAAAGCCATTGCAGCAAGAGGGCATTCCTGAGTACCTGGCTTCTTTTCACATTACCTGCTTCAGTGTACTTCAATCCCACTTTTTCTTCTGTGTCTTTTGTCTTCGGGGGTGGCCAGACGGCTTGGAGTCTGCCAGGAGTCCTATCGTCCTGCTCGGTGGGGCTGTGGTCAGGCTGTTGAAAAGGCGGACAAAGAAAAGAGTAAGTTAAATGAAATGTTGCCAGTTATTCAATCCCTGAAAACAAACATGCTAATTCTAGTAGTAATATTAATTGTAATGGCCAGTTGCACATTGCTCTCATTCACTGTAGTTGAAACACCTAAATGAGGTAAGATCCTTTTCGAGAAAATGTAATCAGTTGGGGAGAAAGTTAAAATTTAAGGTCAAGTATTATTACGAACCTTTAATAGATGATTTTTTTCATATAACTATTGCAAAAAGTCAAATGTGCTTTGAACGGAAGATACAGATATGAATGTACGATGATAAGGTACAAGGGAACATTTACAAACATATCTCAAAAATCACCAGAGTTATTTATAATCTAAAGACTAATTTTACATGTTCCAGGAATATTAGTTGTAGTTCAGGAAACTTCTCTAAAGCACTCCATATTGCCAAATTTCAATGATTTCCTATAAACAATGAGATGGCGTTCATATTCAAGCTATTTTTATAGAAATTGATTTTTATAATGAGAATGTTATACTGTATTTTGTTTTAAGCTAAAACCCAGGATAGCTTTTCCAAATGTCTTAATTTTTAACTGACCAGCTATTTAAGAGAATCGTGTGCTGAGTTGATAACTAACTAAGAAATGCTATTCATTGTTCTTATGAACCTTTAAGAGCTACAGGACAGGTGCTTGTTAGTCTTCATAAGTTACTTAAATTTTCTTTGACTAATAGCAGCTTTCATTAATTACATAGTTGTCATGTGCTAACTGTATTTAGTCTTCACAAAACAACAGAAAATGAGGTTATGTTCTTTATTTTACTGATGAGATTGAGGTTCAGAGATGATCAAGGTCATCTCGCCCATAAATAGCAAAATTAGAATTAATACCCACGTTTCATTCTGAATCCAGTGCCCAGTCAGGATGCCGTGAGCAACATGGAACGTTTCAATCACATCACATGCACATATTTCTCCAAATGGCAAACTTTCAAAGGAAAAATACTCTTTTCAGAGGTATAATTAAGTGGTGAAGAAATCTGGGCTATATTTCCAGATGGCATTGCTTTCTCATGCTGTTTTGTTTAACACACACACACACACACACACACACACACGTTTACTAGTAATGTTTAACGTTGGAGTGACAGTTTTCCTTTCCTAGTCACATATCTTTACCTATATTCTTCTTTCCACAATCCAGAAAATATAAGGAAGAAAACACTTCTGTCCAACTTCACTGCTCACAAGGACAATTATTTTCATTATAATTATTTTTCACCCAAGAGTCACTGACAATCAGTAACTGGGATTCACTTTAACAAAGCGAATACAGTAGCATACCATTTTATGACAAAACGTAAAACCCAATTCTACATACGCTTTTGGCCTCAGCGGTGCCATCCGCTGGCCTTGACTTGGACCGTTCAAACACAGCTCTTAGGGACTCCTTCTCGTGCCTCATCTTGCGCTTGAGAGCCTCCAGCTCAGAGGTGTCGGCGGTGGTCCCTTTTTGAGGGGGACGGATGAAGAGGGCTTTAAAGGCCTCTAGGGCTGTCTCTGGTGACTTTGGCTTGACCTCTCTGCCTTGGCTTTGGGCTTCTCCTGGGCCGCTCTGGCTCTCCTGGGCAGCGCTGCAGCCCATCTCTTCTCCCCTGGGCAACTCACGGTCTTCTGCCTTCAGCTCCGCTTTGGGCAAGTCGATGTAGAGCAGCTGAGAAAGCTGCTCCAGCAAAGTGGGAGTGGCCTTCCGCTCAGTTGTTTTCTCCCTGGTCTTCGCTGCCTGTGGCTCAGCTCGCACTAAGGACTTCTGTACCGGTTGGGTCAACTTAAGTAAAGCCAGGTCCCCATCCTTTGGTTTAATTTCAGTGATGGTCTCCCCTCCCTCAGCTGAAGTCCCCTTCTTCAGAACACGAAGTCCACTAAAAAACGCTGGAAGCTGGAATGACTTCTCTCCAGGGACTTCTTTTTGAGAAGTGGCATTTTCTGGGACATCAACAAGCAAACTCTGGCCTGTTACCATAGGGAGAACTTGGAAACCTTCTCCAGCTTGATCCTGGCTGGGGCCGTGCTCTCTCTGAAGGCCACCATCGCTAGGTTCCCCTTTGCTCCTTATCTCAGGTGGAGTCCTTTGAAGACCTTCTGCAGAGAGTTCTGCATGGTCCCTTCCCTGGGGGGTAATATTTTCCTCACAATCTCTTGACTTTTCTTTGAACTCCTGAGATGGTTCTGATACATCAGTACTAGGGGACTTTGGGTCACTGGTGTGGCTTTGCTCTTCTGGCTCCTGACCAGAGTCGTCGGAGTCAGAATCACTGGTGGTGTTCACGAGGGTCCCACGAACCAAAATGACGTCATCTCCGCTCACATCCAAAGTGGTGAGTGGAAGCAGTTCTTGACCAGGCAGAGCAAGCCCTGCCTCTGCTCTTCTGTGTCTTCCCTCCACCTCCATCTCCTGCCCCCTGTCCACCCTGGCGGTGCTCCCCTCATCTCCGAGGTGGGGAGGCTCCCCAGCTGGGGCCTCCTGCGGGCCCGAACCATCACTGGGCTCCTCCGGGCTGGGTGCCGTGTCCACCACCAAACTGCGGAAGGCTTTCAGCACCGCATCTTCCTCTTCAGGCCTCACAGACTCCCATTTACTTGTAAACCCAAACAGGGTTTTCATCGAGAACTTGCTCAGGATCGACTGAGCCATTTCAAGTCCGGCGTCAGGTTTTTCAGGTTCTGGGACATCACTGCCATTGAAAGAGCTATCAATGTCCTCCATGTCCCAGCAATGCCCGTGGTGGAAGTTCTGGCTTCGGTTACCTTCCCCTGCGCTCTCAGTTTATCCACTCCATCGGCTCTTAACTTACAGGACAGACACCGGCGGGAGCCGGCAGCCAGATTGGCTGGCCGGCCGACGGCCGGTGGCTGCGGCCCGAGCGCACCGGGTCTGTTTCAGGTCAGGACAGCGCCCTCCTTCCGGTTCGCGCGAGGATGGTGCGCCCCAGGCAACTCTAAAACGTCCCGGGAGCTTTCTGTCCAGAGGCAGCGAGGCTGCGCACCTTACTACACACGGGCTGCGCAGGCTGCTCCTCTGGGACTTCCGTATTTATTCCGGTGGACAAAGGGCTTTCTGGCGCAGGGAGAGTCAGCTGCCCCCGTCATCCCAGCGAGGACTTCACCACGAGCTCCGCCCCAGCGCCGGCCGCTCTCCCGGTTACTTTCAACTTCCTCATTGGTGAGCAAAGTTGAGCCTCCAGAAGTGCTGTGCCGGCAAACTGATCCTGACCAGCCTCCACCACCCCCGGGCAGCCTAAGAAATTCAAAAGTGAGTCAGCTGAAAAGGAAGTGCTTCTCAGCGGATCCCATTTTGCCGTCTAAAGTAGGATCGGACGCCAGTGCCATCCTGGCCAAAAGTAACTCGCAGGGCACAGAGCCAAAAAGCAAAGAAACAAGAGAAAGGCAGATCATCTCAAATACCCAGAACTCTCAAAAGCAGTTTACTGCCCATGAGGTTTTTTTTTTTTTTTTTTCCTAAGTGCTTTCTTCCGCTTCCCTGCAGGTTTCATCTGGAATGCAGATTTTAGTGACCAGGGCCTGGTAAGGAAAACCCACACGACTGGTTTCAGATTACTGCTGTTTTAGCTCTGCCCTGGTGTCTCAGTGTTCTACAAACAGGTACTTAGGCAAGCACGCCCACCACGCCCAGTGTCTACCAGCCTTAGGGTGGCAGAGTAAACAGCCCCGGCCAGGCAGAAATGATTACCCTTCATGCTCTCTGTGCCAATGCGGCTTTCTGCTTAGCAGCTCTGACTTCCCAGCCTCCTTTGGAATTCTGGTGGGGAAGGTTACTTCTCTCTGCTTCAGTGATCCAACCAACCAAATGAAAGCTGGCATGATACAAGGGAACACACAACCTGCCTTGTTAGTCAAAGCGATTCATGAAAGGTCCCCAAGGGACCCTATTTCCCTAAAGAGCAAAACATCTGAAAGGTCTCTATCAGGTCTCTATCGCAGACCCAATTTGCCTAAAACAAAAGCAACAGACAAAACAGCCACCCAACATCAGCTCAACATAGTTCCCAGAACGGATTATATGCTGGGAACCTGGCAGCTAAAGACATGGAAAAATTGCAGCTCTGTTTCCTAGCTGCACAGTTCAGTTGCCTCTTGGGACAGCTTCCTGTCCTACCTGAAGGTTTCAAGTGCCTTTCAAATCCAGTCCAGTCCACAGGCATTTAGAAAGCACCTGGAATGGATAAAGCTCTGTTGCCTCAGCACAATCACACTGTTAATATTAAAAATAGTAATCAGGAGCGCACTGGTGGAGCAGCTGTTACGTCAATCGCCTCTGAAGGACGCAGGCCACATACCTCTGAGTTCAAGTGCTGGCCCAGAGGGAAGCAACCAGTGTGGGCAAATGAAAACTACAGTAAAGATGCTTCTTCCTCCTCTCTTTCTACTTATACCTACTTACCTTCACTCCTGCCTGCATCTATCCTTAAAAAAAAAAAAAAAAAAGAATACTTACCAGTGACGAAAAAAAAAAAAAGAGTACTTATCAGTGACTCGAGTATAACTGCAAGATTTCACCTAAGTGTTGAATACCAACAGCAAGTTAATTTATTCTACAAAACAGAAGCTGTAGCCACAAGCAGAAAGACAGTCTTGCTTTATCTGCAGCAGGAATGGCTGTGGGTCTCACAATGATCATTTGAATCATGCTCCACAGTTAAGTACAATGCTGAGAAATTCTTGCAATTAATTCATTTCTAACAATGTTTAAATGGAACCTCACACAAAAAGCATAGATATTATTATATCCCATAAACCCTTATGCAAAAATTAAGACTTCCTAATCCCTGATTTGATCTTGTGTCTCAATGGATAGTTTCCTGCTTGCTCTCGATCCCGGTGTATGTGGGGATTATTAACTAGGGCACACTTAATCAAAAGGCATTTAGAAAAATTCAATAGTGTTATTTAAGTCTCAGAACAAGTTTCCTGTCTAGAGGAAATGCCCATTGATGTGTCTACTGCTACTTCAAAAATGAGAAAAAAGGAATCATCACAGAAGATCAAAAGACAATCCTCTTCTTTAGAATTAATGTAGACCATCCACTATACAGGTGAGGGAGGAGAGCTGACATGCCCTTGTGTTGCTTTTTAACTGAGAAGACTCCATTTTCTCAGACATAATTATTAATTTGCAGAAGTTTCCGAGGACACGCACAGATATGGCCTTAAAGGGAACACAATGTGGGCAGCTTGGGACACACACTGAAGAGGTCACTGGCTCTTCTGCACTGCAGCATGGAGCAGAATCAAAAGCTTCAGCATCCTCTCAATACCCATACCACCACCAGTTTCACAGAAAGTGAAACAAGTCTTGGGTCCCCAAAGATCCCAGGCCCTTGGGATGAGGAGGTAAGGTACTATTAGGTTTATTTTTAAGACGTCAAGTAACTATCACCAAGAAAAGCTGACTAAAGTGACACAGCTAGTGAGGAATAGTAGTATCTACCATTTATTAGGTATTTGCTCTGTGCTAAGCACTGTTCTAGGTGCAACATGTATACTCACTGGTATACATAACCGTGAGGTTATTCTCTCTTTCCCACTTTGGTAACTGAGGCAGGGAAGGAAGTGGCCTACCCCTGTTCACAGGATCACTGAGTGCTGGACCTAGAACATAAATCCAGGAAACCAGGCTCAGAACTCACACTCTTAACCATTCTTTTGAAACTTAAGCTCAACCTCTTATCATGCTACGACTGCACAAACACACCTGAATTTGAAAATGTCAAGGTGTCCCAGCCCCCTTAATCATCTCTCACTAGAAAGTATAATGCACCCTCTGAGAAAACACAAACTGACTTCACAAAACTTATGAGAATGATCATTGCTTTTCTTTTTCTTTTTCTTTAAGATAGGTTCAAGCAGGAATGGAAAGCAAGTAAGTGGGCAGGCAGGAAGAGAGAAAGAAGCAACACTTTATTTTTATGTAGTTGTTCACATTGGTTGTTCCCCTGGATCCAGGACACAAACCCAGATTCCTGGGATGTATGTGGACTGCACTCCTTTGGAGGTGGCTGACCTAACTGCTACTCACCAGGTACCACCTTTGTTGTACTTTAAGGAAAAAAATGTAGAGGGGTTGCTTGGAAACAACAAAAGCAAAAATTATAGCTGGCTTGTCTTCACATCATATTCAAGACATAGACTCCATTGC
Source organism: Solenodon paradoxus (assembly GCA_004363575.1). Taxonomy (NCBI): domain Eukaryota; kingdom Metazoa; phylum Chordata; class Mammalia; order Eulipotyphla; family Solenodontidae; genus Solenodon; species Solenodon paradoxus. Next base: position 326,339 of record RJWH01001053.1, read on the forward strand.
ACTATAAGTATCTTACATCAGGAGACTTTCCAGCTTTCCCATACAACTCTCCATTTATGAAGCTTAACTTCTATTACAAAGACATATTCATCCAACAATCATTATTAAACACCGAGTATGTATGAGACTCTGGGAACAGAAAGATGAAGATAACTCTGGCCCTCCACCTTGGTGAAGCATGTAGTTTAATAAGCAAAATAAACCAAGAAAGAGATGATTCTGTTTGTAGATTAACCAAGTACTCTATGCCCCAGACTCCGTCCGGCAAAAGGGGGACCTAAAACAATTTTAAATAAAAGCAAATGACCATCTAAATATGAAGGTGTAAGAGCAACATGGTGATTCGAATCTTTGAACGTTGTCTTTTAGGCCACCGATTCTCCTAAAATGAGAAATGTTACTACGTCTGATCATTTAAGAAATAAAAAAATGTGTCAAACTGCAATGTTCAAGTAAAACAACCTACACATTTGATCTTAGTTCATTTGGCTTGAAAATGAATCTAATGCATTAACATAATTATCTGAATGTCTTATTCTATGAGGGATACTTGTTAATCAACTACTACACAACACCAGGGAAAAGCCTAGACTTTTTCCTTCATAACCTCACCTGAGTCTCTTTTGTTCTACCCTCAAGACACTTAAACTCTCTAATAGCTGTATCTGTGCAGAAGGTCAGATGAAAGTGACCTACCTTTGACAACTAAGTCAAAGCAGGCATGATAAATTATTAGGTAGTATTTGACCTACATGATGGTTTTATAACTGTTGAAAACAAACAATACCTAGCTACTTGAAAATTAAACATAGTATTTGACAAATTTACTACCATTGAGATCATTTCTTCCCTCATACCATCCTTTCAGACAGAGGTTAGAGTCAAATGTATCTCAAGGCAGTAAGAGCAGCAGTCCAACAGATACTTGCTGAGATAAACATAAGAGTGCACCCCCCAAAAGTACATTGCCTCTCAGAAGCAGTAGAAGCTAACTACTTGACTCTCATAAGATTACTTGGCATTAGAAAACTGTGTTTTCAAAATCAATTTGCAGAAACTGAACTCTGCCTAAAAGGAAAACTTCCTCAAGTCCCCCTTACTCTTTGCAATCCTCCCCTATACCATCCAGCTTAGATAATTTTCTCTCACATTCTCCTAAAACCTCAGAAAGTCAAGGCAAAATAAAGCAAATGAGACTACATTTTGCTGTGTTAGGTTGTTTAATTCTCATGTTTCTCCTCAGCAAATTTCTTCAAGTTGTGAGCCCAATTTGATTTTAATGACTAATTGCTTCCAGCTTTGCAAGTGGTTCAACTAGGTTCATGTGATGATGGCCTGAGACAAGTAAAAGTGGAGTTAGTGAAAGCAAGCATGCAAACTTTCTATGGACAAAAAATGTTTAGAGTGATGGACTAAAAGTAAGTGAACTGTGAAGAAAAGTACGAGTGGGGCAATGGGTAGAGATGGGTGTTTGGGGTTCAGGGGTTATGTTTTAACTTAGCAAAAGAAGTCTGGCACAAAAAGGGAGATCTGAGAAAATCGCCACAGCATGAGTACTCAAAAAAATGTGTGAAATGAATGAGGTATCATAGAAAAGGACCTTAAGAATATGCAAGACTTTGGGTAAAATCCAACTGTTAGGAGGCTGAATGGGACTTCCAAAATATTAGAAATCATCTGCTCAACCTTCCTGTTTTAAAGACAAAGGCATCTGAAATCATGAAAAGCTAAATAATGGGTGCCAGTTTACACTGCCCAAGGGCAACTGAAAGATGGGAAACAAGTGTCCCAACTCCTGTTCACTCCTATCATATCCCTGCTGCCTTGATATGCGATCTTACCTTCTTCCTGATCAACAACCTCCTGAGGCTCATTTTCCACATCTTTGAAATGAAGTCAGGAAGCCAAATGGAAGACAAGGGCAGAGAGCGCCTTAAGCGTCTCCATTTTACTTTTGTAGCACTTTTCCCTGCCTTCATGGTATGGCTTTCCCCTGCCAACTAAAGCAGCACTTCTAGCCACCCCTCTGGCTCAGCCTGTCCATAGCTAGCAACTGTTTTCACTAATCAGTTAAAAAGCAAGCAAGCTGCACCTGCTTAGTGCAAGGTCAGATCTCAGTGATGAAGGTCTTTTAGTACTGAGCAGGGTTCCTGTTGAACGTTTCTAAGACTAGTTTCACTAGTGTCAAAGTTTCTGTGGGAAGGAGTTGAGTGCCCATAACAAACTAGAAGACTCTAGCAGGGCAGAGGAGAGGTTGGGGCCCACTTGTCATGCTGGACGAAAAGACAGCAGTGGGTGGTGTGATCTTTTCAATGATGAAGGAAGAAGAGCAGTTTGCAGAGTTAAGTCCTGGGTTCACGTCTTACTCTGCTCCTTCAGGAAACTTGAGCTTGGACAATTACATAGGTTCCCTGTGTCTCTGCTTCCTTGCCTGGAACCTGGGAATAAGAAAAGTTCCCCCATCATGGGTTGTTATAAGCATTAAATGAATGTGTTTGACACTCTCTTGTCAGTGTCAGGCATATAGTAAGTACTAAATAGGTCTGATATGTTTCCTTAGAAAAGGAACAGCATTCTGAGATGTCAACCGGCATCAAGCAGAATTTTAACTTTGTCAATACGAAACAAGTATTCACTGATGAACTGACAGCCCAAGCCAGAGTTGCCCCTCACAAGTCCTTCCTACGTATGGGCAGAGAGCCCATGTGGTCTGAATAGGGCAGAAAGGCCTGCTAACCACAGCACCTCCCCACTCCACATCTGTGCATGAGTGAACCGAGCTCTGAAGAAAATTTTTTCGTGATATCCCTTTGGGTGTTTCAGGGCCTCTGCTCTCTGGATTGTTTTTTTCCATCTGTGTCACCTGAAGAGAGTAATTAGCTTAAACTTTTCTCAGGTGGCCACACCAGCAGGTGACAAAGTTCACCCTGTTCTTTCTGTTCCTGCGCTCCAAGGTGATTTTGAAACCAACTCATTTCAGGGAAAAAAAAAAAAAAAGTGAATTTGGCGTCTCCTTCCTTTTCTCAAGAGTCTATTGCTGCATCCTTCTGCTGATATCTGAGTGCCCTTCCCTGGGGGAAGAGGTGTTCCCAGACCATGACTGATCCGTACCCTCAACAGCAAAGCACTCAACATTTTTGTTGTAGTTGTTGTTAGCTCAACTCAGTAGGCTTCAAAGACATTACTTCATTTAAAATATTTTTGCTTAAAAAATTATTGAACGAACATTGCATCATAAGATTCTTAAGGTTTAAGGCATGCAGCATCATAAATCATCATCTGAATATAACACACTGTTTACCACCACCAATTCTCCCTTCCCAATATAATTGACCCATGTCACTTAATTTGCTCACCTCTGCTTCTCCCCTGCCACCCCAGACACTAATTTGATTTTATAGGTGAGAAGTCTATTTTTGTTTGATTTTGTTCATTTACTGGTTTTTCTATATATCACTGATGAACTAAATCATATGATCTCTGGCCTTTCTTCTTCTTGCCTATCTCACTAAAGTATATTTCCCTCTAGGTCCATCCCTATTGCTGCAAATGGCAGAATTCCATGTGTTTTGGATAACTATGTAATATTCCATTGTGTACATATATCATATCTTCTTTCTCCATTCACCTATCAATGGGCATTTAGGTTGTTTCCAGCTCTTGGCTATAAAAATAATTCTGCAATAAACATGGGGTGCAGCTCTTTCCTTCAATTAGTATTGTTGCATTTGGGGGGTAAAAATGTTCTTCTCTTATAAATATGAAAAGCAAACTTGAAATATTTATTACTTCACTGGCTAGGACTTGACTGTCAAATATTTCTCAAATTGATTCCACCAAGCAGTACTTAAGTTTCCTTGGAAAGAGATTAAATGCCATTGACAAAATAAAATAATGTCAGAGGCAAAAAGAAAGGTCTGTGACCTGTGAAGCTGAAAGCGGGTGGGGCAGGGAGGAGCATTCTTTAAAGGACAGTACTTCCTGGGACATATTTCTAAAGTGTTTTGATCTTTTCAAAAGCAAATATTATTAATAAGCCCACACGGATAATCACAACAGAAAGTATGAGGTCCCTTGAAAAAGTATTGAATAGTGGCTAAATTTGTTGTTGATAAAAGTTTTTTAGGTGAAGACCAGGAATCTAAAACAATCTACGTATCTATAGCTGCCTAGACTTTCCTTCCCAGGTCATAAAACTAGATAGCTATGGGATATGCTGTAACTGGCTATCTTTTTCTTTCCCTGACTTAAATTTTAAGTAAATGTTACCTTGAGAATATTAGTTTAAAGACCAGAGATCTGGATATCACTTAATTTTTTTTTTTATTTATTTTTTTTTTATTTTTTGTATTTAAAGGAAACAATGAAAAGGTGAGGGTTTAGCTAAAACAAAAATGAAAGTGGAGAAGTTCATACATGAGGGGAGAAGAGGAAGAGAACTCATTTTTTCTTTTTAATAGCGTATCCCTGTTTTTCCCAGGCAGCACCATGCTAGGTTCTTTATACAGGTTTTCATTTACATTAATCTTCCTCATAACTCTAAGAGAAAGATAGCATTAACCCCATTTTATAGATTCGTGACTATCCACTACAGGTTTCCACAATGACGGAAAATGTTCTCTATCTATGCCATCCAATACAATTGATACTAGCCACAGGTGGCCTCTGAGCACTTAAAATGTGACTTGTGTGAGAGAGAAACTAAATTTTTAATTTTATTTAATTTTGATTAATTTAAATAGTCACATGTGGGTAGTGGATACTGCACTAGACACTTCTGTAGATGAGATTACTGAGGTTCAGAAGCACTGCACAACCAGTGAGTGGCACAGCCAGAAATTGAATTGGATCAATCTGACTCTAAATGTTCATTATTTTTGTTACATCAGTCAAAGAATGAGAGGGTGTTTGAACATTTCTCTTTCACATTGAAGGTAGGAGTGAAGGCAATATAGATTACTTGATTACCAGAATCAACGGCTACTAAAGTTAGAAGAAATGTGCAGAGTTGAAAGGACACTGAGATTTTGAGCTCTGATTTGATCATTAATAATTCCTTGAAGTTAATATTCACATGAGTTCTTTTAAGAGATGAAATATGAAAACAAATGTAAATGCATTAAAATTACAAAGGAGAAAGTAAGTTAGGCACTGCCTATTAAGCATGATTGAACAAAGGGCAGAGAAAAATAAAGGGACAAGAGCTATGGCTTTGAAGTGGAATACATTTGGGTTTAATATGAGATACGAACTTACTAGTCATACACTAAGTGTATCAATTAGCTAAGTTTCTGAAATTCTATGAACTTGTGACTTACATGTATAAAATAAGAAAAAGAATATTTAATTCATAGAATTGTTTTAAGAATTAAATGTGCTAATATTCCTAACCAAGCGCTTGCGTGACTCACTAGAGACAATAAAGTGTGCTCATCATTATGACGGCATGCATAGTTGTAGGAATCAGTAGGCAGGGTAGAGGAATCACAGTTCCCTAGTTCTGAAATGTACTTACCATTGCATCCATTTAGTATACCATTTTAATTTGGGATTTAAACTAAACGAGTTTAGTTTACTACTGTCATTATTAACAATTTTAAAAAGTATCATGAAATAGTCTGAAGAAATTTTATAACAGTTCTTAGAATCAAAGTCACTTACTTTCTATATCTGGAGAGGGAAGTTTATGACATTCAAACACAGGACACTTATGTAGTAGCTTCAGCTCTTAATGTGATTTAAAAATAATGATAGTAATAAATCAAGGTGGCCTAATTAAAGCTTGTAAAAATCAAAAGGCAACAGAAAAATAAAGGACTGCAAAAGCTAGAATCTTATATTCACATAAGGCTGTTCTTTAAACATTCTCCTGGCAAAGGCTACTGAATTTTAAATTCTACATGGGTCACATGGGATTGTAATTTTAACCACAAATTCCAGTGTTTATCTTGCAGCGAGAGAAATAAAATGCATTTCTAAAGTACGCACAGGAAACATAAATGAAACATGTAGAAAGCAAGCAAGATTTAAAGAGACTATGTAAAGTTCATAGCACACAAATTACAGTTTTTAAGACAGAAAAGGGAGACTGAAAAAAAGAAACTTATTCAAAGGGGGAGAGATCTTATGAATTAAAAAAATATGAAAATATTTTAGTTGTAGTACTCTGGTTCACGTAAATAAAATTCCTAGATAAATTCTCATCATTTTTATAAAACCCAATTCTATTCTGTTTTCTCCCAGGATTTGGAAGTGTCAGACACAGTTTCTCTGTGAACACTCAAGAGTTCATTTTACATGAGTATCTCTTATATATCATGTTGAAATAGATGAAGAGGAAATAAGGACAATGGTCATTATAGGATCAAAGAAAATGAACTTCACAGCTCCATTCACCATTAAAATGGCTCAGTGGTTAAGCCAAGAGTAGTATTCTTTTTGTTTTATAAAAAAATCTGAGCTGTTACTAAATTTGTGATTATCTAGTAGTAGATAGAGAAGGCAGATTGTGTCAAAGGACGTGTGGGAAATGACATAAGAATTTTAACTTTATGATAGGCAGAAGTGAGGATTTCTATTTAATTATGCTAACCTTATATACCAATTTCAAAATTGGAACTAATTTGAGAGAGATACTGGTTTAATTTCAGGGATTTAGGAATAATATCATATAACCTTTTTTAAACTACCTTTGATTTTAAATGATGAGAAGTTTGCTATAAAAATGGTAATTTTCTAAATCAATCAGTAGCTCATCACTTCCAATTCTTCACCTTTATCATTTCTTGACCAAACAGACATGATCTGTTGCTCATTCTGCTTCTTTTGCTTTCACTTTCACATACATTTACACATACGCACTGACACACAAACACTACATTAGAAAACATACTACTTTGATATTTCTTAATTCATTTCATTTGCAAAGACTAACCCCATTGTCTATAAGATGCCAATGATTTTGGTAAATCAATCCGTGGACTTTAGCTGTAAGTGGTAGGCTGTCATGGGCTTCCATGAAAACAACATGGATGTGGTCCTTTCCATAAGCTGCAAAAGTACAGTATCAGCCCTCTGTTTTCATTGATGTTGAATCCATTTTATGCTGTGCAATTTGACATCTAGGAGTGTGGGAGGGTAGGACTGAAATATGCTCATGTTCCCATCAGTGTCCCCCACTAACTTTAAAGACCTTGGGTCTTTAAAGTGCCCGGTAAGGCATCTAGTACCATGTTATCAGATGTAGACCCATCCCTGATTTGACTTATGGGGTGATTTTGGTTGTGGTTCTAATTCTGGGCTTGGAGCTAAACTATAAATATTAAATGAATTTCCTTATGTCTTAAATGTAGAACAAAACGAAACAAAAAAAGCATCCAAAGTGGGGCAGATGTAGAAGGGCTTAACATTTAATCACTGAGGTCTAGGCTTAGACCTGAGTGCAAATGATTTCCCTGACTCTTCTCAACCTCCTTCCTTATTTGTGTGTGGCAGGTATAATCATACCTCAAAGGATGATGCCTGGTATGTAGGAAGTCATCAGTACATAGAAGTTAAGGTTGGATGTGGACTTGGTAATGATATCCTTCCATTTATAAGACACCATTACTTGGAAACTACTGCTGTGTCCTCCCCAGCCAATTAAGTCAATCGAGTAAGGAGCATTCAGGGCCCTGCAGGTGAGAAGGTGATTGAGGTGCTCCTTAGAAACCAGAAACAGCAAGAAGAGCTAAAAATTTATGTTTTAAAATCTGGCGTGCAAAATCCTACCACCAGAATTCATGCAGCCAATGTATCATCCTAATGACTAGTTGCCTTTTCTGGTTTTCATTTCTCTTTCAGTCTCAGGTTACACTTCTTTTAATATCTGTTCTACTTCACTCATGCCCATTGTCTATAAACATTATATAAACTATCTCCTCCATGGTAAACCATTTCTCTCAAGTGGAATCTTCAGGAAACTGCACTTGAGTTAGGAGTTAGACCCTATTTGCGATGTAGTCCATCTATATTTAGTTGCCTTTGACATATTTGGTTCAAACTGCACTGAAAACTAAGGAACATGGCTAATGGTAGCTCATAGTTTGGTGGAATATAATTAACTGCCCTTAAAGGTTAACTTTGTACTCTCCATGCTCTCAATGGGCATTCTAGGGTGACCGAGGTTTTATCAGATATAGATGCCACCATAGGGCATTTGCCATAGGGCAATTTACACACTTGGTGCATTTGGATGTTGCCCCAGTATAACACCTAGGATTGCCAGATGCGATATATAATATAGGACACACAGTTAAATTTGAATTTCAGACAAGTGACACATAATGGTGTAAGCATACCCTCTAGAATATTTAAGAATCTCACAACCTAAAAATGAAACTGGTGAGCACTGGGTTCAGTCTTTTAAGAGCTTTGTAGATTGTCCAGAATGGTCCACAGAGTTTTCTTGAGACGAACTATAGGGTAATCTCCTGGACAGAATCTCTCCATGTGGAAATAAAACTAGTTTTCACCCAGATGGCACCAAGACAGCAGCACTGGTTGCTTAAACACAAATACTTACTGGTTTGTAGGGAGATCGCTGTGCTGAGCTTCCTTAGTGCCTGTCCTGCACCAGGACTGCTTCTGCCATCCCCCCAGGAACCTGTGGTTCTTTTCACAATTTAATGCTTCAAAGATGAGTAACCAGATAAATAAGGGGCCCTAGTAGCAGCTCCAGCCACAGCACCAGTGGCCATTCTGTTTGGTGGATGTCCAGCTTGGACCAACTATTAAGTGTGTTAGTTGGCGCACCCTGGTGGAGCTGCAGTTGGGTCAATTACCTCCAAAGGAGCAAGTCACATACCCCTGGGTTGGAATCCTGGAAGGTGGGGGGGTGGGGGTGAGCAGTGGGAGTGAAGGGGTGGAGGGAGGGAACAAGTGTGAATAGCTAAAAATATTTCTTCTTCCTCCTCTTGCCAGCACCTTTCCTTTAAAAAAAAAAAGTTAACTTTCACCCTGCATATTCAGGAGAGGAGGCATATCCACGAGAGGAGGCATATCCACAGAACAGGTTAAGGAAAGTAACATCCAGGTAGGGACACTGCACATCTTGTTCAAAACTAGCAGTCTTGTCCAACATTTAAAGAAGATCAAAATATCACATAGCAATATAGAGTTCCCTGAATATAGTATTCAAAGACCTACAGAGAAAATGTGTCCTTGTGGTGACTATTGACAGGATAGAGACTTTTACTAAATTGGTATGACTCTTTCAAATGGAAATATTACTAGAATATCAATACTTAAAGCATAGGAGTCAAGTTTCACTGTTTGGAGACAGAAAGGGCTTGGAGGTCAGGAACCTTAGGGCCCAAGGTGTAAAAAACAATGATGGTTTCTACTCCCAATTTTTAAAATTACAATGAATGGAAACTAAAAACCCCAAATATTTACATTTATATGTAAATATATAGATTATTTACATATAATAATGTATATAATATATAAATATTAGAGCTGTTATATATGTATAAATTATTAAAAGCTGGTTCAGGAAACAGATTTTTTAGTGCTCTGATATGCATCAGAAGCCTACTTAGATATAATAATCTGAAATTTATCTTCAATCCTAAATATTGGTGGGGGAGGTATAAGAAATACTATCAGTGCTGTTTATTTCCAAATTGTAATACAATTCCAAAAATAGAAACCACTTCCACATGTAGTAATAGAGAAATGACTAAATACATTTTTGGTTACAATGTAGAAGAATATAATGCATTCAATACAAATACATCTAGAAATTATTTGTAACCAGATGGATAAATAATGTTGAGTAATTGGTAAAGACAAAAAAGGAAAGAAAAAGAACGGATATAAAATCTATGCTTATATGTTAAAATAAAATCTTTTATTGAAAATGGATCACAAATAAAAAGAAAACAACAAACTATGATAGCTGCTGCTCCTGACTTCTGAGATTATGGTTCTTTCTGTCCTTCACCTTATCTACATATTTTTTAAAGTTTCTCTGAAGGTTATGTATGATTTCTATAATTGAAACACATGAAGTAATACAATGAAATAATTTTATCCTCAGGGGAGAAGGAAAATCAGAAATTTAGCCAATATCTAAGAAAAACACATCAACACAGATATTTTTTTCAAAGCACAGCACGGTTTTTTCCAAACCCACGCCAGCACTTTGAGATTTCAAGCCTGTTGTTGCCGCAAGCCGCAAGCAGTTGCCCAATAGATGTCGCTGTTACACTTTTTACTGTAGCCTGTCTCAAGACGCACAACTGGTTTTAGATACAGAAAACAAAAGAAAATCTTCACACATTTCCATGTTACCACATGAAGGCTTGTAGATTTTTCACTTTTCAGCTTCATTCCAAACCTCATTTTACCATAACTGGGTTGACAAATGCTTTTCTAACAGGACAGATGATGACTATGGTGTTATGATTGTGGAATATGTAAGAGTCTTCTGTTCTTATTGCTTGAGAAAATTGCTACCTATTTGAACACTGTAGACCTAATATATGCTCATTAAACACGTGCTTCCAGGAATGCAAGTAATGAATTGGAAGGTATTTTAAAAAAATCAGAAACACAATATTCTCAAAGGCATTAAAATGGCGCGCGCACACACACACACACACACACAACGCACATGCACACGCACACAAAGTGCTTCTTCGATTCCTAAAGCTCACTCCCAACTTTCACAAGAAACTGGGACATGATGAGGGGTGGTGACAGCTGTGTCAGTCTGGTCTATGAGGCCACCTACAATGTAGAAGCAGCTGACACCCCAGCCCACTGCCTTGCACAGTGTTCTCAATGCTTCTGTGTCCATGGATGCGTGCGTGAGAGAGAAAGGAGAAGACTGTGTGTTTAGTTGTTTTGGTTTATCTGTGTTTTTGTATTTGTGTTTGTTTTTTAAGAGAAGGAAGAGAGAGAAGAAACATTTCGCACTTTTATTTTTTTAAGGAAGGAAGGAAGAAGAGGAGGATGTACTTTCATTTGTTTTGATTGTTACCCTGGCCCCAGGTCTTGAACCTGAGTCTTTGGGCTTCATAGGGTCTAGTCCCAGGCCTCAGCTTAGTACCTGAGCCACAATGAAGGCCATGTTTTTCAGTGTGTCACCCTGTATTCAGTGAATTTCCTGCTAACCTGTTCATCTGTTATTCGAGCAGCTGGGAAGGTCTAGGGATGCTCAAGGAAGACAGGCTATTTGGATTTCTTGTGATAATCCAGATCATATGAGTAGGCTAACATGCTCTGAAATTTTTAGAGAAAAATGGTTTTAAGATGTGAATAACAGCAAATGGGTACTCCCACAAGATCTGGCAGCTAAATTGATGTGACTAGAGTCTTTGAAAATGCTCAGATAAATGGTAAACACAGTGATTCAAGGACACAAATTTCAGATCACTGGGACATATCTGTTTTCTGCAACCCACTGACTTGTAGACAATGAAGAACATACAAAATGCAGCTGCTTCAGCAACTTACACACACAGTTTACATTACATACACATGAAGCCTCTGTTGAATGTAGAGAATCAGAGCACAAACACCACGATTCCTACTTACATGCAGATCCAAGTACAATTCAGTTCTGGCTGGCTTCTCTCTCTCTTCATGGAGCAGAAATGGGTAGGTTGGCCCTGCTCTGTAGCCCAGGACCCACGCACCTCCATCCCTGTTGGGAAAGTCTTTAGTAGCTGTCTGATCATTGAAGCAATCCCTGGGAAAGCCCTCAGAGGAGATACCTAGACAAATGCAGAGAAGATCATCAGGAGGGAGCAACTAGAAAATTATCAAGCCAGCTTCATCTGGGGTCTCCTAAGTGGCTCACTTCAAACTACCTCCTACCTCCCTCTCTAAATTATACTTTTAGAGCTTGCTTTCTACCAAAAGTACTTCTCATGATCACTCTCTGGATTACACTAGCAAGAATGAAAATATATGCCCTCATTCCCAGTTTAAAAAGATAAACCTATAGCTGTGCTCTATTTTCCTGATTCTTGGTTAATAATATAGGTTATAAAGATCCTTCTCGATCAGAATAGAATAAAAGGGCAAGCTTCAGAACAGAAGTTGGGAGGCCTAGATCGGTAGTGTCACTACTGAATGGTGTCACTTGCCCTACTGCATGTGTCTATGAAAGGAACTATGCCTCATCTTTATTTTGGGGGCTAGAATAACCATGCCTGGTACACAATGGCACTTGATCAGTTTATAGAATGAGTGTCATTGCATGAGTGAACTATGTGGGACTCATTTTGCTCAGCTCCAAAATGAGAGTATCAGGATAGCTCAGTCTCTTCTAAACTGTTAGGCTGATAATAGTCAGTTATGTGCCAGGCACTGTTTCTAGCCTGATTTTCTTTGAATTTGAAAATATCTCTCTAGGTAGGTATCATTCACATTTCCATTTTTAGATGGAGAAACTAAAGTACAAAGAGATTAAGTGACTTGCTTCAGATCATAAGGTCAGTAACTAGTGAAGGTCAGGAATAGAACTCAGGCAATTAGACACAAAACGCCATGCTCTTGACAACTAGACTAGATGGCTTTTTCCTAGTCATACAACTGACTAGACGACAACTAGACTTAGGCATTCTTAAGATGGCAGAAGATGTTCTACAACAAAAGAACTTCATGGTCAAATAAGCATGAGAAAAGTAGTGGGTTGACTCCATTAGAGCCACGATTTACGTTAACACACTAAAGACCATGAGATAGCCTTTAGTAGAGAAGTCAAGCTCCATATATGAATGGTTTTCAAACTTATTTGACCACAGAATCCACTTAAAGTAACACCTATTAAGCAGGTTGCAAGTCACTCATGTTTCATTGGAACATAGTTCGGAAAAAAACAGATTAGATCGCCTTTAAAGTCGCCTAGAGCTCTCAAGTTCCTAGACCTCTTTTAATTCCTGGTAAGCGACCTTGGCAAAATATTAAACAAGCAGAAAGAAGTTAAGGATTTAGGATCAATGTGCTTTTGCAAGCAAGATCACTGTTGGCTATATGATTACACATAATCCTTGTAACAATGTCTCTTTGGCGGTGATCCAAAGTCAGCCAATGACTTCCACCATGTTGAAAACCTGACTTACAAGTAACTTGAGCTGAGAATAAGTCAGCTAACAAAGGGAATGTGGATAACATGCTTCTCCTTTATATGAGAGTAGCATTTTAGAAGAAAAGAAAATTGAAAACGGACAAGGCTGTGTTCTTTGTTTGGTTTGGGGGTTGGTTAGTTGGTTTCTAATCACACTTCAAAGTGAAGGTGAAGCAGGTCACAGTGTCACTACAGTTGCCCTCTGGTAGACTGTCCACAAAACAGCTGCTGCAGCCCCTAAGAAGATAAGGGTTCAGGGCCTTAGAAGTTGAGTCTCTTCTCTGCAGGGTGTTCAGAGGTTATAACCAGGTGCCTCCTTCACCTGCCAGATGTGTTAGAATGAGGGCCTTTCAGTCACCTTGCCTCTCCCTTTCCATATGTCCATTGCTACCTGCCGAAACCAGAGAGACTGTCTCCAGAGATTTTGCTTATGTCCAGGTATGCTAAGAAGCTTCCTGTTCTTTCTAGAAGACACAGAAAGGGACTAATGCCTAAAAGAACCTTGAGAAAGGGGTACTCTACTAAATGCCTCTGCTTTAACCTAATGGTGACCCTGAGAGGAAGATAGTGCTGGCCATGCTTTAATATATGGAGAGATGAATGCTCAGATCCCTTTTAGCATCCACTTATATGGCTCATCCCCATCCCAGAACAGCTCTGTTCAAATCTGGCAAGAAAAAAGAACTAATATTTTTAAAAGCAAGGTGTATACTCACTGTGCTTCCTTATCTTCATAAATGTATTAATTACTAATCACATCCCTTATTTTAAATCCCTCCACTTTTCATTTTTATTTTAATGTAGCTGCTGGCTTTGGGTACAGTGTACACAGATTAAATAATATAAAACATAATATATACAGCACAGGGAACATAATGTACAACACCTACAGTAAGACATATATATCATCAAAGGCACATTGTCTGGTGAACAGAAGTTTATCTTAGGTAGAAGAGTGGTAAATTCTCAGAAAACAAGGATCCAGTCCTCATAAAAAATACAGATTCACACACATGCATATGCACACACACACACACACATACACACACACACACACACACACACACACACACACACACACCCTGTAGCAGCTATCCAATACTGTACTAATGAGGTGTGGAGTGCAATCTGATTCATTCTTCACATAGGGAGGGACGAAAATGTAAAGTTTAGGCATAAACAATGAAAAGTAACTTCATTTTGGGAATAGCTTTAATTTTAAAGAGTCCATTCTAATACCTAATGTTTAACCAGACAATATCCCTGTGAAGAAAACATGCAAGGAAAAGCTGTTTGCATATTAATTTTGGTAGGGATTATTATGACAGGAAAGGACGAAGGGTAGGAATAAGGAACATAAAACTTATTCTCAAAAGTCTGACAAAGTGGGTGAGGACATGAGACAAACTGACCATCAGAAAGAACACAAAAATCTTATAAAATAAGTTTTGGAGAGGTTTAATACTGCTACACAAAAGTTCTGAACAGTCAAAAATAAAACAAGTGTCCTTATTTATTGAAGTACACAGTTGCCGCACTATTCTCTTCAACTGAACACATTTCGTGAGAGAAAACATTTACCTGAAACTAGTAAGTATATTTTGTCAAAACAGTAAAATGCCATTAATTTTCTGATGCAAGCTGATTTCAGGTGTTAGACTGTCATGGAACATTTTGTAAAACAGATGAAAACTGTCTAATCAATTTAATCCTATGTCTTTCTCTTTCATATGCATATTATAAATATAGGTATTTTTAACTCGGCATTTCTTGATCATTTTGTTTCTCAAAGATGTGACAACCACTTGATGGAACACACACACACAGGTTAATTTTACAGTTGACTGTTGTTAACACACCATATATAACACAGTCACAATACAGAAAGGCAACTTACCTTAGGACCACTCTGAAAGTCTGTGCTTTTCAACCATTCAAATGATGAGTTGCACTTCCTGATGCTAACCTACAACACCAGACTGGGGTTTTGCTGTCAATTATGAACACAAAGGAAACAAACAGAAAGGAAAGGTAACATGCCATTCAAAACTGGAGGCAGGGATCATAGCTCATCTTAAAGGGATTTTTTCTCTACTTGAGGTACACTGGATTATTGTCCCATGTCTTCACTCTCTCTCTGCATGATTATGTACTCAAGGCCTTTCCCAGTTTCTTTATAGCTCTTCCCACTGGCAGAGATGTTGCCTATTTCACCTGGCCCAAACATGTTGGACCTGGCCACATAACTTGCTTTGGCCAACCACATGTGGACAATGTGATAGCTCTAAGCCAAAACTTTAAGAGACATTGCGTTTTTACATTCTGCTTGGGTTTCTGCCATCACCATGAGTCTCGCACAGCCTTGGGAGTCTGTGACATAGAAGCAATTCAGACATACTCTTGCCTCCTAGAGTCAAGCTCAGATGAACCCAGATCAGATCAAGTGAACTTCAGCAACTTTTAGGCCGATGAGTGAGAACAATAAATATTTGTTGTGAGTCATTGAGACATGGAGTTTATTTGTTGAAATAGCTGCCCAATACACTATCATTTGACCTCTCCAGAAGCACTATACCTATTATATATCCTTCCAACCATTTCAGCTGAGAGGGCTTAAAGAATAAAATATTTTCATTCTGTAATTTGTACTAAAAACAATTATTCAGTGTATTAGGGTTTGAAATCTCAAGTGAAAACTCATGGCATACCCATACTCATCCATACCAAGATCCACATGCAAACTACGTTCATTTTTTTAATTTTTTTTTTTTTTTATTTACAAGCTATTGCCTTTAGTTATCTAAAGAAAACAGAGATACATTAGATGACAGATAGATAGGTGCTTATCTCCTTCCAAAGAGAAGCTTGAAAACATAGTCTAACACACTATAAAAATAATCAGGTTTGGACAAAAGTCCCTGAGGAACAAAATTACAATGCCTTTCAGCTTTTCTCCTCTAATTTTCCCATCATAACATACCCTCACTTGACAGCTATGATGAAATGATTATGCCTCCAAAAAGAGGAGACAGGAAAAAAAAACAAAACGCTTCACCTTAAACTGTCCTGAGCTTTTGCTCCTATGTTGTAGTTCCCAAGGCCATCCATCATACTTGACTTAAAATAAATCCAAAGAGATGAAATTTTCTCAACCATGAATATCAGAACTGATAGACAAAGGTAGACAGGTTATGTTATGTTATCCAAACATGTACTTACAGGCAGGAGACATAGCAATCTATGTGTCGCTAATGGAAAGAGACATGGTTAAGTACTTGTAAAAGAGGGTGTGTGCCTGTGTGTGCAATTATTCATGTCTACATCTAGGAAGTCAGAGTTTTGGCCAAGTATGTTCTCAGGGCTGGGATCTGTCAATTAGAGATCAATGCAATGGACAATCCCAGTGGCCTCATTTTCATTTCTAGTGATGTTACATGATACAATGTCAGCAAAACAGTCAGGTAAGTAAAATTCTGAGAAAACAGCATATCTATCCATATAACTTTCCTAGAAGTATGTGGAGAGAGAACTTATGAGCAAGGATAGACAAGGGGGCAGTATAGAGAGATGGGATGTGTCGGTAGACTAGGACGTCAGATGGACTGGGAAGTAGGCAATGCCAATTTCAGAATCTATGAAGAAAGCATCTATATTAATAAAAAATGCAATCTAGGTGAATTTCTAAGAATCTGTCAAAATTCAAATAAAATATAACTGAATTTAGAGGTGGAAGAGATCTTGTATATCTCCCCATATACCTACTCATTTTATATTTGAGAGAGAGAAATAAAACCCAATTTGTGATATTTCCAACTTAGCTTGTGACAAAGGCAGAACACAAATCCAGATTCCAAGGAAATATTTCATGTTATTTGGAGAAGGACATTATTGCCAATGCATGGATAGGAATATTGAAGCCTGAGAAAGTAGCAGATGTAAATGGTTTGACAGGTGGAACTAAATCCTGACTGTGACAACCTTTAATAATTGCTTGACCTTGGTAGAGTTATTGAACTTCCCTAAATATTTCCTCATTACTATAATGAAAATAATAAGACTATACTTGACATTGAGCTGTGCTCAAATGTTTTCTTCCAGGAAACTTTCCCTGAGCTGGGGATGATGAGTTAATTGAGCTATAAACAAGTCCTTGTTTCAAGGAAAAAAGAAACCTGTATATAATGAAGGCATATTAAATATCATATAGTCATGTGAAGGACTATATTTTGTCAAAGGAGATAAAGGGAAAAATAATTAAGCTCATAAGAATTCGGTGTAGCATTCCAGTGCAGCAGATCCCAAATTTGTTCAAGCCCTAAAAATAGAATTCGCGTCATCAAATGCCGTAGCTCCAAATACGTGGCTGATCATCTTTGGAAAGAGCAGCTCCTCGGGGCACTTCAGAATACCCTACCACACATCTTCCCTCAAGGTCAAACACACAAGTCTGGACCAATGAATGAAACTATTTATAGGTAGTCATAGCTATGAATGAAATGACACTTTAAACAGCTATATAAACATTTATATTGTTATGATTATTACATTAACCTCTTCCATGACCCTTTTCTGGGAAGAATACAGATGTTAGACAAAGGGCAAATATTACTCATTTGTAGCTATAATTATATGGAATATTTTAACATCTGAAAAGCAAGGGCACATATTTAAAGTAGCAAAAATGATGTGGAGTTGCTCTGACTTAGAATGGATAGAACATAAGCAGATGCTTCTAAGTAAGGCCGGGTGCAGAAAGATCAAGAAAGGAACAAATGTGGTAGAGTGTAGGGTTCCATTCAGAACCTTTGTCCATTCTCTGAAAATAAATGCTGAAGAAACTAGATATTGGTATTTTAAATGTCTAAAAATATCAAAAACTTAGGGAATACACTTGCTTATTAACAGAAAATACTAAAGGCCAAGAATTTAGAAAGCATTTCTTACAGATTCATTATAAATAAATCTGAATGATACTTCCCTTTTTGTATCACATTATTCCAGTTATTATTGGGGTATTGCATCCAATGCATGAAGAACCATAACATGATTGTTAATTATCTTAGTAGCTAAATGGGGCTGATAAAGAAAAAACTACAAAATGTTAAGCCATGGATTATAAAATAATAATAAATAATACATTATATAATAATAATAATAAATAATAAATCCGTCTTTAAAAATCTCTTCCAAACATGATCTTAAGGGATTCCTCAAAAATGAATATACATAAAAAATTAATACATAGAAAAATTAAGGTGGCATATATGCCAATATTAAGGCAACATTTAAAAGATTAAGAACAAAATATTGCCTTGAGTATCCTTGCAAACAAAGTATGAGAGTGTTCCATTGTTTCACTGTGGTTATCAAAAGGAGGAAACATGCTGATCTTGAAGGCTAACAAAATGTTTTTCTGATATTAAATTCTGAAACTACCATATGACAGAAATCATTCCCACTTTAATCATAGCTGCTGTTAAAACCAACAATTGATTTCACAAAGCCAAAGGGGCTGATCTAGCTGACTATCAATGACCAGAAGGTTTTAAGAATTACTTTGACTGTCCAATGATTTGGAAGTAAAGCGATGAGTTCTTCAACAGAGCTCCTAAGTAGGGGTCTACCTGGAACAGTCAAGGTGTTTTATGACCAGGGTTTTTCCATTTTTCTTACTCACCAGGAAAGAGAAGCCCTACACTTTACCCCAATAACCTTATCCTGAGACCTGAGATTCTTCACTCTCACCTCCCACAAATCTGTTTCCATAAGGGCAAGAAATATCTACACATGAGATATCTACTATGCACTTACATTACATCCTAGTGAGAATCTTCACAATAATCCTGGAAAGCAGGTATAAAGTAGTCCCATTTTCAAGATGAGAAAACAATGAAATAGAGAAGTTAACTTTGCCCAGGGTCCAAGCGTTTTAAGTGGTAGAAATAGGTTCTGAACCCAGAGCCTGGAATTAACCTTTTGATATAAACAACTAAAAACTAAACAAAAGATAGGAAACATAATTTTTAGATATTTGGCAATAAGCAGTGAAGTATTATAATCTTGAGAGAGGTACAACAAATGAAATGAGACTCATAATTGCTTGGACTTATCCTAAGAAGTGATTTCAGGACTGATAATAGTTCATTGGATCCCAGTGATCTGTGGGACATCATGAAGTAAATGAATGTATGCAAGATGAGAAGCAGGAGTCTAGGAGAGGCAGGAAAATATTGAATAAAATATTGGCTGAAATTTTCCAAATCTGATAAAAATTATCAAGCCACAGATCAAGGAATCTCAATGAATCTTGATGATAAACACACACAAAAATAAAATTGCTGAAAAACAGTTATATCTGGTTGCCATATCCAAGAACACTGTAAATGAAATCAGATAAAAAAGTAATATTATGTATAGAAAACCAATAAAACAAACAAGAAACCAAACAGACTTTTGTCAGAACATGCAAACTAGAAGACAATGGAATGACAACAATAAAGTAAAGAAAGAGTATTGAAATATAGACCAAAAAGAGTCAATCTAGAATTTTATATTTAGTAAAAATATTTCCAAAATTAAAGAAAAGGTCTTTTTCAGACAAGTAAAAGTTAGACAATTCATCTTCATCTGACTTAAACCACAGGAAAGATTAATAAAAGTTTTCAGGTAAAGAGGTAAAAGCTTGGAAAAGAATGAAAATGGTAAACATGTGAGTATACACATTTTTCTCACTCTTGCAGTTATTTTAAATATAATGAAATAAAACAAAAATAATGTATTATGGTGTTCATAACATATGTTGCTATAAACTGTTGACAACAACAATAATATATCCAAGAGGGAGAAATAAAAATATCCTAAGAATCATACATTTGATGTGTCCTGGTGGCTCACAGGTAAAGCTTGTGACTGGGGACCAGTCCACATGCACTCCAAGGACCTGGGTTTGTGGTCCAAGACCAGGGGAACAATTAAAATGAACATCTAAATAAAAAATATATATATTTTCCTTCTTCTATCTTCCTTCCTCTTAAAATAACAAACAAAAACCCCAGACATTTATATGAAGTGATCTGTGAACTGATATTGCACATTATAAACTCTAGAGTAATCATTTTTTCTCCAAAAATGGATGTAATATGGATTCCTATGGAAGTCAGTAAAATTAAACCATAGAGCAAGTTACATTAAATGTAAATCACAAAAAAATCCCTAATTTAAAGTCAGAATGTATCAGACTGGATATAAAAAGCAAGACTCACCTATAAGCTACCTATAAAAAAAACTACCTTTAAGTATAAAATTTAGACAGGTTAATAACAAAAGAATGCAGATGTTATCACAGAAATCTTGAGTGATTATATCAGACAGAAACAAACTTTAAAATGAGATATTACTGAGGATAAAGAGAGGGACTCATAATTTCATAAATTCATCCAAAAAAACAAAACAGTCCTTAATTTGTTTGTACCTGGGTAGCAGGTCTTCAAAATAGATAAATCAAAACTATCACACCTGAACTAAGAAATATTTATTCATAATCATATTTGGAAGTTTCAGTACTCCTTTCTTAATAGCTAATGAAACAGGTGACAAGATAAATAGAA
Organism: Solenodon paradoxus; assembly: GCA_004363575.1. Lineage (NCBI taxonomy): Eukaryota > Metazoa > Chordata > Mammalia > Eulipotyphla > Solenodontidae > Solenodon > Solenodon paradoxus. The sequence continues at coordinate 347,066 of RJWH01001053.1, forward strand.
ATATATAAGAATTAAACAACATCACCAACAAATTTGAAAAATCGATATTAATAAGAGACACCCAATAACTACAGAATACATATTTTACATGCACACAAAATTTATCAGAATATACCACATGCTGGTCATAAAACACATCTTAATTTTTAATTAATTTACTATTGGTTTACAATAATACTTAAGGTCCAAGAGAACAGAGTCACACCTCCATCAATATGTGTAACTCACCATGCCCGCCACCATAGTTCCATTGACATTTACCATTGTCCATTTGACCCCTCTACCCCTTGAGTTCTCTCTTCCCTTCCCCTCCCCACTCCCTCTGGAAACCAGCATTTTTATTTCATAGTCTACTTGTATTTTGTTGTGTTTTGTTAAATTTCTTTGTTTCTTTATTTTGCACATGTAAGTAAAACTACCCGGTATGTTTCTTTCTCTTTCTGACTTATTTCTTTCATCATAGTCAACTCATGTTCCATCCAAGGTGTGGCAAAAGGCATGGTTTCATCTTTTTGGTTATGGTTGAATAGGATTCTATTGAGTATATCTACCCCATCTTCTTTAAGGAGCAGAATCACAAAAAATATGCTCCCTACCACAACAGATTTAAATTAGATGTCAATTTATCTGGAAAATCCAAAATATTTGGAAATTACACAACACAATTCAAAATACCTAATAGGTCAAAGGAGAATCATAAGGGAAATCAGAAAATTTGGGGATTCAGCTAAAGCAGTGATCAGAGGGAAATCTGAGGCCTTAGTTCACACTGCGGACTATGCCTCTCTTATTCTGGTTAACATCTTAACATTTATTCTCTGGACAAAAAAAAAAAGAGATTCAGTAGCCATCTATTTTTTGAGTGATGAGTGCTTGAGACCTTAGTTTTTGTTAACCATTCTAGGTTCCCAGAACATGTTTAGTTTCAAGGGTTAGGTAGGTACAGGAACATTACTCTGGGTGCAAAATGACTAGCTCGAGAGAAAGAACCTGGATATAGTGATACTGTAATTTCCTCAATAATCCACCACCTCAGCTCAGTGTAAGTGAAGTTCAATTCCATGAGCACTCAAGAGCTTCCAGTGAGCTTTTTGATTCCTAGACCTTATGCATGTACAATCAATGACTACATCATAGCTAAGGAGAACATCTAATATAAATAGAAAGAAAGTAGACAGCAAATGAACAAAAGAGGTTATACCACTCCATATCTGCTGGATCAAGATTTTGGAGGTATTTACTTTCTTCAACAGCCATATCACTTGCTCTCTGGCCCTCTTCCATGTATCCAGTTCTTGCCAGCTTCCTGTAATAATGTCTACTCCTTTTTCCCTTCAGGCATAGGGTTGTTAATGTACTTTTGCTGTTGCTAATTTCTGGGAACCTTACAACCCCATACTGGTTTTCTTAATTGATCTAGACTTAGTCTCTTCGTTAAGTTATTTTCAGTTTAAATGTTTTGGAATGTACCATCATTTCTTTCCAGCACTTTGACTGATAAAGTATTCGATATCAGGAATGGTGTCTATTTCTTATCCTGTAGCATGTTTGTGTGTTACTAAGGCATCTAGCATGCTTGCTATCTGATGCTCATCATACCCAGATAGTGAAATAGCAGCAATGTGACAGGGTTAGTATACTCTTTTATAAGTTACCAAAATGATCAAACTCCTTTCAGGTCATACTATGACGGATAAAGGAAAATCGTCATATCCCTAACATAAGGCAGTGACAGGGTGCTTCCAGATTAAGATGAATGGATAGGTAAGAAAAGAAATAATTTTCAGAATCAATAAAAATGCTTTAGCTCCTTGAGGGCTGCTGATATAGTCAGTAAGTATAATATATCTGGAACAGCATTTGCAGTTTGCATTTACATGTAATTAATTTTACAATAATCCCGTCATTCTCTAAGTCATCTGCTTTCTCACTGGACAAAAGAGAATTTAAAGGGAACATGGTATGAATCACTATTCTTGCATTTTTCAGATCATTGATGATGACACAAATCTCTGCAATTATCCCAGGGGAATAGTACATGCTTTTAAGTGGTAGCAAAAATATGGTGCCATTTCTCTAAGAATGCACAGATTTTGGAGCCAAAACATGAGGTCAAAGTGGCTCTTCTGTTCCACCTAATAAATCACTTGGATAATTTTTGCTTCCTCTCCTTGCAACCTTGGACTTAATGGGTTTAAAGAGCTGAATTCCAAAGAAGGAATGCTTCCACTAAGAAACACAGTCATGGTTTCATTCACAGTGAAATAAGAGTGCTCCCTGGCCATTTTAGATGATCATGATAGAGTTTTGTTCATTTGATTTCGGTGTCTCGCAATATGAAGGTCTCCAGTAGAATGTTTTGAACTGAACCTGGGCTATTAAATTTCTATAATCAAAGAAATAGCATTAAATATAGAGCTGCACATTTTGGAGGAACAAAAGAGTACTGAGTGTGTAAAACAATGAATGAATATCCTCATATCATATTAAAATGATACAAGCAAGCTACCTTGAAACAAATGCTCTCAAAGATCCCTGGTAAAAGAGTAAATACGCATATATACTTGAAAAGCTATTTGGTAACATATATTTATAATAGGGCTTGACAACTATGAGTCAATGACTAAATACAGCAGACAGCCTATTTTTGTAAAACCTCTGAGCTAAGAATGCTTTTTACATTTTTCTATTTTTAAAGGAGGGGAAGGATGAAGATGAGGAAGAGGTGGAGGTAAAGGAGGAATACAATTAAGCATCAGAGACCTATGTCTTGCAAAGTCAAAGTATTTATTACTTGGCTTTTACAGAAAAAAATTGCCTACTCCTATTCTAAAATGTTAAACATAGGATTTTTTCTTTTATAAGAATTGACATATGTGACTCTATCCTTAGAAGAATAATTATTTTGTAATTGATTACAAAGATACATTTCAAGATCTCCATCAAAGTACAATTTATGATAGGAAAAATGTCGGAAATGAAATGCCATAAACACTACATAAAGCTTTGCTGTTGGAATGATTACTCTTTGTTCATGCTGAATTAGACACTGCACAAGGCAAAATTAAGAATAGGACACAACTCCACATTTCCGAAGGGTTGTTCTCCAAATATGAAGTCTTAAGTTCATATTAAAGGCTCAAGAAAAACACTCTATATTCTATTTTATTCATTCTGAAACATTTTTGTTTGTTTTCTTTTCCCCTTCAAACTATAATATGCCCAAAGGGAAAAATAAAACACAACCTAGCTCACCAAAATTAGTCTCATGTTTTCATACAACAGAACATTAGTGAAGGCAGGGTCTTTTTAGAATGTTTTGCTTCAGCTAAATTATCAGGCTTTCTTTTCCTTTATATTTTGAATATATTTGATCAAACATAAAATTAAACCCTATTTATCCTTCATTTAGTGACTTGTTTTTAGCATTTTATTGTTATCTGAAAATTGCCCCTGCACCTGCCTGCACCGCCCCCCCACCCCACCCCACACACACACACCTGAGGGAATTACTATAGCCTCAAATGTGATTTTACTATGTCTGGAGATATTGTCCTACCAGGAAACATAGCTCCAATTTAAATTGCATGTCAATAGAAAAAAAAATCAATTTACTAAAAGAAAATTAACTTCATAGGCAAATCTTTCAGGAGAGCAACTGATCCATAAAGTGAGCTAAATCTACACTAAAAATACAATTGAATTCATTATACATTTTCCAGTCAAGAAAAACTTATCAATATACTCAAGTTCATGGTAAACATACCCTAGAGCAATTATACCAAACAAATAATAAAATAGGAACCTCTGAGTTTAGCATTGCTAAGAAAATATAAATGAGCACAAAATTGTCAATAATGGCTTCAGAAGAGCAAAGAAAATTGTACTGAATTACATTGTGCTGACAAGCATTTCAGGAGTAAAATTTTTACCATGGGCTTCTATTTTATTTACATAGAAACAAACTTTCTTGTCAAATTTTCACTTTTTTTCATTTAAAATGATAATATGAGGCACCACAGTGACTTGCTATTAACGAATGGAAGCACCAACTATGATTTTTCTCTTCCTTTATTTGAAATGACAGTAATATGCATTAATGATTGAAGTGGAGAGCCACAACCACCCTGGTATGAGGTCAGGGGAAATGACATATTAGAAGATTCAGCACAATTCAAACATGAGATGTACCCAAGATGGCTCCAACTCTTGAGAATGAAAAGAAATGAACACACAATTACTAAAGAAAACAATAATGTCCATCTATTCCTACAGCAATGTCTTCCAGCTAATTTAATTCTAAAGGAGTTCTATAATTTGCCTTGGGATCAAGGAGAGTATGAATCCATTGAAAAAAAGAAAACAAAGGATACTCAGATAGAAATAGTATAGGTGTTGCTTTGTGGAAGGGATGTGACACTCCTCTTTGCAGAAAAGTCATTTCTGTTTTTAAAATAATATTGAGTCTTAATATTTACACCATTCAAAGGAAAAGCAATATGAATATTGAAATCTTACTTTGATGTCTTTCAGAGTAACCCTGAGAGTCAGCTTTAGAAGCTGAGGAGCTGTCCTGAAACATGAAGTATTTGCTCTGACCTGAGAACCAATCTGTGAATGCTGTCTCTCTCATTACCTGGATAAGGGGGGTCAGAACCCAAGGGGTTAATATTAGATGTTTTTATTCTGGTTCTAATGATTTTAAGGTCAGACACTCTGGGCACTCTGGATGTTTCATTAACAAATGGAGATCTACCACTGAATGGGGTGGGGAGCAGGAATCTACCCAGAACTAGAGATTTTCTCTGAGTGATTTTGAGTTCTTCCAGTCAGAAAAAGACCGGTTAAAAAGAGAAAAAAAAAGTTATGATGAATAGTTAGCACGATTAACCTGTTAAAGGGAAACAGAGCTATTGGGATTAGGTGGGGGTGATGGTCTGGAGGACTGGTTTGTGGAAGATTCTCATAATGATATCTAGCCTAGACTGTTCAGACTCTTCAGAAATAAAGGACATCAAAATCAGCTAACAGGTTAGCTAGTAGTAAGAACAACTTGAAATAGCTACTGGATGCGGAAAGACTCCGTGCAGTCTAATGGCCTTGCAATGAGGCAGGTCAATAGGGTATCTTAACTAAACTGAATTTTCTTGCATACTGTTAGGATCACTAGAGATTAACTAATTAATTCCTGTTTCAATATATATGATTAACTTTTGCTTTTTCTTCTTTTTTCTTTTTTTTTTGCCTCACTATCTCTAGGGTATTTTAACTGCAGTAATAGGATTCATTTGATTCTTAAGTGGCAAAATATTGAAATAGATCATCATAATGGGAAATCAAGAGGAGAAATGAATACTACCCAATGGCTGTGAATACAAGAGCAATCTCCCCAAAACCTCACTTCCGGCTCCAGCAACTCTGTATGTGGGTTGTGTTGTCTCTTGTTAAGGCGGGTGTGTTCATGACTAAGCATGGTAGACCTATGATGGAGCTGTGGAAGATGGATAGATGCCTGGGATGAAGGGCTACAATCTCAATGGCATCTATCAGAATGACCACCTATCCTGTAATTGTTCTTTTACTAGAAACTGCTCCCAGAACCCAAGGGGAGCCATGCTTCTGCTGTGATACGGACTTTTCAAAGCTGACTACACAAAAGTCAGTTATCTAACCCACACTGATGCTGACAGAATTTTTTGTTGTTGTTTAAAAAAAAAGTGAAAACAAGAAACTCAAAGAAACTGAGAGATATTGATCCTAGGGCATATAAATGATAGAAAAGATTCTTGAAATTTTGCTTTTGAGCAAAGCTTCAAGGTTGCTAATTTCTTTGTTTGTTTGTTTTTTTACATTATTCAGGTTTCTGCCAAAATATCCTTCCAGCAGAGAATACTTCTTATCACTGTTCCTCTGTTGGCACTTTCTGTCTGATGTGTTTTATCCATAAAATTGATCATTACTTGAAACTTTATAACTAATGAGGCCAGATAAAGTTAGCTATGGCAATGCATGTTTCCAGATCGCATTTTCTCCTATACAGATGGCATTAAAGATGGTCCCTCTTTTAAGAGAAAGAAAAGAGAAATGCTAGAATATTACATATTTCATATACCCACTTCTCAATCATAGTTAACTACTTCTGAAGTCCTTGGGATGTGTTTTTAGATCTTCTATCAAGAAAACAAAACAAGTTTCAGTTTGAATGCCATGTTATTGGGAACAAACATTTAAAAGGCAACATTGGCAAGAATTCTGACTATGTTCAGGCTCAGTGAGAAAAAGTCTTGTGACTGATTGCAATGCCTTCCTTGACACAGAAGAGGGGTGGTGGTGGGCCATGTTTTGCCATGCTTTTTAAGTTCTCTGATTCTTTTGTTATCTGCTCACGTTTTGGCCATTCTTACTCACTGACCTTCTCAACGGCTTAGCAAGAACACAGAAGAGATAAGAAACTCAGACGACTTTACTAAATAGTCACTGTTTTGGTAAAATTTTAATGTCGGCGGGGGGGGGCGGGGGCGGTGAAAGTACATAAGGCTAAAAGACATGCTGAAATAATCAGTGTATGTCAGTCATCTCTTTATCTTTTAACTTCTTCAAGTAGAGAAAGGAGTTAAAGGCATAGGAAAGAAAATGAACCCGAAGATGTTTATAAGAAAATGGAATTATTTTACTTTCTTTGGCTGTCAAGTGAAGACATACTGAATGATGAAATTATGAGATTACAATGTGGAAGACACTTAAAGAGTCTTAATAAAATATTACCTTCATTTTTTAAATTCTCTAACTCTGCTGATGAATAATTAATCAAGGACAGGCCTAGAGAAACTGAAGATAGGGAGAAAAAGAACAAAAGCAAAAGGACTTTAAAAAAGAAAAGGTCGCTAGATAACAAAACTTTCCAAACATCCAAACTCCTCTCCCCACTTTTAAGAAAGATCAACTGATAGCCCTTGGCTCCTGGCATGTAACTATATCCCATTCTCTTTTGATGTTCACACTCAGAGGGATTTAACTGCCCTTTTCTTGATTCATTAGATGGTCACTTCAAAGAGACTCCAGAGAGGCATCATTGCCCAAACAACTCCCATGTTTTAGTAAATTCAAAACCGAAAAAGCAATTCATCCTAAATTTCACACATTATTGTCTTTGGCCTCGGTCAGCGACCTCAGCCTACCATATTGATTACCACGTCTGTCTCCCAATGCGAATCCGCAGGAAACCAATTAGTTCCCAGAGTAGAGAAAGAGATATCCATTCCAGAGTCTAATTCTGACCCATGGTTATCCCAAGAAGAAACCGCACCACCTAGCAAACTTGTCATACCTTTAATACCATTTACAACTCATTTCTTAGCCCAAAGTCAAGGAGTGAATGAGCCCCAGTCAGTCTAGTGTGTACTTCAAGATACTTTTGAAAGGTGAAGATGGTTTAGTAGCAAACATACTAAAAACTTTTTATTAAATTAACAAATGTCTTTAGTCTAACATTTAATCATATTTCTGAGGTTCCAGTGAAAAGGACAGCACACAAATCCACATTCTTTCCATATATTCTTTTAAAACTTTCATTGATAAATGGGCAAAAGAAAGTAGGATCAATGACCAATTAATATAGAGAAATGTTTGCCAGCATGGTAACCATTCAGGAATGCTCATCAGTAATGAAAGAAATTCAAATTAAAAGAGGAATAAAATACAACATTCCTCTAGCAAGTCAGAGAGATAAAACCTGAAAATATAAAATGTTGGTAGCAGTGGAGTAAAAGAGATAACTCCACTCTAAAAAAGCAATACAGTGCCCATCATGTTCATTGTTAGTCTGACATATCACTTGCTAAACATAACAAGTTCCCACTAAATATTTGGTGAATAAGGACATGAAATAAGTGTATGAATACTCTACTAGTAGGAGCAGACTGAATAAAATTTGGGGTAATAAGTTTCTAATAAATATTAAAAGGCAGGTAATAGTAATATTTTTGACAGTATAATTTTTCTCTTATGAATCTACTATAAAAATTCTTTTAAAATATTCTATGTTTAGTAAAATACTAAAAGGTATAAACAAGCCAAAAGTAAAATATTAAGTAAATGGACATCTCATTCTCTGTACAGAATAATTTACAATAATCAAAACAATATTTATAAAAACTTTGTAAAAAAATGGAATAAGGTTCATAATATGTTCAGTCCAAAGTTACATATCAGGGGTAGGGATTTTGAAGCACAATAAGAAAAATGGGACAGGAATAGATTTTTTTCACAGTAATTTTTCTTTAATTAGTGATGATGGAAGTTTTTTTTTCTTTTCTAATAAATTTTTCTGTAATGACTCAGAAAACTTTGGTGATAAAAAAGTAAAATTCCCTTAACAGAAAAGGAAGATACCTTTCTGAGAAGGGCTATTCTGTCACACATCCCACATAATATCAATAGGACATGTACTTATATCTCCTTATATCAGGGCTTCTTTCCCTTTTTCATTTTAATATTTGACTATATTCAGGATTTGTGAATATAACTTAATAAGACTTTGATAAATAACAAGTCTTCTATTTTTAAATTTATTAAATCTCAATTAAAATTCTACGTACTTCTTAGTCAATTTTGTCTGCTATTAGTGAAGATAGAGCTAATTTGACAGTATTTCCATCAATTAAAATTTTCCACATTAAAATAATTTTAATGCCATGACATGCAAAATGTTTTTATTAATCTTAATGAAGGTCTAGAAACAAGTCCTTTGCAGTTTTTTAAAGCTGTCTTTGTATGGCACCTAAGGTAATTTTTCAGAATAAATGGGGAAGTATGTGAAAATGCTATGTAATTACAACTGATTTTTCAAACGTTAGTTTAAAATGTATTGCAGTATGACGTTTCTTTCCTTATATGTACTTGTGATGGCATATTTCCTGCAAATTCCATTAACTGTTTCATAACTGTGTGTTTTCGCTGGTGCTTTTATATTTGACATCTACAAATTCCATAAAAAGATTCCTACAGTATACAAGTCAAAATAATAATAAAATAACACTTCAATCCACCAAGGTGGCTGCCAGCAAAAAGGCAGATACTAACTTGTTGTGGTGAGGATATGGAAAAATTAGAACACATCTATTGCTGGTAGAAATGTAAAATGGTACAGCAGCTTTGGAAAACAGTTTGACATTTCCTCAAAATGATAAGCTAAGAATTAGAATATGACCCAGTATTTCCACTCCTAAGTGTATACCCATGAAAAGTGAAAATGTGTCCACACATAAACTTGCACACAAATGTTTTCAGCCACATTATTAATAACACTCAAAAGGAAGAAACAACCCAAAAGCACATCTACATGTAAATAGATAAACACATTTGCTAGAGTTATACAATGGAATATTATTTGGCAATTGAAAGGATAAATCTTGAAAACATTACATTAAGTGAAAGAGGTCAGTTACAAAAAAGACCACTTAGTGAATGATTCCATTTAAATGAAATGTCCAGAATTGGCAAAGCTTTAGACACAGAAAATAAATGAGTGGCTACCTAGGGTTGGAAGGGATTGAGAAGAAATGATGAATGACTGCTGATGAGTGGGGAAGTCTCAGGGGGTGATAACATACTCTAAATTGATTATAGTGATAGCTGCACATCTCTGTGAATATACTAAAAATCTTTGCATTGTCCATTTTAAATGAGTGAAATATATGGCATGCATTTTACATCTCAACAGAACTATTTTGTTGCTTTATAAAAGACCCGGTAAGTTACAGTTTTATATGAATTGGTTGTATTATTTATTAGAGCAATTTTTTGAAAGGAACTGTAGCACTGACGGAACATTCATTTCCTTTCATTACTTATATTTCTACAAATTTACTTTAAAGAAATAATTTAATGGAAACAAAAGCCACTTGAATAATGTTAATCATAGTGTTTTCTGTTAGTTTCAACTTGGAAACAATTGAAATGTTTGTTATACTTTTGTGTTTTTTGTAGTAGTTTTCTTATATAATCTTTTTAATTGAAAAATGGATATTGTTATTGCATCATTAAACTAGTAGTAAGCCCAGTGATCCAATAAAATTAGAAGGTTCCTGGAGATGCTTAATGAAAGAGCACCAGGTACGCATGGGGAAGAATTTCAGGCATGAGTGTTTAATTTGAACTCTATCACAAAAAACACTCCAGTGATATTAGAGGCAACAAGGTAGTTAGTAAAACTCCACTTCATTAAGTGATGCGTACATAGTTTACTTGTCCATCTAGCACATTTTTCAGTCCAGTATTTATCAAGCACATGGTAACAGCCATTACTGATCAATCGATAGAAGTTTATGATCTTCTCTTTGTTCTGTCAAAGCTCACACCTGAAGTCTAAGTAATAGCATGATAATTAAAACCTAAGTAATATGTGTGTGCACACTGATGGCGTGAATGTGGTTTGCTAGAATGGTTTGAATGTGTGGGGATGGCAAGGCATGAAAGGCATTCAGAGAAGAAGTATACAAATTTCAAGGCCTATGAGCTATTATTACATCTACATTATCAGGAAGGGTTATCCTTCATATTACAGCTGCTCTCAGCAGTGCAGTGCATAAGAAATAAGCTGAAGGCAGAGACGCTCATGGAACTTTTGCTATTAAGCACTTTGATAACAAAGTCTTTTCTTTCTGTTTCTTTGTTGTTGTTTTCTTCTCTTGACAATGCACAAGTGTGTGGATGATGAGGCAACAAAATTCTTATAGGTAAATATTATCAGTATAATCAAATATTTAACAACTCCCAGTCTATATACCTCTAAATACCCATATTTTGCCATGTATAATGAAACTTTTTTGGCCCAATTTTGTGAGGGAAAAATAAGGATTACATTAATAAATCGGTAGGACTAAGTCCATATCTTATAAAAATGTTTTTAATTTTTTTATTTATGCATATGAGTTAAAAGAGTAACTCTAGAAATCAATAATGCTATCCATATGCAAAATAATACCTTGGTATTTGATCACTGGTTTTGTTGAACTTGTGACAATTTTGCAAAGAAACCAGTTTTGGCCACCGAGTTAACAAATGAAATGAAGAACCACGTATTGTTGTCCACAGAGTAAGACTCTGACTTGATAAGTTAGGTGATGCTGACTTTATTACCCTGAAGTGATAGTGTGACATTTCTCTTCATACACTTCAAGCAGGAGCCAGTTGATATTTTTACAAAAATACATACACTACAAGCTTTATGCAGCCAGTTATTAAATATGCTAAAGAGCATGACTAACTGAATCACCTATTGTTCTGAACTAGCCAAACATCTTATATTTTCAATGAGTAATTGATAAAAATGAAGTTAGGAAATGCATTTTAAAGTAATTCCTATCAATTATTTTTAAATATATTTTATCTCTTATAAGGTAGAATTTGCTTTTATCAAAGATTTAGAAAACTTTAATGAGAAGGAAGTCAGTCACAGTCCCCATGTTCAGAGATGACTACTACAAAATTTCAGTGTATTTCATTTTAGTGTTTCTTTCTCTACAAAATTTTTGTTGTTGTTATGTGTTATTTATTTAGGGAAATAGCTAGGAACATAATGACAAAAGCTCTGTTCTCCAATTACAATTTGCTCCTCCAGGACACACAACCCTTGTCTCCTACCACCAGCCAATATACAGGTTCTGACAGAAAAGAAAAAACAAAACTTACTGTATCAATACACAGGCATCTTCCACAGTCCACCCACAACCCACCTTAAATAGTACCATTGCCTACCTTCTATGACTACTCTCTCCCCCTTCTAGACAGGAGCCCCCTGGATAATCATACTGGCCACAATCAAACATAGATTTACCACCACGTCACTGCAAACACTGCACTTTACCTATTGGAGTTTTGGAGCTCCACCTCAGATTAGCTCTATGTCCAGGTCGGTACTTCCAGCCCTGATTCCTTCTAGACCACCTCCTTATAGTTCAGGTCCCTGAGGTACCACCATACTTCAAAGTAGAGCGTTCCTTAGTAATAAAACTCTGACTGATAACTGCTCCCACTGTCCCTTTATAATTATCCTCATTATGCTTTTACACACAAGTGTGGGAAAACAGATAACTAGCCAGCTGCCTGCTCCTTAGTTCAGGAATTGCTCCAGGCTCAGCACCCCCAAGTCCAAGTCAAGTGTCTCCCTTATCAGGTCTCCACAGATGGTCTCCTAAGCTGGTGTCCTACCTCTTTCCTACCTTCCTTCTCTGTGCCATTCTGTTCAGAACGTCCACTTGATTTCTCACTGAACCCGCTCTAACTTGGAAGTCTGAGAGGCCATAACTGCTGGTGCCTGCCCTTCATCCTAATGCTCTGCAAGTGTGGACAGGAGGCTTCACACCCTCTGCCCCGTCCAGGCCTGCAGACATTACTCCTCAGAGTCCCTGTCTGTCCAAGGAGGAAGACTAAAGCAGCAGCCCAGGACTCTAAGCAAAACATCTAAGCACCTGACTTCAGGGTAATGACAGAAGAAGAAATTACTGGTCTCTTGTTTCCTATACATTGAGTCCTAAACATAAATATATAGAAATCACAAAAATCTGAGTATTTTCTAAGACATTTTCAGAAAAAAATTTGAACATGGAATGTGTGGTCTCTGATTGCCCTGAAGTCTGTCTCTGTCGCATCTGTTCCTCTTCTGGAACAAGTCATTGTTGCTTCAATCATTTGACTCATCCGTCTGCTTGTTTGTGTACATCACAGAAGCACCACGCAAAGGCAGTCTCCTTGTCTCATGACCAAAGCACTTAGGATTTCCTTCCCTTGCCACTTGACCAACAATGCTCCTTTCTTGAACATGGGCAGTAAATAAGGACTAATGGCTGCTGAAATGTCTCACCTCAACTGTAAAGTCTGTACTTCTCATCCCCTGAATGAACACATCTCAAAAATACATGAAGTGCTATAATTAAATGAGTGAAAACAATACATATGATACATAGAAGAATATCTTTGACTTCTAGAATTCTTTTTCCGCCTTTATTTTGCTTCTCCATGTTTGACTGAAAAGATGAAAACACCTCTGTAATTACTGTACAGTCACTGAAAAGTTTAGGAGTCTGGTTACCCAACTTACTTTGAAAGGTATGTGACCTGAGCTCAACTTTCATTCAATGTATGATCAGTGCATTGTCTTAACTAGCAAAACAATGATCATCAAAAATTCACTTATTTATTCAAGGTACTGACTGGGTACCTATGGAATTATTTGATACAAAGATAACTATGACAAAGGTCTTACCTTCAAGGGGTGCAGCATCCCCTAGAGAAAATGAAGAAACAAATTCTTCCAAGTGTTAAAAGGAGAGGATTAAAACAGTAAAGTCCTAAGGGAAGTGTGGGCAGGGGTAGGGTAATTCTCAGAGGAAATTATACTTGACACTTGCCAAATGGATAAGATTTAACTTCACAAATCAGAAGGGACCTGCAAACCTAGAAAAATATGTGTGCTCAGCAGATGTCCCATGTATCACTATGACTGGAATGTGGGTTACTTCTGGAAAAGGCAGATAAGGGCCAGGTGGCTAAGCCTCTTGTGTATAGCCTTGCTAAGAAGATTGGATTTCATCAAGTCATGAAAAATACCTTGATAAGGGAGAGACTTGGCATCTTGCCACCCTGCTCATCCTCTAGTTCCTGCCTTTTAAATGTAAATTATTCTCCCACAAGCCACAATGCACAGTACCAGCTGTGCAGAGCACCTGCATCAGACAGTCATCTGAAACTGTACCTGTTTTCTCTAGACTTGTTGCTCTTCCCTACTTTTCCTTGCCCGTGAAAAATGTCCTAAATCTATTGTCAGCTCCCATATTGCTGCTTCTGGCTATGATTTTAGTTACCACTAGGAGTTCCCTTTATCATTGCTTGACTCTTAATTCTTTCTGCTCAGGTGATTTTATAGACTTTAGCCTCAGGTTAGTCATCCCTACCCTACTTGATCTACTGCCTTCTATCAGCAGGCCCATTTGCACCACTATTCATTTCAGCAAGAGTCCCTCACATACCTGCTTGAAATAATAAAAAGTATCTCAGGTGACTCTGGGTTGTGTTAGAGTTTTCTTGGGAATGGGTGGAGACTGTAGTCTCTTCACCTTAAAGAGAGGAGACAAATACAGGAAGAGCATAAAAAATGGCAGGACGAATTTTAGCTATGTCCTTGATGTTTGGTTTGTGTTATAATCTTCCTTAGCCCTATTAGTGGTCACTTAAATCTCCACATTATTGAGGGAATAAGGTAAATTAGATTAACTTTCCCACTAGAGTTCGCCTATAGAATAGGAAGTTCAATTTCCTACTTCCCTAGTTGGTGACACCCTTTAACTATTTTAAAGTATCTTTGCCTCACGTTAATTATTACTTCACCCTAAGAAAGAACTTGAAAAAATCTACATGTGAATTCAGCCTCCACTATTAAATTAGTGCTGCTCACTATTTTGCTTTCCATTCCCACCTCTCCTTACAACACTGCTCATGGTAAAGCAGTTGTCAAGAGGGAATTCATATTGAGCCCAAACATGATTATAAGTAGTAAAGAGAATACCAGATAGAAGAGGAAAAGTATAGGCCTTGGATTCAGAAAAGTTACTATCCATTCATTTGCACAGAATCTTCATCCATAAAATGGAGGTAATAGAGATCCCCTAAGTGTTCTGGGAGCACTAAACAAGATGTATTATTTAAAGTGCTTTATATAGCACTCAGTAAATGATTAGAAATAAGTAGAGCAAAACTAATAATACTATTACAATCACAACCAATGAAATATGCAAGTTAACTCAATGACCCAACTTTAAAAAGAGCTAATGATCCTGTAGGGACTTAGAAATAATCTATTTGAAATTAAAGCTAGTCTCAGATTCAGGTATATCATGTATATATCAAGAGGGAAGGGTTATTATCGTATGAGAAAAAAATAAAAGATCTAATTTTGATGCTGCTCCAGTATTCAGAAGGGGCAGGTCTTTACTCGAAGTTTCTGGATGATTAATATAGGAAAAATATTCTAACTATTGAGCATTGGCAAAGAATTTACTCTCCTCTACCAGCTCTTACTCTTCCTTAACCTCCACTCCAAAAGAGAGAGAAAGAAAACATCCAGGTGCCACTGCTGGGAGCTATACGCCCTCAGATTCTAGCAATAACAACAACATTTGTAATTTCCTGCCAGAAAAAAGACAATGTAGAAATCCTACCTCTACTTCAAAGTAATTTAAAATCTGGAAATTATGGAAACCATAGTTGTGTTTTGTTTACTGGCACTCTGAGAAATGCAAGGGCTGTGAGATTTCAAAGGTGCATTTATTTCTTTGGAGTATTCTTATTTAATTAGTATATACTGTTGAGCAGTGTTTTCCCAAAACCAATTATTTAGCTTGACAATTGTTGGAAAAGCTCAACCATGGATTGAGTATAATGTTTGCTCCTTATACCTCGATACACTTCAGAGATTAAAATATATTGATATACAGACCATGAAATTAAAATTCATGTTTTTCAATGGTTTCAATAAGCAAACATTCATTTCTGGTATGTCCTCCTCCTACATCTACTAGACACAGCTATTGTGCTACAAAAACAGCATCTTTGTACCAGCTTGATGAAATAGAAACAGCATGTTTAATCTCCTTAAAGAAACAAATACTAAAGCAAACAACAGTTAAAAACCACTTTTAGAGCCATATAGCAAATTAGTGTTTTAATTAGGAATAAAATTAGGATTTAGCCTACATCCAAATGCCTACTCCTTGTCTGTCCACTGTTAGTGGTGATGGGATGGTTGGAGGAGAAAGGAATAATAGTCTCCTTCAAGTTCCTAGAAGGAAAACCATGGTTTTCTCAAATCAAAATGTGCTGTAAGTCTGAATAGCCCTTTTAAAAAACTGATTCTGATTTTGTCACAGGATGAGGTTATATGAATTCTGAGCAAACTGGAATGCATATGCATTATCTGTAAGAAATGTTCACAGATCACACAACATAGCTTACAAACCTAAAAATTATTTGACTCATTGGCTTTTATTCTCTGTGGAA
The DNA here is from genome assembly GCA_004363575.1 of Solenodon paradoxus. Classification (NCBI taxonomy): domain Eukaryota; kingdom Metazoa; phylum Chordata; class Mammalia; order Eulipotyphla; family Solenodontidae; genus Solenodon; species Solenodon paradoxus. Next base: position 363,119 of record RJWH01001053.1, read on the forward strand.
AACTTCAGCTTTCTTTTTTAATTACTGATTTCCACTAAGAAATTATAATTTAAGGACTGTTTTCATTTGCTTTATGAAAAATTTTCCTCACAGTTTAATATCCCCTCTATCTGGAACTGTTGATGATCATCTGAACAATCACAGAGATTCTCAAGAACACACTACCAAACCTTTCTAACAGATTAGAACAAATCAAAAAAATAGAGATTATAACTTCAAATGAGTAACAGCAAATAGGGAAAAAGAAAAGAGTAAAAATATCAATGTCTCCCAGAAGGTTGAAATTAATTCATTTTGCATAACATTTTTCCTAGGCAATTTCTCTTATCTGAATATAAACTTAAAAAGTAACTGCTTCATTAAGACAAAAACGTGTTTGATTTGAATGAGGGAAAGTTCTCGCAGGAAAGAAGAAATCAGAAAATCTCTTCCACCCCCATTCTAATAATGTCCATGTTAGATATTGAATACATTGAGCATTATTTAAACCACGTCCACATTCATATATACAAAGTGATTTCACATACTTTGGCTAAATAATCTATTACATTTTTCTTGATTGATATGGCATTTTATTACAGCAATATGTCTGTAAAGAACTGTGCAAAATATTCACATTTCAAAACACAAATAGTCACATTTATACCAAAGTCCTTATGATGAAGATAATCTCTTTAGAGGATTATTCTTAAGCCTTCCTTTGCAAAAGATAAATACACAAACAGGCTAGTCCTTTGTTTTGTTGACCATAACTGGATGCAAATATTCATACTTCAATGGTGCAATTAGAAAAATTTGAGCCCCGCTGTGCTGCAGGTTACAACTGGATGGCACCAGAACCAATGCATCACATGCCAAATGATGACCTTGCATCAAGAATTCTTCTTTCCGCACCAAGAATTCTTCTTTCCATAGTTCAGTCCATAAAAATGAGCACATTAAAGTGCTTGTGAAGTAAAGAGGAATTTCCATTCTGATCATCAAAATAGATTTATATTTAATTGAAACAGAATTTTTCTTTCCCCACCTGTAATCAAGAACATGGGCTCCTCCTTCTGAGCTTACCTTTCTCTGGGACTACTGACCTCCTGTGCCGGCACTTCCAGATCTTGGGAATTGAAATTGACTCTCCGTGTCTTGGGTTGTAATGGTAGTGTGGGACCATGGTACCAAAAGGTGGGGAGCCTGCAGCAAACATGATGGACTCTCACAGCAGCCTGAGAAGGCTGTAGAGGATGTAGCTCCCTGGTTCCATCAGCAGAGCAACTGGTACAGTGCCGCCCGAGTGAGACTGCCAAGCACTAATGACTCAACCCTCTGTATACACAGAGGGCCAGACAGGTTTCACCACTTTACAGCCTTATTGAAGACAAAACTTTAAAAAAATACATTTTTGAAGAGCTTCCTTTTATTTTCTCCTTCTTTCACGGAACAGAAGAAGGTAATATGTCGCCTTTTAAAAGATTTTTTGGTTCAACACAGAAATCCCATGTTTTAACTCAGATTTTGAATCATCTCTCAAAACAGCCCCCTCCCCCGCGTTCTCAAAACGAATGATTCACCTATTCTTGTCTTCGAAATGTGTTAGGGATTTTATTTTCTGATTTTGAAAACCAGTCTCTTTCCCTGCCCCCATAAAATGAGCTCCATCACTACATGTAGACTAGGATGTAAACTTGAATGATGAAAAATCACTGTGTAATTATCTTAATGAGACTGTGTTTATACTGCGTCTTTTATCTAAAGAGCTCAAAGCATTTTGCTAACATGATCTTATGAAGCTTCACAACGCCCCACTCAGGAATGCGATGGTCAGGTTTATTACTATCAATTTTAGCAGGTGGGGAATCGGAGAGATTAGTGATAAAATGACCACAGTTGAGGTCACAATGCTAGGTGAGGGCACAGTTTGATTCAGGACTCTGACCTCTCTTTCCAAGGACACCCAACTGACCAAGGGAGAGCTTCATGCTGAAATAAGGTTTACTTTTCACTTCTCAAAAACAATCTCCTTTTCTGTTACAAGACTTTATAGCCCATAGAAATAAGGCAAATAGAAGTTATTTTATACTCCCAAGTTATGCCACACATGCTAGAGAGAGCAGTATCCTAACTCCATTCACTTTACCCCTCTCCTTGCCCTTTCCATGGGCCACCACCAATCTTCTGCATCAATGGATCAGGCCCCACACAATGTGCAGTCTATATAGAATGCTTAGTCGGCGAACTTTTCCCCATGCACCCAGAGGAAAAGCATTTTCAGAGTTGGCCATTCTGTTCCTGTTCATAGTGAGACATTCAAAAAAATATGGAACTGTGCATTGTGAAAGTGAAAAAAGTCTCATGTTGCTATCATTGTTATGTGTACGGATGTATGAATACACACATGTGGTAAAACCACACATACTCTTCTGCAACTTTTTTTGACTGTGTTTTCATTTAGGAAAACATAATGCTCAATCTATGACTCGACGCCTACTTTATCCAAGGGCAGGTTTCCACAAAAACTCAAATCCTTGCCTTTTATCAATAGACAGTAAGTAGTTGGTTCCATGTTTTGGAACAATCTGTGTTTTACAAATAAGACTTAGATCATACAGCGAAATATGAGTTTGAAGTCATAATGACTGATTACTTTATGTCTCTGCTCCCTCAGACCACATGGGAGATTCAATGTCATTCATGTTCAATTCAATGCTGATGATATCATTTACAGTGTTTCGGTCTGTATATAAATTGAGAGATTAGAGGGAGCACTTTAGTTCCTCATTTCCAGAAGAAGTTGCCTCAGTATCCACATGTTTACCCTGTGTCTATTAATTCACTTCTCAATAAAGTATCTAGTTGACAAGTATCACTTTTCTTTTTTAAGCACTGAAGAAGGAAAACAAAGCACAAAAGTCACAGCAAGAAAAATCTAGACCTTAGCTAGGTCTCCATCATGGTTTTTCCTATTAATTTATTCATGTGTTCATTTACTAAATATGTACCTCGAGCAAACAATGTGAATAAGACACAATCCCTGCTTTAGGGAGCTGGCAACCAACAGCTGGTAACAGACAAAGAAAATAAAGAATAATACCTCAGAAGAGCAGAAAGGGTTTCTGGTTCTCGCTATACAGTGAAACAAAAACTGTCTTGCCAGCAGAATGAAGTATAATCTTCTTAGTTATATGAAGCCAAAAATTTGGAAAATCCTTACTTCTCACCAAAAAAGTGACTTTAAGTTGAGAAGTTTTGTTTATTCTTGTCATATTCCAATTCTGTTTGTGTCTATCCCTCCTTAAAACATTGTTTCCTTTAAGTTCAAGTAACTGACTAACAATATACTTGTCAAGAAAACAGAATTTCAAAATCCAATAATTAATATTAACAATTTATTCCTAAAAAGTACATGACATAGAAGAATGTTTTATAAAATTACTATTGGTTCTAGACCCTGCACATTAATCACTCTTTACATGCTTATCCCACAGTAAAATTCTTGTCTGTCTTCTAGGCATCTTGAGTATATAAAGCACAGCAGGATAAACACCCAGCACTCTCTTGACATCACCCTTTAAATAGTTCCACTTGCCAATCCAACAACATTTAAGTCTAATGGCCACTGACGACATGTACACTGTGTGAGAGAGAAACCTTAATGTCTGCGTCAGATCTATGAATGCTAACTTTACCCATGCTGGCCTGTCCTGTTCCAAGTGTGCTCTTCCAAAGAGCTTACAATGAGTCTTTGTTTAATTGTTACCCTGATCTTGCTCTATAATCTAAAAGTAAAGGAAGCAACTTATATTTTCTATATATAGGGATGGTGGGAGATTGGCATAGTACAGAGTATTCATTCTTAATAAAGGAAGCTAATTTTTGTTTAGCATGAACTATATACCAGGCATTGAATTAAGTACTGCACAAATATGGCTTAAAACAACCTGTTAAATAATTACTAATAATATACTTACAAATGAAAAGACAGGTTGAGTAATCATGCCCAGTTTCACACAACTGAATGAATTTGCTGCATCTCCACAGCCTTACAAGTAAAGCTCAACTTTTGAGACCATCTAGAATTGTTTGTCTTTCCTCAACACCAGACTGTTAAATTTCATGGATCTATTTGTACATTTTTCATATATATATATATATATATATATATGTTCACCTTTCTTTCCAATCCCAGTTTGATTTCCCATCAATTACAACTATCACTGATCAGCATTTCCTCTTCTAATCTCTTACCACTTTTCACTCTTCTGTCAAGTTAATCTTTCTGAATACTTACAGAGGATACAACACTTCTCTGTTCAAAGTTCTTCCATCTTTTCATGGTCTATTAAATAAGACGAATGTTACTTCTCCCGGCATTCAAAGCTCTATACACTAGAGAGTCTATAGACATGATCCAATCAATATTTGTTGAATGCATATATAACACAGGGCTCACTGTATGTGGCAACGGTTTCCCAAAATTGTGTCACAGTACATTAAATACTGAATATGAATATAAATAATACGATATAGAACCTATTTAGCCTGGAAACCAGAAATACCCAGAAAGAAAAAAATTAAATCTAATGTATGGATGGAGAGATATATCTAGGTTGGTCAAGCAGACCTTAGCAATTTTATGGCATGTGTGGTTTATCAACATCATGATTCTTCCATCTGATCTCTTGACACCACTTAGGAGAAAGCTAATTAGTTGGAATTCTTTTGTTACAAGTGATAGGAATGCCAGTGGATTTAGCAAAATGAAATTTATTAGTTCATTATCAAAAAAATCCAGGGTTATCAGTGTAACTGAATTTAAGAGCTCAAATTATATAAGAAATCACTTTGCATCTTTTGATTCTGCTTTCCCTTGTGGAATCAAGATGGTCATCACAGCTTCAGAACTACAGTCTCCTAACTTAGTGACCATAGTTATAGGAGAGTCCCAGCTGTTCTAACAAAAGACCCAAGAATTACTCTCTATAGAATAGCATGGAAAATGTGCCCTCCCTGAAGCAATCACAGTAGTGAAGTGATGTGGATTCTTGTTGTCCAGTCCTGGGTCACATGGCCACCTCTGGCTCCAGGGATCAGCCTCATCTTTGCAAAATAAGAAAGAATGAAGAGGCTTCACCAAGGGAAAAATGGGGTGCAATGAGTAAGGCCTGACCCCACCACTCCATAGAAGGCAGCTGCAGCAGCCTTTTAGAACCACCACTTGGGACTGAACTCTGAGATTTCTTTAAAGCAACCAGGGAATCCTACTGTGTAGCAGGATTGAGAAGAACTACAGTAAAGAACACTTGATCTACATCAACAACACACACATTAATTAAATCTTATAGTATCTGTTTTGGCTAATGTAATAATCCATGATCTTCTAGAAGAGGAATTTAACATGGTTGCTTTCATTTTCAGAAACTGATCCACGAAGTTTGAAGGGAGAGGGGGCAATATCATTCACAAATCAGAGACTAGACTCAACAGTTATCCTCCCCTCACCCCGCTATATTCTTTCTACAAGATCAGCTCAGTACTAGATGGGAAGGGAAAGGGCAAAACAGGGCTTAATTTTTATTTTTTAGATTTTTTTTCTAATTTAGGAAGAGAAACAAATCAAGGAGCCTCATTTGCCATGAGGGCAGATTTAAAGACATTACATCTTTGAAATCCGAAGTGATTCAATAAGGCTACATCCCTGTTCTGTATCAAACACTTCCTCTAGCCCACTTGTACCTAGTATAGAATTTTGAGATGATTTAAAGAGATTGGACTTCTCTGTATCACCTCTCTTTCTAAAACAGAGTGAAGCCATACAACAGATTATACCCAGAGAGGACACACCATACACTGAAATGCTGAGTTTGAATCCCTGATCCACACTGACTAGCTGTGGGTACTCAAGTTAAGAAAGTTAACCCCTCTAAATTTAATTTTTATTATCCATAACATGGAGGCAATAATAATCTTTCTTAAAGACTCCTGAAGAATTACATTATAATACACATAAAGCATTTGATACAGAGGAAGCTGTCAATAAATGTTAGCTGTTCTCATTTGAGAAAATAATTTTAAAATCCAGTCTTGAAGATTAGTTCTAAATGAGGAATGACTTGGCCTTGTTTGTAAATACAAAGACACTGGGACAATGTATGGGAACAGCTATTTAAAGGAAATATCTAATGGAGTTCACGAATTCGTCATGTTTGGTGTTCAAACAAATCCCCCTAGAACTTGGATATCTAAACTACAGTCAAACAAATTAAGAATAAGGAGGGAACACTCCCAAATAAGGTTAACCGTCCAACTTTGCATGGGAAGCCTTCTTCATGTGTATGTATAAAGGAAGTATTTCATTAATATTAGATGTCTAAATCTTTTTTAACTGCCTGGGTATCACTGATTGGTTATTTATAACTTGCTTAATAATGCTAAATTTGTTTCTATAAACCTCTTTTGAATAATTCATGTTTAAAAGCCCTTCTGTGCAATGGCCCGAGGCTGGGACAGTGGCTTCTAATGATCTGTATATGAAATAATAATAATAATAATACTGACTTCACAGTGCCGTTCTGAAAACCAGATGAGATAACGTAGATGAAAGGGCTTTGCACATGATAAAGCACTCTGTAAATGTTACGTTTTTGCTGCTGTGCCTGCCCAGCTGCTGGCGAAATGGGGTTTATTCCTAGTCATGAAGAGTGTCCCTCCTCATTAGAGACGTGTGTGACTAAGCACCACGGGAAGCCCCCGACTGCAGAGGAGGAAGGGATGGGTGGAGTGGCCAAGGAAGTAACACCAAGAAGGAGGCAGAATACCTGGATCCCCTCCCTGGTGGGCAGGAGCTGAATAGAAAGGAAGCAAAGAGGTAGGTGCCTTCATAGGTGGTCCAGCACAGCAGCAGGGAGGATTCAGAAATACTGCAGAGTCCTGAGGCACCAAGTCTGTGCAGGGAAGCAGAGTGTGAGATCAGCTAGAAAGGAAGGTGGGTACAGGTGGTGGAGAGCTGATGCCTATACTGTTGAGCATTTTTTCAAGTTAAACCAACTTGACATTGACTCTTATTATTTGCTAAGTATTTAGACGGCTTATAGTCACTGTTACCCTCTATCTACCTCCAAAGCTCATTGAAAGGTCCCACAGATGTAGCTGATGGTTCTCACACTTTTTGCTCGTTCTGCAGTAGGTCGGAGAGAGAAAGGGAAGAGGCAGGAAGCAATTGGGTTGAAAAGAGCAAGCAAATTCTGGCAGCATGCCCAGAATGGAGCAATTCAGCAGACAGCAGAGGAGGCAGTAAGGGAGTGATGTGGGCTGCAGGCGGGCAGAAGCAGAAACTAGGGAAAGGGAAGAGGACAAATTACTGCAACTGCCAATTTGCAGAGCCAGGAAACCTGAACTCTCTGGATCCGCCTTCTCAGTGAGTCCTCAGGCTCTGAAACTTTGGGAAGGAAAACTGATACCCATACGTATTGTAGCTGTGTAACTGCAAAGTGGGATAAATGGTTCCTTGTGACTAAAGGCAAACTAGCAGAGAAAAACTGGTCAAATGACTCTGCAGAGAGGTTACATGCATGATTACACATGGGAGTTTGAGAAAACGGCAATAAGCAAGCCGCAAAAAGACACGCTGAACATTAGGAGTTGGGTGGGAAGAGGCAAAAGAGATACTTTTGTTGACCAGGAGCAAGGAGGCGATTTCACATCTGATATTCCCTCAGAGAGGAAGTCAGGTTGGATCTACTTTTGTTTGGAACTATGGTCTCAAGAGGAATCAAGTGATGGCTGGACCATTATCCAAACACAAGGAGCCATTAATTGTCAGCAATGCCATAGTTAATACTCTTCTGGGTTCAGTCTGGAATACAAGACCCTCTCCCTAAATTGCTTCTGTCCTCACATGGACTATCCACAAGCACAGTCACAAGATAAGAGCCAAAGCAACTAGCAATTTGCGTTATAAATGACTCCAAATCTAACTAAGCAAAACATTAAAAATAGATCACTCTTCCTAAATGGAATTCAAGGAATGGTCTTTGTTGAACAGAATCTTTCAAATACTAGCAAACCTTTTAAAACAAAAGCCAAGTCTGCAAGTTTCCTAAAGGTCCTTCAGCAGGATAAAAGTTTAAATAAAAATGTTTTTGAATCAAACCCAGCTCCGTTCTAACCAAAACTCCCTTCTCATTCACTCGCTCAAGCTCCTCCTCGGGGCCAGAAAACTCCCTTCTTGGATGTGGGCCACACTGCTCTCAGATGATTTTAGGAGGGGTTTGTTGCAGTGATGATTTATCCACTTTCAGTGTCTGCGGAGAATCAAGCGTAACATATACAACATCCTATTCCTGGGTCTCCCTGGTGGGTGACAAGGATGAGACAGTGGCTGCAACACAAAGGGGTCTTATGTCTCTGCTCATTCTAGAGGGGGTTGTGGGAAGAGAAGGAAGACACAGCAATGCAGGGGCGGCGGGGCGGGGGTGGGGTGTCGAGGTAGATCCTGACAAAAATTCTCAGACATGGAGGTAGGTCAGGAAACAGGAGAAAAGCACTCAGAAGAGATGTGGGCTGAAGGCTTGTTGGAACAGAAACCAGGAACCCGATAGGAGGAAGAAGGAAGAAGAGAGCATGGTGATTAGGTAGGATGGAGAAACAGAGAAAGCAAACATCTCACCCTGGAAAAAAAAGAGCAAAAAGCAGATGTGGCAATGGTCAAAGGTCATTTCTGACATCCTCAGAGACAGACAATGAAAAGCTAATCGATTAAAAATCTGGTTAGGACTCCTGCTTAAACAAGATCAGCAGCAAGGGCTCTGATTCTGGTCCACTGATGGTGGAGGTATCCGAAAGATTCACCAGCCTCCACCCTTGCTCCCAAAGCCTGCCATTTGTTCAGCAGTGAAAATACTCTTCTTACCTCCTAGGAGAACTTACATTCCTGTGATGCTTCAAGGTCCATTTATACACTCACAGAAGTTATCATGGTCATTATCCTAAGACATAATGGTATTTTATGTAAAGACATATTTTGAAGTGCACGTAACACAACTCAGCACAAACAGCAATTAGGCAAAATCACATGTGATTAGCTGCCAGAATTCTGGTGGAAGTATGGAAATCACTCAGTGAAATCTAGGAACTACAGGCTATAAAAAATGCTTTAAATACTAATAATATAATGTCATACTTTTTTTTTCTAATGAAAAAAAGATTGGCAAATCATTCATCTAGGCTGAATTAAATCTGAGGCTGGAATAGCAGTGTATATCAAAAATAAAAATATGGTGGTGCACCCTGGTGGAGGAGCGGTTAGATCAATCACCTCTGAAAGAACAGGCCACATACCCCTGGAATGGAGTCCTGGGTCCAAGGGGAAATAATCAGTGTGAACAACTAAATAAAACAAAATGCTTCTTTCTTCTCTCTTTCTGCCTGCCTACTTGTGTTTATTCCTGCCTGCAACTTTCCTAAAAGAACAAAATAAAACAAAAACATGGTGAGATTACTAAACCACTGTTTAAAATATATAAACTTTTAGAGTTTTATTAGTAACTGTGCCCTGCCTTCCCGCTAAGTTGAAATATTCCCCTCCCGCTTTTTTTCAGAGAGGTAGAAAGGAAGGGAGAGGAAGAAGAAGCATTTAAGGAAGGAAGAAAGAGTTTAGTTGTTCATTCTGGTTTTTCACCCCAGTTCCAGGTCATGAACCCATGTCCTTGGACTGTATGTGGTCTTTACACCAGCATCTCAGCTGTCTGAGCCAGAAGGGAGCAACATGAAATATTTCTTTTTTTCAATATACCTTTCAATTGAAATGTTTCACTGGCATTTCTTCATGTCTACTTCAATGCAGAGATTATTCCAGACACCCCCATGTGCATGAGCTCATTGAGTCACACAAGTCTACAGTAGTAGGTGCTGTTATCTCAATTTTATGGATCCAAGTCTCTGACTCCAAGTCTGGCACATTTTACAAAATACCAGACTGTTTCTGTTGTTCATACCTCTAGCATAAAGGATTTGACTAGCAGCCAGGAATAGGATACAGGACACTAGAATGTAAATATTATCTTCTCATTAATCTACAAGCATGTCCAACCCTTCACTATGAAAATAGATATGGAGTAATTTAATGGACTGAACTGTGTTCATCCAAATCCATATGTGAAATCCCTAATCCCTAGTACCTCAGAATGTTGACTCTGTTTGGAGATGGGGCCTTTAATGAAGTGAATAAGTCGATCTATTTCTTTACTTAAAATTTTATTGCTGGAACATGGCATCATTAACATTATATAGGTTTAAAGTGTGCATCATTGTAAATCAACTTCTTATCAAATGCATGAAGATTAAGTTTAAATGAAGCCTTTAGAATAAGTCCTCATGCAATCTGACTGCTGTCTTGAGGAGATGAAGTCACACCAAGAAAGAACTCTGCTGCCACCTTGATCTTAAGATGTTCAGCCTCCAGAACTGTAAGAACACTAATTTCTATTCTTGAAGTCACTCAACCTGTAGAATTTGGTCATGGCAGCTGGAGAAGATGAACGACACCAGTACAATCTACCTCACAACGTGCTGAGACCATGAACATGACTGTAAATAAGCCAGGGTCCCTCAAGAGCTTAAAATCTTGAGTGTCAGAGCCAATCAGGAGCAAGCACAATTCAAACATGGCACAGCAAGGACTGCAGAAGGGCAAGTGCAGAGTGCTGCAGGGGCATTGTATGTACGAGAGAGGGTCTCAGGGAAAATTTAAGGGAGGTAATGTCCCAGTTGAGATCTAAAAAGGATTTCTCTAGTACACCTGGAAGATGTTTCCAACTTTCATTGGCCACATATCTTTCTATTATTGATCCCAATTTCCCCAAATCAGAAAATATTCCTCCTGTGCCAGTCGGCTATCGCTTTGATAGTATTTAGTTTCTAATTCAACCATTAACCATCTCTATACTTTCTTAAATGGTTAAACCTGAGAACTGATTTTCTGAAATTATTTAGAAATATAAACAAAGCTTTAGATGAAAAGATATATGCTGCACTAGTGTCTGAGAGCAAAGATTGGTGCAATCAGAGAATGCAAGAAAGGAGGTATTTTTAAAACTATGGTGAATTTATTTAATGGAGTAAGTGCAAACATTAGAATTGATTTTAAGAAAATTGATGGCATAAAATTCTATGATATAATACAAAGCAATTATAATTTTGTTAATATGGCGTTTTAAAAGTTCAAAATACAAAGTGATTATGAATGAGTGAAGGTAGGCAGGAAAAGAAAGGAGGAAGAAGCATCTTTATTTTTTTACTTTTTTATTCAGTTCTTAACACTGGTTACTTCATCCCAGACCTGGGACTTGAACCCAGAGGTATGTGGTTTATTTCTTCAGAGGTGATAGACCTAACCGCTTTTCCACCAGGGAGTGGCAGTATTAAATTTTTTAAAATGATACGTATGATATATAAAAAGAAATATATATGCATTTTTATGAGAGAAAAGAAATATCTTCTCCCAGAAGGCTTAGGAAATTATGATTCTTTTTCAACCACATCATAGTGCCTCTAGTCTGTATAACCAAATTCCTACATTCGTCCCATCAAATGTTAATAAATGACCATTTTTTAAAGTTTTACTTTCACTGGGAAAAATTTTGAATTCTGGTTCCAACTCTTACTGCCTATATTTTTTAGTGGAGTTTACTTAAATTCTGGGCCTCTGTTTCTTCATCTATAAAGCCGGTGAGAATGTACTGCAGAGAGCTGGTGAGAATGTACTGCAGAGAGCCGCACTGAAATCAGATGAAGATGGTTCTGATTTTTGGTGTTATTTCTGAACAAGTCAGTGTCTACTGAAGATGGAAATAGTTCTGAAAAACCTCTAATCATACCTGGTCATCAATATGCTTATTCATCGTGTGTCAGTTTGGCACAGATCATTTTCGGGTAGGCTCTTATGGAGCAGAAATCACACCATTGTTGATTCCCTGGGATTTCTCACAGACTGTGAAAGGAATATGCAATGCCAAGTGCTTATCTCAGGAAAGATCCTTAATAGACACAACTACCAATGTGAGTTTTATAGAGAGAAATGGGAACATCATTGGAGGCCATCTCTTCAAAGCAGGCTATCAGAAAATTGATGAGGGTGGCAGGTCACAGCTATGAAAGTATGGAAAACGCAGTCAGCACTAAACAAATGACCTCTAGAGGTAATTCAGTCTCAAGTGACAGGAACACCTCTACCACGCCACTAAATTTTTTTTAATAGATGTTAGAAAAGCTCTTTCAATCCCCAAGAAGATACCGATCAGTAGTAGGGTGTTACCAAGATTTTCACATGCTTGACTAGACCCTCTCTAGGAGAAAAAAAGAACAGAGATAAAAACATGCAGACCCTAAAGAGTGCCCTGAAATAACCAATTCACCCTCTCCAATCAGGGCAATAATTCAGACAAGTTAGGCAAGAGATTTGAAGAAAATATTGTCCATACCTGGGTGGGAAAAACAAAGCCAGTACTCATATTTTTCCTTTTTTCATCCACACCACTAAATCTAACTTTGAAATTAGCCCTCCATCCCTCTCTTGACTGTAAATGCTTGGCTCAATTCTGACAGACAAAATATGTGCAGCTAGATATTGTCAACATAACAGCACTTATCTAAAACTACTCTACAGTTTTTGCTTCTCCAGCTAATATTATAACAGTGTTTCTCCTTCCTGTTCTTCCATACACTGTACAGGAGAAACAGTTATTTAATTTTTCTCTCGTGACTCTCCCTTTATCCACTGTGGTCTATCATTTTCATTAAAGATGAGATCTGCTAGCCTTTCCCAGGCCTTAGCACAAAGCCTTTAGAAACGAAGCTACCAGTGTGCACCTGGGTGCTAAAATAAGATATATTTCTTCTGAATGCAACCCATGTTATGTCACTTAGAAAAGAAGTCCCAGACCAGTATTGATGTGACATTATGCATATGTGACATCTTGAATATAGCATAACCAAAGAGTAGAGGACAAAATTGCAAAAGAATACCCAAACATGCAGCTTTGCATCTTCTTGCTATGGCATTAAACTAAAAAACAATTCTGGGGCTCTAGAGTTCTATTTAATAGGAATACCTTTCATTTCCTTTGTTAATTCTAAGAAATAGAGTCACTTGAACTCTTCCATCACTGTCTCCAGCTTCCCTATGAGATTTGACCCAGACTTGCACCTCTTTCACCAACCTCTAGTTGTCTCCACAATCATTTAACTGAAGGAGGAGCCCGGAGGGGCTATGGTCCGTGAGCACACATCCCCCTCTACTGGACAAAACACAAGAAAAATACACGTCTAGGAAAAGACCACAGAATTCTCCAACAGGAATATTTAATTTACTGCTCCCACTTTTTATCAAAAAAAACCTGAGACCTACAGGTGTGCCATACATCAACAGAATCACAAAAGGAAATCAGAGGCAGAGCACTGACTCTCTGCTTCCCATGTTAAGTACCATTATCACGTGCAAGTATGCATCCTTGAATAGTTTAACTCACGAAAAGAGAGGCCATGCAACTGAGTTCATGAAAATCATTAGGTTCTGAGTTAAAACATTCTCCAGGGCATAGACATCTATGAAGAAGAGGGTGTTGGTTCTAAGAGAACTAGGCTGGGAGTCAAAGGACCTGGTCTCTAGTCTCAGTTCTAGCACCTGCAGACTTTGTCAGTCTTGACAAGACACTTTAAGTCCCTGGGCTTCCATGTCCTTTTTGTGAAATGAAGTAGTTAGCACAGATGGTCCCCACAGGGCCCTCTCATAATATGAGGTCTACAACTGTAAATGAGTGAATAAAAGTGTGCGAAGAGGTTCTTTGCAAAGGGAAAATTAGTAACTAGAATGCTGGATATTGTTCTAATCCTGGTTTTGGTACCAACTATTTATTTGACCTTGGTCAAGTCACTATCTTAGGAACAGGGATGAGACTGATCTTCTCAGTGGGAAGATTATACCTTATGAACCCCTAAATTTCTGCAGTTATGATTAATGATAACTGTATTAGCGCTTTCTTCAAAAGATGTTCATACATCTCTGGGGCAAAGTAGAGAGCCATTAACCTTTTCTTCTTGTTCTGTAATAAGTATAACCAATAATACATACATCAAACTACTTCCTTGGCATTTAGAAGAGCACAGGTATATACAATGACTTCCAACTTGTGCAGTGGATGAGACATCAGTCATTGCCATCAGAACACAGTTTTGAAAAATCATGTTATGAAATCACCAGGAAACACTGCATCTGATGAAATAATAAGTGGAGTTAATCAATTACCAAATTACATAATTAATTCTACTAATTCTAAAGGGAACTGTAGAAATTGAAAAAAATTAAAATAAGAAACAAAAATAGGACAATGCAAACGATGTCATTGGGGACGGCTCCAGAAGCAATGGGACAAAAGGGCAATGAGCTAAGAGTTACAGCGCACTTCACTCCCATACTTCCCAATAAACAACATTTTAAATAAAAAATGGCACCTGCCATATAAATGCAGTTTCAAAACAATTTGACAAGCTGCATCACCCGCCGAGCTGGCACCTGACTGCAACTATGCAGGAGTGCTGGGGTCTGCAGCTGACTGGGATCGTGTCATAAGCAACTGTTAGACTGTCAGTCACAGATCAACTGGAAGGTCACTGAAAGAAAAGAGAAAACTATAACCTAAAAGACTTGTTTCACCTCTCTGCCACTCAGCTCTTGTCTTTAAAAAATAAAATGAAACTTCAAAAATAAAAGGGAATACAGTCAAGTCACATTTTATGGCTAAAATAAAGGCAATATGTAGCTCTGAAATTTTTTATTTATTGAGTTCGTCCCTTCCAATGATCTTCAAATGCCCCCTCCCCTCTTTTTGGTCATCAAGGACTTATTTTTAAGGGTTAATGTTCAAATGTTTGTGCTATTTGACCTGCATACACACATACATCAAAGCCAATAGGCACTTTTGATGTTAAATAGACATCTATGTGGGCACCTTGTTTCAGGTATTTCTCTACATTTTGTTTTTTTCAAAAGGCTGTGTAAAGTTTTGAGAGTCTTCCAAATCTGACTGCCTCTCTTAAGTCCTCTTTTGTGAAAATGTGTCCCTGTACATAATGAGAATATTGATTTTAAATGTCTTTACAAGTGAACAAGAGTAGGAAGATCTCACCAGGAGATAAACGGGAACACAGGCTAACCCACTTAGCGAAGAGAATGTCTGCTCTGTCCATCTGCCTTTCCTGCTGCTCCTCCTCGTTGGCATCAAGCAGAAAAGATCCCTTTCACACCTGACACAAGTCTAACATTGCCCTCCTGAAATATGAGAAAAGCAGTCCCTTGAGGAATAAGGTAGCCTCTTGGCAGGATTGAGTGAAGCTAGAGGAACCAAAAGCTTGTCTGGCAAGGCCTGTGATAGAAGTGACTCTCTCCATGGGACACAGCTGGAATCAGGGAGCTCACCTCCCCAGGTTTGTGCAGTATCCTTAACACGAGAGAATTATCATCGGATATTAACCACCAATCCCAAGCTTCCTATTACATGAACCTTAAAACTCAGCCTCCCCCTCCATCCGTTTTTCCTGCCTTGCTTTCCCCATCACACCCATGCGGCACAAACTAGTAGAGAATGTATTGATTGCTTCATATTTTAGTCCATTCCCCTAGAATGGATGTGAACAGATGACAGGAATTAAGCTCTGGTTTTGGGTTTTTAGTTCTGTTTGTCCACTGCTGTGTTCTCTACCCAGGGCAGTGACAGATACGTGTCAGACATTCAACACATGTTGAATAATCAATTTGAGTGCCTTTACATACAAACACAAATAATCATAGTGACAAAGCTGTGTTCACCGTTATGGGTCCGGGAAGAACTGTGGCCACTGGGGACATGGAGTGTGGAGAAACAGGAGGACAGGTGGTCCAACATCAAAGCCTTCCTTCTACTATTTATAGGGAACTTTGTCTTCTCTGAGTCTCAGTTCCATCCTCATTCAGAGGGAGATGACATTCCCTGCTTCACAGACAGGATTGTTAGGAATCATGTCAAAAATACATGGCCATGAAGGAGTTTAAATATTCTGGAGGGTTATGAAAAATATACATTTTATGCACATACTGCATACCTCATAGACAAGGACAGAAGCAGAAGTAAACACAGACATGGAAGTGTTTCAGAACCATTTCCAATTGGAATGGAAAATGAGTACCTACTTCTCATGTCTATGGAATAGTTCTTAAGCTCCTGCTTCCTCATCTTACACCATGATATTCAGGATCAAAGTGTTTAAGTAAAAGCTCTCCCTGAGGAACAATATTTTCATTATTTCCTCCTGAAAACAAAGCAAGAGTCATGTTAAGGCTTCCACAGTGTTTGGATCTAAAATGTGTGCAGGTCAACAGAACCCTTTCAAGAGAACATTTTCTCTCTAATTCTTAATGTCTTAAATGTACTTTATCTGATATATTGAATGAAAATATCATATCTTTTCTGGAATACAGTGTGAATAAACCATGAATTAAGTATTTGGCTAATCTTTTTTATTAAAGCAGAGAAACATATACCCATTCATCTCATAGGAATTT
The DNA here is from genome assembly GCA_004363575.1 of Solenodon paradoxus. Lineage (NCBI taxonomy): Eukaryota > Metazoa > Chordata > Mammalia > Eulipotyphla > Solenodontidae > Solenodon > Solenodon paradoxus. Next base: position 379,701 of record RJWH01001053.1, read on the forward strand.
TCTGATGATCACGTATGTGGATGTTTTATGTAATCAATAAAAGTGTTTCTAATGTCCTAGCATAGTTGGTTCTTATCTACAGCCTTGTTTAGCCAATGTGCCCTTTCTTATTGTGTGAGACCCGTCACTAATACCACCACTCTGGATTTGAGCTGCTCTTCCACACTCATCTCTTCTAGTTAAGAGTTAAGGACATGCAGGCTAGGAGTTTTAGAAGCATGCAGGATTCCTATCTTCTTTCTCTCTGCCCACCTTGAATAAGAAGGGCAGCTATATATTTCTAAAAAATAAAAGAAAAAAGAAACCTACATGATCTGAGCTAACACGACTGATGAGGAAGGCCCCTGGGACAATGCTTAATCCCACCAAGGAAGTGTGCTGGCATCCAGGAGAGGATTCTGATATTTGTTCATATTCCACTCAAGGAATTATTTATTTCCTTGCAGCATACTATGTGAAGGAAACACCCACACATTTCTTAGTACTGAGAATGGCTTCTTAATGTCTTTACAAGTCTTTGGGAAACAGGGGGAGTCCCAGGGTGCCTCCTAAGTACCAAACCATGGTCTGCTCAATAGATTAGCCCGATGCTCTGCTCCCTGGTTTTCACTCCACTCCCTGTGCTGCTAGTGAAGGAAGCTACAGTAACGAGGTGGAGAGATGAGGGTCAGATTGGGCTTGATTCTGGCTTGTGTCACTTACTTGTGGAGTCACCTGAGCTATATCACTTCTCTGACTCCCTCTTCCCATCTGTAGAATGGGGATGATAGCTATTATATCTATCGTGGTTTGGATTGTGCATATTTATCAAGTCTCTACTTTAGTGCCTGGTACATAAAGTCTCACTGAACAACTCATTACTGTTAGTTTTTTTTGTTTTGTTTTTCAACCAATGTCCTTCGATATGACTGTACTACGGCACAGGCGGAGTCAAAGTCAACAAAGAAAAATTGAAGGAATGTAGCAACATGAGAAGAGAAAACAAGCAAATGCCAGTGCGGAAAAGATCTTCCAGGAACTGCTCTGTGGTGGGAACACGATCGTTGACTGCCTGCACTTGTGGGAATTAGATTTCTATCAGGTGATCTAAAGAGAAGGCAGAGGGTGCGTCAGCAGCTCCTGGCCACTGGATTCTGCAGCTGTGGCTCCTTATCCCTGAGCTTCCTCCTGTGTCATTTTCCTTTCTTCTTGCCAAAGCGATGCGTAGCCTGGGCTCACAGTGTGTCCCTATATTCTGTTCCCGTCATTTCCTCCGTGGCCATCCTCTTCCCAAGACCATGCTGGTGTATCCTCCAAAATCTTCCTCAGAGATACTGAGATCCCACATGGACACAGAGGCTTGGATTAGCCTAGCACACCTGCATTTTCATGGTCTACTAGATACTCCCAGCAGTGAGGATCCCATTGCTGTCTCTTAAACTGGGTATACTGTGTGTAGATTACTGGGTCCAACAGGGTTCTTGAAGTATCAGAGCTATGTCTTAGGGTTCCAAAATCCATTCACAGGTCAGAGTTAACACCAGTATGTTCTGTCCCTCCCTGTAGGAAGAGGTGATGCACTTAGAAATGGTAGAGGCAAGAGAAAGGACCCAGGACAGGCGCCAGGAGCAGCAGGTCCCAAACTCTGCTCTGGGCCTTTGCCATCTCTGACCTAATGTGAAAGGCAGCTGATATTTCCAGTCCCTGGAGATCTTCTTCATGAAACTCCACACCATATCTGTCTTCTCTATCAGAAGGCGATGTTGTGCCTGGGTCTCAGTCAACCCTGAAAGGTTGTTGTCCTCTTAGATGAGAATAGATGTGAAGCTGGGGGTGGGGTGGGGTGTCGAGGGAAGAGAGAGAAGTACCACTCACACACCTAACTCCAGACTTGGGAAATGCTGTGGAGAAGTGTCCTCTAGAACACATCAAACAGGAGTCACCTGCCTCTCAACACCCCAAGTAGACAGGAGGGTATCCTGACAGTAACTGTGAACTATGAAAAAGCAAAGCAAGTTATTTCAGAATGATGGAATCTAATGGATAAATATGATGAGAATGAGCTGGCAATAGAATTCTTCTCAAGAATAAATTCTGATTCTTAAAACCTAAAAAGCATGGATGACATCTGAAGTAATTTTGGCAGAGCAGACTTTTATCAGAATGGTTTACATTGGCAAAATGACCTTCTCAGTCATAAAGGAGTACTTGCCTAATCAAGCAATGTGAAAAATAAATCAAAGGATAAAAATGAAGAAGTCAAAACACACACACACACACACACACACACACACCACTGCTGTAGTATTAGAGACCTCCTTCAGCAAATAGAATTTCTTTTCATGAAGACACACACACACTCACACATAACACAGAGACCGAAGATGGTGGAAGAACTCCTAAGGGTTAAATAGGGTTAAATAAAGGGTTAAATAAAATTTCATGTAATTAGTCAAATACATTTGGGAATACTATCACAAATGTTAATTCCTGTGTCTAATTTACTCTATTTTAAGAACTCCATGTTTTCTGGAGTTCTAGGTATAGGGAAGACAGAGAAAAGAGCTGGGTTCTGGCAATCAATTGATTAATGATAAATCAATTCTTCTAATCTCTTCTCCTGGTGAAATGGACTAGGAATGTATGAGGGACAACTTGTTAATGTAGACAGAGATCATAAACTGTATACACTGGCAAAACATTTTGCAGTCATTTAAAAAATGTAACTTCCAGTTGAAATAATCAATCCTGACCAGCATAAACTTAATTTTAGATAACAATTTTCATGCGCAAGAACGAAATGCTTGAGGTAAGCAAAGTCAGGTTTATTGGATCAGTAACTGGTACCACTGGAGACAAATGATTCTGTTAACAGCATTTTTTAATATTCTTATACTCATTAAAAAGAAAACTTCACAACTGGTGTAATACAGAACACAGTTGGCTAGAGATAATTCGTGTTCCAGCAGCATTCTGTAAGAACAACTGCTTATTCTGGTTTCATTGTCGCAGGCATCACAGCCTTGTTTACAATAACTAGGTAAGCCCAGTTAATCTGTATAACATTAACCAGGGTAGGGGCTATTCTTGAATTTATGATTTTATGTTCATAAAGAAAACAAAAGATAAGGACAAGAAAAGAATTAATGACAAGGAAGAATTGTACACAGCCCAGTGCATATTAATCTAAGCATAAATATACATGACCAATTATAAATAATATATAGGATGTTGGTTGTGATAGAAAGTTTTAGATCCTCTTTATGAAAAATCAATTAAAAATCCCATTACCAGTGTCAAGTGAGGTTGAATTTGGTGGGGAATCTAGTTTTCATCCATTACTCAGGTGCTGTGCTCCTTGCTTCGTCCCCTGCCAGTCTTCACTGGTTTTAGTTGCTTCTTTGAATAAGAATCATTATAAACGTGAGGAGAAAAAGATCAGTTTCTGCTAAAATTGATTAAAATTTCTTCCAGGTGTCAAATCCCCATCATCAGAATTTAGAAGGAGGTTTGCTCTTTCCCACTACAAAATGTTCACTGTGGTTGGGGGCAAACATAAAAAATATAATAAACCTCTACTAAAGAAAACCACAATCTATGACTCCAGTTTCTAGAATCTGCCCACTGGTCTTCTCTGAACACTTAAGAAATCCAGCAATCCTTTTGCTGTGCTGTTTCTCTAAAGAAGAGCAATGGGGAAAGAAAGGAGAGGAACTATGGGAAATCAGAACGTTCACTCCTATCCTCAATGAGTCATCAAGTTATGTCCAACTGTTTTGAATATATAAACAGAAAGTAAGTTCTTTGTAAACACTTACACTGGGATGACGCTAGCAAAGTTGTTAGAGCTTCAATGAGATAAATAGGAAAAGTACGGTGTCAGCACCAAAAAGAGAACTTTACTTGCAGTTTTAGTTTCACTTGGCACATCCTAATGATGTGATTGCCCACAGTACGCCTGACACTGTGGTTGGCATCTTATTTTATCTTCACGAGAAGTGCATTTTGTTTTTTTGAAGAGAAGTACTATTTTTTAATTCACATTGTAGAGAAAAGGAAACAGATTAAGAGAGGTTATAACTTGCACTACACCATAGCAGCATAATTCAGGTTCCAATCTAGGTATGATTACCCAATTTCTTCCATACTGCTCCTTCATACCTTATATTCTTCCAGTCCGGTACAGAGAAACCAGTTTGATCAACTACATTTAGCCTTTCGTAAACCATATCCTTACCAAGTAAAGGAAGCCAGAGAACACATATGTGGAAAGTAATGAATAAGACTCCTAAGGACCTTTCAGAAAGGAAAATACAAGAAAGAAATACAAGAAAGAACTTTGGTCATACAAACATTTCCAAAAAAAGAAGACGACAACCTTCTTTCTTAAGCAACACGTCAAGCGCCGATTAAATTTGCAGGATAAACAAAATCTCAGTGAATCCTCTGTTTTTACAATCACAGAACCAGAACACTAAGAGCTAAAAGATTTTTCCTTCAAGATCACTGAGATTTAGTTTAACTTTCTCATGTGACCACTAAGCAAATACAAGCCCAGGGATACTACTAGTGATATTTCAATTATGAGACAAGATTATTATGCTTAACAGAATCTTTAGCATAATTTATTTAATGAGTAAGGATATTTGTAATTTATTTGCAAATAGTTACCTCTTACTTCATGAGTCTAAATAACTGACCATGAGCCTAAATAACTACATTGCTGTGAAATGGAGTGGCTTTATTCCCTTGAATTTAGTGCTAATGAAAGTTAATTATTAATGGTTACAAAGCCCATCAGGAAATTCTTTGTTGGGGAAATTTTCTAAATAGTAAAGTAGCCATTGCAACTCAAAGTAACTGAAAATCCAGAAAAGTGTCTTGTTACCTATTAAATTGGTGGTGGAATAGCACTGGAGAAAATTAAAGAATCAAAATCAGAGTTGGAAGATCTAGACTGTTTTGTCTCTGAACAATTACAACACACTTCATGGATCCTTACTTTCATTTCCTACATCATGAAGGCAGGGGCACAAAGGATCTTTCCAAAATTTAATATTTTATAATTACTCTAAGAGGTGACAAATATCAACTAAATCATATACTCCCATGCGGCAGAAAAAAAGAAATTAGAAATACTGTCAAATGCCTTGAGGGTTTATGCCTCCGAAGACTTCTATTTCCTGAGGGAGATATTTTATTTTTTTAAATATGTCAACATATTTTATCTCTCTAGGCAAAGTATATTTCTTACATTTTTTTTAGGATTCAAAATAAATCCTGATAGTGCCACTAGGCAGCAATATGCCTAGAAGAAAAGCATGAATAACAAAGAAAAATAACACTTATTTTTCCCTACACAACTTTCCCCCTAAAAGAATCAGCTTTTTCTTAGCTTCTTTAATTCAATTAGGATGGGAACTACATTTAACAATATGCTCCACTGCAAGTAATGATTAAAAACTCTTCAAAAACAGAGTTCATGTTGAACTATTTTTAGTGGTTACATCAAAAAGAAAATAAAGTGACCATTACAGAGCATTTGACTTTTCAGCCCTCGATTTGAAGGGGTCTGATCTTACGAAAAAGATGCTGGGGCAAGGCAGTGGTTCATTTATCCATCCAATACATATTTATTAGTTTAGGGTAAGAGCCTAAAATAACTGCCAGTGACATAGAGACAAAACGTTTTATGAATCTTTCTATCCCAGAACTCATAATCTAGTTAGTGTCAGAGACTCACGTGCAAACAAACAATTGCACTAATACAAAGTGTTTTTTAAGATGGAAGAAGAACAAAACATAATATGGGATATATAAAAGGAAAGGCTTAACTCTAACCAGGAGGAATAGGAAGGCGTCATTAAAAGAATGGAATTTGTACTTGGTCTTGACAGATGACTAGAAGTTCATCTCACAAATAGAGTGTAGAATGGCAGAGAGGAAGTAAGGAAAAGGAAGGGAAGAAAAAGAAGGCATTATAAAATAAACTTAAAATATTTTTTCCAATCTGATGTGTATGAAATAGATTCCTATTTTAGTAGTCATTTTCCTAATTGCTTGTGAGGCTAAGCACATTTTTATATATTCATTCATTATGTAGAATTTCTTTTACTGGAACTCTTTATTCTCTTGACCCATTTTTTTTCCTCCTGGATTGTTCACCTTTTCTTTATTAATTTATGTGAACTATTTCTCTACTTTGGATATTTACTCTTTGTCAGTCATAAGTGCTGCAAATATTTTCTCCCAACTTCTCTTACTACTTTTTAAAATGATATCATTCGTCATAGCCAAACAATTTTATTTAGTGCTAATGTGATATTATTTTAACATCGACACATTCACCAATAATCTTTTTTCATGCCTTCTACTTTTAACATACCCTTTCTTAACTTTTCTACTAGAAGGTGTAAAGTCGGACTTTTCACTTTCAATTCTAAACCCACCCGAAATAAATTTTGCGCACGGCGAGAGGTAGCACCCACAACCTTTTCTTTCCAATGAACAACCAGTGGTCCCAGTATCAGTTCCTGAGTCATTTTTCCTCTCCTAGTCTTTCCAGTGTCGGCCATTGCTGGTAGGATTTCCTGGGAAATAGACTGAGAAGAGATTTCCCTGCAGAATGTTTAGTGAGGTGTGCTCTTTGGAGCAACATGCGCTAAGAGTGAGAAGCGGGGCCGGGTGGGAGGAGATGCAGTGTGGCTGATCACACAGGGCGCTGGGGTGAAGCTGGGGTGGCCCCTCAGAGTTGTCCTGCACAAGGCAATGGGCCTGGGATTTTGTGCCCCCACACATAGGCCAGTCATTGACTAGGGCCTCCTTTGGTGGGACTGGAAACTTGGGCAGGCAGCTTCCTTAGATAGAGAGCAGTATCTGGGGAGAAACTCCGGTGAGTCATCCATCACCACGCTCCAGGAAGTTGAGAAAAATGGGGTCCTTAGTCTTGAGAGAGGGATCTGGGTAGCACAAACAGCATCTACTACACGACCTCTGTCGTGTTTCCCCTTTCCCATTGTATTGGCTCATTGTCCTTTTGGATTCTTTCTCCTATGAAATAATTTCTTAGATGGCCCCATCCTATTCCTCTGTAAGTAACCCAATTTGTCAATACGTATGTATAATTAAAATGCATACATATACATAATAATTCATATACATAATACATATAATTCAAATACATACCTATAATTATACCTCAAACTCCAGACTTGTCAGACTACTTAGCAAACACAGCATATTTTCTCTTTAAAATAAGTGTCTATTACTAATGCAGCCTGGCTTTTTGTTTTACACAGCAGCATCACCCAATGTGCTCGAAATCGGTAACTGACAAACTGAAACTGAAATGGAAGCTTCCTATTACCTTTACTTGAAATGGATATTTTCATCCAAATGCAGGATGTTTCCAGTGTCCTCTTAACTTTAATCTTGTTCCATTTAGCTTGGGAAGAATTTAACAAGCTATGATTCTGTCAGTTAACACCTTTCTCTCTATTTCAGATCTTTTCCAAAGTTGATTACAAATGCCAACAAGATATTGAAAACAAAAGTCTGAACAGGACAAGGAGCCATATGCCAAAGATACCTTCCTACAGGTCAACATTCTGAGTATGACTGTCTGAGTGGCTACAGTTCCCCTGGGCTCTGTTTTCTTTTTTCAGCAGTTGTCTTCCCTGTCACTCAGAGCAGGAACCTTCAAGTAGTCCTTAACTCTTCTTCAACAGCAGATCCAATCAAATTCATCTTGTTTTAAGACCACCGAGTTTGGGAATCTATTCCTTACTACCATTAACACCAAGAGCATTACAGACTATTTTGATTTCTTACCTGTTTTCAATTTATCAATTTCTCACTACTGCCAAACCTGTTTAACTTGAAACACAAAGTTGAAAATGTTATTACCCTTTCCTGGTTCCCCAGGAAGAGATGACAGTAAATAGAGCCCCCAGGGGATGAGAAAATATACACAGTTTCCCAGGATGTAGTCTGCAGACAATATCCATTTAGCTTAGGGCCTCTGGCATTCTTCAAAGATGACTGAAAGATATTTTCTCTTTTTGAGGCTGCCATTTGTAATCATAAAAATAATTCTTTACAATGGAAAAGCACTCTTGTGTATGCCATCCCATTTAATTCTCACAGGAACTCAAAGAATGATATTATCAATCTATTAAGTATGAGAGTTGGCTCTTGGTCAGAGACAAACAGCCAGTAATTGACAGAGGCAGGATTCAAAGTTGTGCTTCCTGATTACAAGCGGGGGGCTTTCCCCCTAACCCATCTAAACAGAATCGTTGTGTCATTTATGGTGTGTTTAGCATGAAAAGGGAAAAACTATCTAAGGCAGTTGAGTTCTGAAAGGTCAGCCTCTAAAACTCTGAAAGAAAAATATTGTCCAAAGGCTATAAGGAAGCACTTTTTCTCCAGTAACACAGAGGCAAAGATTTAACAGCTCCGCAGCAAAAAAGCAAATTCTTTTCTGATTCAGGCTCTTCATAAGATTAGTCATACATCATCATATGATTCTCTAAGACATTTGCTCTTGAAGGGATTAGAAATATGGTAACAAAATAGCAGCACTGCTCTTTAGAACAAAGCTGCAGATGTGTGGCTGTAATATTTGACTTAGTAAATGAAATCCTTAAACCCCACCAATATTTTCTGATAACGGCTATAAAAGCTATATACTGAAAGCCTAATGAATGCTTAAACACAGTTTAGAGAAGTAGCATCTTTACCACATGGCAGCAGCTGGCACTTGGCAGGCAGGGAGAGTTAGTTGAAGACATCTGTACTGAGCACAGAATGTTTAATATTATGATTAATGGTAAAATAGTTGTGATCACAGCAATAAGTGTCAGAAAAAGAAATATTCAGAATATCATTCCATGTTCCTGCATGAAAGCAATAAACAAGAGTTGGCTGGCAGTAGCAGGTGACTTAAAAAATATTAAGAAAACTTTTTCGTGATTACAAGTGTATAAGTCCGCATATCTGATAAGGCCTTTAATGACTATTCAAAATTATTATGGAAATGGCTTTAAGAATTCCATGACTTCTCAAGGATACCAAATCTCTGTCAATATCCACTAATAAAATATCTGCACTTTAAAAATTTAGAATTTAATTACTGAGCTATATATACATTAGCACAATAATTATATTTTTATCTTGGTCTCCACTAAAATAACTAAACACAGAGAGCTTGACCACCCATCTTGCCAGAATTTCTGAATTCACAGGTCTGGGGAATAGGGGCTCAGAAAACATGTTAACAAGTTTCCCATCCTATAATCACACCCCATTTTACTATTGGTGAATCAATTGCACACAATAACAAAAATTCATTCAAGTTAATGAGCCAATATTGATGTCAAACTATATCAGATATGATGCCATATATTAGAAAAACAAAGCTCAGTAAAGTTTATTCTCCACTTCTATGGGATTTACATGCTAGCGAGGCATGTGAACAAATTATTAAGATGTAATGTGATGCTCCCTGGTGGAGCAGTGGTTAGGTCAATGGACTACAAAGGAGCAGACCACATACCCCTGGGTTCAAGTCCCGGGCCCAGGGGGAGTAATAAGTGTGAATAACTAAATAAAAATTTTAAATTAAGATACTTCTACTTCCTCCTCTCTCTTTCTGACTGCCTGCCTACTCACCTTCATTCCTCCCTGCACCTTTCCTTAAAAAAAACAAATTCAATGTGATAAACATCATGTGTAAAGTTCCCTAAGATCAGATTGGAAAGTATTAATTCAAAAATGAAGAGAATCAGATGCATTTAAAATGGAGATAATGTTTAGGAATTTTTTCAAACTTTTTCTTTTGAAATAATTTTATACTTAGAGAAAAGTTAAAAAATAGAGTATGCCCTTGACCCTCTGCTCAGCTTCCCAACTTAAGCATATGTTGACATTTTACATAAACAAGGTTAGACGGGATTTTTGAAGAATTCGTAAGTGTTTTTGAAGATATCTTTGTAGAGAAATAATGTGTGAATAAAATCAATGGGAAATGAAACACTACTAATAATATCAAAACATTTTTGGAGAATTACATACTAGATACTGTATCCTTTATAATATGTCCTTTTATCCTCACAACAATTCATAAGTAGCAAACTTATGCATATTATGGATACAATTATCATTCCTATTAAAAAATGAGGAAACAGAGGCAATCTTCTGGTAGGTCGCAGAGCTGGAATGTGACGCTGAAATGCTCAGCTTTAGCACTCATGCTATTAACCAGTATATTATTATTCGAATGATCCAGATCCAGATTAGATTACATTAGGGAAAGTGGTAGAGTTAGGGTTCTGATAGTGGAAGCAGAAGACCAGACCAGAAATGGAATGGAAATTTCTACATAATGGAAGGAAACTGTGGTTGACAGAATTCTGGAAGAGTCCCCTAGATTCCTCTACTCTGGTGGACATGCCCAAAATAGTCCCCTCTCCTTGAGCAAAGGCAGGACATGTGATAAAGGCGTGTTCTTCCAAGATTTGACTATGCTATATAGCCAAAGCAAAGGGATTTTGTAACATAGGTCCCATGTGTTCTCAGACTGCTCCACTGGTTTGGGGTCTCAAATTCTCATACCACTGGGTCTAAAAATTCCTTTTCTGATGTTGACTTCATCCAGGCATTCACTCTTGGAACCCTGTCCCTTACTCATTCTGTAAGGATCCAGATCTCCTAGGTAATAATAGGGGCTTTCTGGGCAAATTAATATGTCCTTTAAGTTGTGTGACTAGTTTTTGGAAACAGATCATATGACCTAAACCTTTATTTGTATATGTGAGAATTCTAGCATTGTGCTTGCAGGTAGAACTTCAGTGGTGGACATTTGGCACCCAGCAGTTAGTCCTTGCAGGACCCTGGAGTCATAGCCAGATGAGTTACAAAGGAACCCCAGCCTTCTAGTGCACCTGTGAGTTGAGTCATAAAGTGTACCTCGGTGCAAGTGTGCTGGTCTTTGATCATGCATAATGCAACCCAGTTAATCTGTGACCAGCAAAATAAATTAAAGGATAAGTTGCCTCTGGTTTCCATTTCAAGTGCGATCACTAGACTATCCCCTCAGTGACTGTCTTTGACAATAAAATTAAATCTCATTTTGAGACAAAAAACATCTATTCTGATAAAAACAGATCATGTTAAAAAGCTAATTCAATTACATAAAGTTTCTTTGTTTTACAAAAACATGTGACTTTCAGGACCCAAGTTTCATTCAATTTTATTCCCATCCTCAGAGTACATTCATATTCCTAAACCTATGTAGAAATAAATAGTTTAGAAATACATAACAAAACAGTGTGAGAGGAATCATGCAATTTGGTGAAGAAAAAAATTTCAGTCTGTCTAATAAAGGACAAGTGGAAAGAACTTGCTTCTGTTAGCAATTTGCAGATGATTTTCTCATCAGTCACCCATTCATTTTTTTTTTTCACTCATTCAAGCCACTGTTCACTGAATTCATGCCATGGTCATTTACTGAATCTGATTCCAGGTTTAAATAATGACGAATGTGATACTAATCTTGTCTTTGAGGAGGCTTTTTAAAAAAGTAAAAATACACCTTGTGGCTCAGGTGGCTGAGGAGGTGCAGGCCATGTAAAAAAAAGTCCAGGGGCGTGGGTTTGCGACCTGATGCTGAGGGTGCATGGGGAGACCCAAATAAATGAATGAATAACTTAACAAATGAATGAATAAAATAATTAAACATCTCTTTCAATTCTATCATCAGAAGAAACAGTTTCCAAATAAAGATGACACACCAAGAGCACATAGGAGCAAACCCACTTTGCTCTGTGGTACACCTGTTGAAGCGGTTCCTAATAATTCTGCTTGACTATTCCTAGGGCATTCTGACACCCACAGTCATGCTTTGTCACTTGTAAATTGGAAGCTTGTTTTTAATTAAAGTCAACAACCACAAAATTAAATTAATTTAATACATTGTAACTATCTTGAGACAATCTATTCAAGAAAATGCAATCATCTATTTAAAGTATAAGATAGGGTCCTACATGCAAAAGCTTGATGGGAACTCAAGTGACATACAAAACAATGAAAATTAAGGTACTTCATGCTGGTTCAGGGGTTAAGTTCACGCCTGAGGCACAAGCCACATACAGCCCAGGACCAGGTTCATGACCTGAGGAAGAGGGAAGAACAAATAGAATGAATAACTAAATAAATAAAAATGTTTCTGTGTCTCTCTCTTCATCCCTGCCTGCTCCCTGCCTTACTTCCTTCCTCTTTAAAAAAAATTATATATATGTACACATACACACATATATATGTATACATACACTGACATAGTAAGATGCAGATAATCAAGGTTAAAACTTACTGTCCTGGGAGAAAAACTATATGAAAACCAGGAGAAAGTGAAAAGGCCTGGTAGGGGAAGATGTAACTTCAGATGACTCAGAAGTAACTGAAGTAAAGGGAACTTTACCTTTCTATTCTTTTGCTCTAATATCCTGCTGTTTATGATTTCATAATGAAATGATGTCAATTAATATGAAAATGCAATTCAACTTTGTTACTTAATTTAAAAAAAAAAACAACTCCCTTGATTCAATTTAGAAACTATTGAGTGAACAAGTTTTGTTTTATTTCGTTTGGTTTTAAAGAAAAGCACAGGCAGGAATGACAGTGAGCAGAGGCAGGCAGGAAGAGAGAGTAGGAAGAAGCATGTTATCTATTTTCATATTTCATATGAAATTTTCATGCTCATGTACTCATTATTTATTTTCATCTTGGTTGTTCCCACTGGTCTTGGGACATGAACCCAGGACCTTGGGATGTATGTGGATTGTGCCCAAGCCCAAATCCACTAGGGCATGCCAGAGTGATTAAGTTTTAAATTAGACTCCACAGGGAATGCATCAGAGATATCATATGATTCTCACCATCAGGTTTTTTTTTTTAATTAGGTCAAAATTTGTGGAAAAATATAAAACAGGAGACTAGTAACAATGATGTAAGTAAGTGACTTAAAACTCAAAAGCAAATGTAGCAGCTTTCACTGAGAGCAAACCAAGAAGAAATCCGCATAGTACAACTGATTTCAAACTATTATATGTAGCACACTTTCATCACCAAAACATACCACAAAAGATAGACTATTAAAATCATTTCTGAAGTAACAGTGATCTGTAATTATAATAAGGCTAATACTTTTTAATGTTCTCTGAAGGTATTTTCATCAACATTATATCATTCAGTTCCCAAAGCACTCTATGAACTTGATATTATCCCCTCCAGCAAACACAGTTAGGGGAGTAATCATAGAGAAACCAGCATGCCTCTAGATCTAACAATTTTGATGCTCCCCTCCTCCTACGCACCAATTTCTCCTAATTATCTCGGAAGTCACATGTGCCTACAGATGCAAGCCTTCCACCATCACTGCTGTTTGCTCTTGTTCAGGCTGCTTAAGATGCTTTTTTAAAACATTTTTTTACTTAATTGTTCACATTGGTTGTTCCCTCCAGACCCGGGATGTGAACCTGGGTCCTTGGGATATAGATGAACTGTGCTCCTCCAGAGCTGCCTGATCTAACTGCTACTCCACCAGGGTGTGTCCTACAGTACCTCTTGATGCTGCTAGAACGGTCACCAGGGCTGTTGCAGCTAAGGTGTCAGATGTGCTGCCCCAGGCACTGGAGTCTATTCTCCCACTCTGCCCCAAGGTGAGATCAGATCTGGTTCTGTCCTCCATGTGCCTGTCACACTGTGTGCATTTGCTCCTTGAGCAGAGTCTTCATCCACAAGTTTGCCACAGTTCATTATGCAGACTCTGCCTTCAATGTCTTAAAGAAAATTTGGTAAATTACTCTTTAAATTTCCACCCTGCTTTTGTATCGCAGTCCTCTCTACTATCCAGGCATGAGTCCAAGGAGCCTAAATCAGCAGAAAATCTGGAGGACACACTTTCTGCTGTTTTGGTGCCTTCTCAACGCCGAGGCTAGTACCTTTCTTAGGATGAGCTCTGCTCTATGACAATCCTCTGAGAATTCAAGCAAAAGACTCCTGACAGGTCTGCTTCATTATCCTGGACATGCCCAGACCTAGGTCTAAATCCTGGAGAGATGGTGCACGGCGCACGTTGCTGCTTATTCTCCTCACAGTCCCTCTGGGCTAACCTGGACGCCAATAACAATAATCAGCTGCAGGGTAATTTTGAAGTTCCCCCTCCAAACGCACAGCTCAAACTCAGACTTTAACTTAGGTTTAAAAGCAACAACAACAAAAACATTAGAATATCTTAGGGGGAAAAATATGAAACTTGGGATGACCCAACTTACTGCCTTTTGGAGGTACTTGACACAGAAATCTAAATCTCCATTTCTAAACCCTCACTCACTTGTTTAGCAGGAAGCCAGTCCTTCAAGCATGACGCAGTAGGGAGCTCTGGCTCCCTAACATCCCAGCAGGGATCCCAGGAGGTTTCTGTGCTTGTGGGCCTGTCTCCCTTGCCACCCTTCTGCTCTGTTGCTATGTCACTCTGCTGCCCTTGGGTGCCAACAATCTCTTCCAGACCACTAGAGTCGGAACTCAGTTCTCCCACAGGTCAGCAAGAAAGCATCTGCTTCTCTTGAACAGCTCTTTCCTACTAAAAAACTGTTGGGCTTCATGCCAATGCCCTTTCTCCCTGGAGGGTAGGGGTAGACCTAGATGGGTGGGGAAGTGCTGCACAGAGACATTCTGCACATAGACAACAAGTCCAGACATGTTCTGCTCCCCCGATGCTTCTCTTCCCATGGCCTGCCTGCCCTGCCCCCAGATATACAAGATCCTTCAAGCATGACGCAAGCACCTCTACCTCCTATACATTCCTGAATCCCAGTTCTGACCTAAATTCACGTTACTCCTGCAAGTTCTTTGAAAAGGGTTGCCCAAGCAGAGTCATGGAATTTATTTGGTTATTAATGATTGTAGGTGCATCCTATGCAACATATCTGCATTGAATCATGATACCAGATAAAATTATTGATGGGAGTGAAGTTTGTGTATCATTCACTACCATGTGTATGCAATAAACAATTTAATCACCTCTTGGGGGAGAAAAAAGCATCTGGTTCAATGTACCAGGATAATCCATGGCTGAGAAGAAAAATTCAGGACCTTCTATGACAGTGAAGAAAACCCAGGACCTGCTATGGCAGGAGGCTGAACTCTAGGGTGATGGTTGGCCCAGAAGTAAAAAACATGCACTATATATGATTAGATTCCCATAAAGAGGTATCTAATGGAAGTTACTATCTTTGTAAATGATCAGAAAGTGGACCAAGTAAGATAGCAACAGCCATTTAACGGATATGAACTATCAAGAGGAAGACAGTAAGCCCAGAGCAGTGTTGACTATGTTCAAAAAGCATCCTCTCCCAGAACAGTCCCAGAGATAAAATATACACATTCACTGTTCGTGCTTTGCTTTATCAATTTAATAAAATGCTCATGAGCCTATTATACCCTTAAAATTTGGTCTTTTTTTTTTTAATACCCTACCCAATTTTGCTATGAGGTTGAATTATGTGAAGAAACACATGCAACAAATTCTTCCAAGTTTAATACTGATTTATTAAAAAGTGGTCTTCTCTTTGACATTTTTCAGTGGCTATTACCTTTAACCACAGGGTCAATTCTACCATTTCCATAAATCCTCAAACTTACTTCAGATGGATGTGCATGTCCCATGAGCACAAGCAGTCACCCTTGCTTTAAATCTTGTGTTCTGAATCCAAGAATAGAAAAGACAACAATGAAAACCAATTCCTTTGGAAGTACTATCCTAAAAGTACAACTGAACATTAATCTAGGGGAAAATCATATACTTATACTTGTCTTACAGTTTTAAAACATCAGATCTTGCTCAGGGTCTTGGACTTAAAAACATATTCCCTTTTGGAAAATGAAATTTGAGTGAGAGAAACATTCACTTTTAATTTTATCTGCAAACTGACCTAAAATACAAACTGTTCATTGGTAGACAATCTAATTTCATATTTCATATGCTAATTAGCTATTATTAATTTGAGATAATTGGGGAAGATATTTCACAATTTTTTCACACTTTTCACAAACAGCAACCAAGAACAAAGTGTTATCAATCACCATTAAATAGAAGAACTTTGTTTTAAAAATAAGATAATTTTTTCTGAATTTATGGACTAAAAACTATATCATAAGATCCTCTAATTCTTTCACTTTCTCTGTGTTTAAACTTTAAAGAGTAAAAGAGACAGATAGCCTAATTCAATTTAGAGGTATAAAGGTCATGCGATGAAGAAAGAAAACATTGCAATAATCACTTATTATCAAAATAATCACTATCTATAATAGAACATACACCACATACACACATACATTCTTCTCTACTCTGTTGCTCTTTTAAAATACCATTCTATCTTTCTATATTCCTTAGTCCTCATGACTCAACTTATCTGCACCCTCTTGTCTTCCACTGGACCCTTCAGTCCACTCCACACCATTTTCCACCCTGCTCTTGCCCTGCAAGATTGACCTTATAGACTTCATCCACCAGCTCTCTATTCTATGCCTCTGGTTGGTTCAGTTTAGAGAAAGTTTCTAGTCAGAAGATCAGAAATTGGGGCCAGGATATTTATTCCCACAGCCTCCTCCATGCCAGGCCGCTGTCCTTCAGCATGGTCTTCATTAAGCTACCTTCTTGTGTCCCAGGAACCTTCTTTAATCCTTCAAGCCTAGAGGTGTCTGTTCCCTGTCAGGATCCTGTCTAGTTCAGAAGTCTTTCTGAATGGCTCTCTTCTCTTGGTTTCTAGTTTTGTTCTGTCCTCTAACCCTACCTCCCTAACTAGTCCTTCTTGGACATTGTTTTCACAGCCCTTTAGCAACCTTTGTAATAACATTATGATCTCATGCTGAGCTTCTTGCCTCATTATAGGAAACAGAAAATGTGGTTTAGCTGTAATCCAATCACACACAATCACTTGAGGTATATTTGTCTTTTTCTTTAAAAACAGTTAAATCACTCTTTAAAAATAGTAAATACAGATATTAACTCACAATGACACATATCCTAAACCCACATAATGATATAACACAAGACTACTTCAATAATTTTTTAATCATAAAAGTGACACATTCATTAAAATCAGTGAAACAATATAAAAATGTGTAAAGAAAAGAAGTTAATGCTCTCCTGTATGTTTCTGGATCCTTCCCTTTCAGCTCATTCCCTAACTTCACCTTGCCATGCTAGAATGTGAACAGACTAGCTGGTCATTTCCTCTATCTGCTGTCATGATATTCAAAGCCAAACCAAAGATAAACAATAAACTCCTTTATCTAGAGGGGCAATACTTACTTTTACACAAACCAAGAGCATTCTACATAAAATTATTTTACAATTTAGTAGCTAGAGATCTAATTCAATGCTTTGAAGAGCTTCATAATATCACAGAGTATAAAGGTGCTATAGTTTATTTAGATATTTATCTACTGATAGACATTCCATTTTTCCAGCTGTTTTTGACACTACAAACAACATATCAGTAAACATCCTTATGCATATGTTCTCATCAGTGTATTTGTTTATGTAAGTAACTTGCTAAAAGTAGTGCTACTGAATCAAAATTACATATAATTTCAGTTATGATTACCCTACTTTCTCAAAAGTATATAGCAATGCATTTCACGTCAACTTCATTTCTGTAGCTGTTGTACACAGATAGAATTAGTATTAAAAATTTCATTTTCTCTCAACATTACAGAAAATTCTCTGTGTATTAAATACTTTTAGTAGCAATCGTAAATGTATGATATATTAATGCTATGAAGCTTCTTTAAAATGTTATTAGAAATGTATCAATCCTCAACATCCATATAGAAAAAATTAATGTCTGCTTTTCACAACTGATGCCCAGAGAGCACTCAAAGTTTGAGCAGTAGTATTAGATATAATAAAATTTACTTATGAAAATGCCTCTCAACCCTTAGTTGACATTAACTACATTTTTTTTGATGGAAACAAACAAGAACTGATCAAATTATTCACAATGTCAAGAACTATGCCTGGGGCATATGTTTCCATCACCACCTCAGTGACTTTAATCAAAGGAAAAAGATCATGAGATTGCTTAGGAGCACAATGAAGTACTGGGCATATTCCCAAGTGGGGTGAGCCAAGTTCCATGTGATTCTTCTGACATTCAAAGGGTCTACTTCAGATCAAAGGTAAAAAGAAGTAAGCAAAAGGGGGAAAAAAAAATCCCAGTCTGAAGCCCCCAGACGCAGCCAGAAGGTCAGCACAACTAGAAAATAGCACATGTCAGAAAGTCTTGGGAATATTCTAAAGCAGTTTCTATCGTCAAAATTAACTACTATGAAACCAATTCCAAGGTGGATGGTGGAGAGGGAAGATGATGAGAAGACAAATCTAGCCACCATTCATGGTTAGTACATTTTCTATATGAATGTCACTACCGGACAAGAAATCCCTGTGTATAGTCCTTGGAATAAAGAATTAGGAAAATTAAAAAGCCCATAGAAGGTAGAACTCTTTGGTATCTATATGCTATTTCCAGTGTAGATGGTAATGCCAGCTTTAACCGCCCGGTCCCTTGAGAAGGAGAAGCAGATTTCACTCTCTCCTGGGAATTACTACTTGCCTATAACACTAAGGAGTCTTCCAACTAGAAACAGATCTGATTACTTTTTCCAGACTTAATCTCTTACTTGAGCAGTTAATGAGAGCTTTCGATAATCTTAATCACATCACTTCAATAAAATACCTAGACATTATTTCCACAGGAAATAAATGTTCACAGACCATAAACTCAACTTGGTTAATAGCTAACATGAGAGAAAGGTAAGAATTGGATTCAGATAAAGGGCCACTGTTTAGTGATGGTAAATGAATTACACACCCCCTCCTCAGGGCTACTGGGGAATCTGGCCTCTGCTGGGATGGGGTCAGAGGAGAAGTGAAGTGAAAGACAAAGGCAGCTGGAAGCAGGAAAAACCTCCCAGCATAGATCCATCAGCTGCAGAACTTGAGGGATCCAGAATATGAAGAGAACTCACGGCTATAGAAAGTGGGTATTAAAGGAAGGAAAGGGGACATGAACACAGGATACAGATGGGGGATACTCTCTAGAGAACTCCCATTATGCTTTTCAAAGAAGGGTGTGATGTTAAGAGATATTGGGAGGTCCTAAAGGAAGTTCCTGGCAAAAGCGAAGTTATCTAAGCCAGAAAAAGATGTCTGCACTCTTCTTTCCCTTTCTAACCCCCTTCATAAGAGCAGAAGCTCAGGAAGTCTCCTTGGCAGGGCTCGTGAAATACCTATGAAGATCTCTATGATGGATTAGGACCAAAGTAAAGGGAAGGTCCTCAGCAGCTGTATGGAGAAGCCAGGGGAAAGTGTGACCATCAGTTGAATTTGCCTCTCAGTCTGTCCTCTGTGTACCTGCCTTGACCCAGATACAATGGAACATTTATAATATTTTTATATAGAAAAAGGACAGCACAATAAAAAAAAATTCTAAATTAGGAAAGACATATACTGAAGTTTAGTGTACTTAATGCATAGTTTCTGGAGGAGAGGCACACACGATTATAGAATTTGGTGGAATTTCTAAGAAGAACCTTCTAAGTTAAGTCAGAGAGTCCCTACCCAGGCCTCCAGAAGTCACTCATCTAATCATTACAGAGAACTTCCTTGCGAAGTATTTCCAATGCATCCATAGGGAGAAGGTATTTCCATCACTAGGGTTCTATGACACATGATATAAAATCTAGAATTCTATGATTTTCCCAGTGAAGTACATTGGTTTTATCAGGAAAGAAACAAACTTATCAAATTCAGATCAACAGATGTCAAAAACAAGATGAAAAGCATTTACCGGAATTTTAAAGAACCATCCTTTGGATCAATAATTTATAGAAATTTATCAAATGTCAAGAGTTCAAAAATAAACAGAAAGTTTTTGTAATCCCTTTTTCTTTTGAGATAGATATTTTTCTCTCAAAAAATCACATGTTCTTTCTAACTTTTAAAAGATCATATATCACATTACAAGCTATCGCCCAGACAAAGCATTGACCATCTGCTGTGAAAGGACCCTGAAAGATAGCCTGTTACCTACACAACAGAACACAAGACCCTGGGCATCTGGTAACACTGGCTTGGAAAGTGGCATGAGTACAGAAGTGGCATTTCTTATGCATTGCTTTTGTTATGTTTTGTTTTATTAACCCCAGTTATAGACCCACCCCCAACTTATTCTCAAGCACAATTTTAAATCACGCTAAGTATATAGATTAGCTTTTTTAGCACCTTTTGCATAAAAATGATGTTATACCAGGACCAGCGGTAACACATCAATAAAATGTACTTCAGACTTGTTTGAAAAAGACATTTTTTAAAAAAGAATTTCTGAACCAAAGGCATTCAAAACATGGCTGAATTAATTCCTCTTCTGGAAAAGTAAAGTATCATAAAACAATGCAACTCATAATGATGAGTACTGAAAAACAAAAATAAAACCAAAAAAACCTCTACCAACAGAGACATGAGCAAAGCCCCAGCATACTGCTGCTCTTCTGCTTAGAGAATCTCAGCAAACTCAGACCACACCGGCAGTGTTTCATCCAGGGGCAAATTACCCAGGGTGAGCATCAAAGGCAGCAACAAGTTGGTACTTTTCTCTGCCCTTCCCTATTTCCTTTGAGAGCTGTATGTTAACAACCATGAAGATAGCATTAGACTATGCCCAGATAAAATGAAGTATATTTATAAAGTATTGCTTCTGGAAGCAACTACACGCTGACCTGTAAGTCACTACCATCCTCACCATCTCCGTGCTCCCCTGTACCACTCCCAGGTTTCTTGCTACCAGGTGAATTGACTAACAGGACTAAACATTTTGGTTCATTGTTAAGTAGCCAGTCTGGAACAACATAAGCAGATCGACAGTGTTTGCATTACACTAGACCAGATGTAAAGCATCGTAAACAGGGACTAACCTGGAGGTGACTGGTACTGGGGCCGAGGTGTGGTCTTCCTGAGCCCCGAGCTCTTTTCCAAAGAGTCTCCAGGTACCACCTGAGGTTGGCCTGCTCTGAGGGAGGCCAAACTGTCTCCTTTGGTCTCCGTGACCTTTGCAGAGGATGGTAGCTCCAAGGTGTCAGCAGAGGGGGACCCAAAGGAGGCACCACTGTTTCTAGCAGTAGAGTCATCAAGAGCGGCTTCCCTCTCGTCAGGAAGTGGAGGGAGCTGAAGAATCCTGTGATGCAGCTGAGGGCTGGGGGGCCCTAGAGAGAGAGGCGAGGCAGCAGGTGACATCCGTTTGTGTGTGCTGGATGGAGAGGATGAATTATTAAATACCATGCTGAGAGCTGCCAGTGCTGGAGGGGATGGCCCCTCCTCATCTCCTCCCAGCTGTGAGGAGTCAGGGCCTACACTGTAGGACAGATCCAGAAATAAGGTTTTGTGGCCACTCAGCGGTAGCCCCACTTTCCTCTTGCTTCTGGTGCCTGAGAGGGTGTG
This sequence comes from Solenodon paradoxus, assembly GCA_004363575.1. Lineage (NCBI taxonomy): Eukaryota > Metazoa > Chordata > Mammalia > Eulipotyphla > Solenodontidae > Solenodon > Solenodon paradoxus. The sequence continues at coordinate 401,239 of RJWH01001053.1, forward strand.
GTTGGCTGTCGTGCCAAGAGGGAAACCCAGCCTCTTCCCCTCAGTGGCTTCATCTAGCCTCTCGCTCTCTATCACTTTCCGGAGAACCTTGTTCACAGCACCTTCAGAGCTGGCCAGCATGTGCTCCCCGGCCAGTAACTGAAAACCACTGTCCCCTGGCGGTTTCTTGCCCCACAGCCTGCAACCATGGCCCCCAGTTTCAGCTCCGGGGAGACTGAGCAAGTCTGCTCTGGGTATATACTCAGCTCGGGCTGCCAGGCCGAAGGCAATCCTGCCCTCACCCTTAGGGTGTGTTTTAACCACTCTTTGCACCTGAGTGGACAGATCCTGGACTTTGGCCACCACTTTTGAAACAGGTTTCTTTCGGCATGTCCGCGGAGCAGCCTTTTCCCTCTGGCCCCTCTCTGCCTCTGGATGCCTCTCCGCATCCTTGCAAATTTTGGACAAGCCTGTCTGCTGATGGACCAGCCTGAGGGCTCCCCTTGGTGGCTCCCCAACACCACCACCTTCCAACTGTGTGGAGCTACAGTCAGGGAGCAGCCTGTCTCTTCCAAGATGAGCTTCCTCAGAAGCTATCCTGAAGCTCCCCATATCAGAGTCCTTGTGCAGTGTCCTGGGGGTCTCCAGAGGGCCACTCTCTCTCCTCAGCAGGGAAGAGTTAAGTGCAGAATTTGGGAGCAAATTGCCTCTCTCCTCTAGGAGCCCATGACGAGGCCTTGTTGGAGAAAGAGGGAGGGAAGTGCTGGAACAGATCTGGTCCTTCTCCATCCCAGAAGCTGGAGCAGATTCCTGGCTCCCACACCCTTTTCTTCTCGTCCTCCTCTGTGGGAGTTCCTCCAAGCTCTCTCTTCTCCCACCAAACCTCCGGGGATTTTTGTTCCCGTGGACCCTCCTCTTACTGAGACAACCCACAGGGGGCTCCCCTTGCCAGTCACGAGCACTCTGGAAACCGTCATCCTCGGGGGCCAGACTCACGGAAAGTTCCGGCAGCTTCCCTTCCTGGTTCCCCATCGTAATCCCCAGGATGTGGTCTGAACTCAGCAGGTTGTCCAACAGTCTCTCCTTCTCTGCTGTGAGTTTGTACAGCTCCGTTAGAATATCTTTTGTAGGAGACTGCTTGAAAAATATGTCGCCGGGATGCTCGTTCGGCTGCAGGGTGAGGCTGATGATGTCTGAGCCCTCCCTGACTTGGTAGCAGTTATGAAAACCTTTATTGGATTTATCTAGAGTTACAGCATCCTTGTAGGAGAAGCCGCGGACTTGCCCCCTTGGAAGATGGAAGCTGATGTAGCAGAGTTCTGTAATGGGCTTATACAACAGGAGATCGCAATGAGTGCCTTCCATTATGCCTACCTAATTATTCATGCCTCAAGATGCTGTTCTGTGGTCAGGCTTCCCAGGCTCTGGTGAGGAGGCATGTGACGGCGGCCATGCAGGGAGAACAGCTGACAGTCATCTCCAGCACTGAGACTGCCTGTTAGAGGAACAGGGGAAGAGAGCAGCTTGTCTAACAGAGTGCATAAATCACACTGACATCAAGCCAAGCATAAGCATGACTTAGGCTTCCTCTTGGACTGACCTCAGCCAACTCAAGGCATCTGCCAGGAGGCTGGTTGTAACCTCTTTCCCACTCCCACCTGCCCATGGCCAACATCTTTACCATTGAGAGATGAGAGAGTGCTGTCATTTTAGCCCCACAATGGAAGCTCCCTCGATAGCCTAAAGCAGGCCTTCCAACTTCTCTAGACTTTAGTTTATGTTCTTTACAACAAAGCTAATGTAACTCCCAGAAATCCTGAGGAAAGACGACTTTGAGACCTTTAGAAAACATCACCATTTTAATAACTCATGCCTGGAATATTACTTTGCAAAAATGAATCAAGCTTATTTCTTCTCTAAAAAATCCCTTCTAAGAGTTGAGATTAAATCTCTATTTGACTTAGAGCTATGTAGGAGAAAGGTATCAGGCCACACATTTGGGGTCCCTTCTGAAAATAATTTGTATATTTTTGCCTGGAGAACTACCAGTGACAAATTTTAAGTTTAAAATGTAAATAAGTAACTCAAGGCTCTTATTCAAGTTGCTTTTCTCTGACTATTTACAGTCAACGGAATGGGGGAGAAAAAAAAACCCAAAATCTAAAAGTCATTATTGGTCCTGAATGGATTTTTAATGTGTTCACCACTGAAGTTTTTAAGATGTTACATGAGCAATAAAAGTGCTTGCTCGCCTGTGTGATGTGAGAGATCCCAGGAATATCTCAATGAGTAACAGTCCACATTTCCATTCCAACAAGGAATTTAGAATTCTGTATTATAAAATACTTGGCTTCTTAAATTCAGGCATTCCCTAGTCTTCAAGACTTTTGTGCTTATAAGAAATTCCCCAGGGAAATGTAATACAAAAGCCATTCATTAACCACTGAGGTCGTGAGCGAACTACTTTCCTCAAGGCTTTTCTAAATATTTAGTAAAAGGTTACCTAAAACTACATTTTGAGCCAACGAAGAAAGAAGGAAGAATTTTAAAATAGAAACTCCTTAAAGAAGACAGATGAAATCAAGAGTGGTAAAATGAAGGGTTGTTTTTGTTTTTGTTTTTATAAAGCAAATATCTAGTCAAACCTAGGAAGTACCAGGGGGACTCAGACTTCTCATATGGAGGTTCGGGGGCATGAAGAGAAGACACATAGAAGAGATGGGAGACCAGCAGAGGTCTTAGTTTTCAAAAATTTCTATTTCCTCTCATTCAACTAATCATGTTTCTAAAATGCTAATTCCTGGCCTTGCCCAAAGGTGTGTATGTAGAGCCATGTGTCACTTACCAACAGGGATATGTTCTGAGAAATGTACCATTAGGCAATTTCATAGTGTGCGAACATCATTGTGTGTGATCTACTCTCCAAAGCAAGACTGTATGGTAGGACCTATGAAGAGCACCACTGTGTACACAGTCCACTGTTGACTAAAACATCATTCAGTGATGCATGGTTCCACATAATACCTAATGATTACTGGCACAGACTCTCTATGTATGAACTCACTTTGGATGTTTTTGTTTTAGAATTCTGAGTTAACATTGTGTGATTTACAATAACCAGTGATAAAAGCAATTTCAGAGCTGCCCACATCCACTGTGGTGCTGTTCTGCATCAGGAGTTCCATTTATAAATTCAGAAATTTATTCAGAAAATTCGGAAAAACTGAAGGGGAGCAGCAGAAGTGCTATTCTGAATTGCAGAAATATGGGAGATGGCTTCTTCTGCTTTCAAGTATCATTCTCCTCTCATTCTTACCGTCTTAACTTCCCTGTGAAGCATGTGAAATGGGAAGAGGGAAAGAGTTTACATTCTTTATTATCTGTTCAAAGTAGCAGTGCAAAGTTCATGCCATGACTTTAAATGGAAATTATTACTTATTCTAAAAGCCTATTCCTGATGAGTTTTTATATGTTGAGCATATACGTGTGTATGCTTTTATCTTGTTTTCTCACTTAACCAGCTCCTCTCCATTTTTCATATGAAGAGATTGAAATTCAGAGATCAAAGAGCTTGACTCAGTTTATATGAGTCCGAAGAAGCAACTTTCCAATCTAGATTTGGCTTTGCAGAAAATGATGCTCCTGTCAGCAGATGCACTGTCTTCTACTGATAGACTAGTTGTCCAAGAAATTTGAAAAGGAGAGTTTCTTTATTTTGCTAAGTATTAAATAATTTTTTCAACAATGTCTCATATCTTGCTACATTACCACTCATTGGACAGCTTCAACATGTCTGATCAGATAAAGTACTGCTACCTAAGGTTGTCCCTTAAACAATATTATCTAGGGCAAAGGGCACCAAAACCTTTTGGAAGAGAAAACTGCTGGCACCTGTGAAGCAGAACCCATGAAGTTTCTAATTCAGAAATTAAAGTGGGTAAGGCCTCATATGAATGCTATATTCTTTGTAAAGAGTACATACATACAGTGCTCTATTTTAATAGGGTCAACCACCTTTTTCTCTTGGTCTTTATAAGTATTAGTTATATGAAAGGAAAATGTTATGGTTAGAATTCTGTGTGTTATTGATGTAGGGAACTAAAGTTAAGGTTTACAGAATAACAAGATTGGATTTTATAGCAATAAAACCACAGTGTAAGGCATGAAGCTATTATTAAGGAATAAAAACACCTCTACTTTATTACCTCTTCCACCCAGAACTTCAATACAAAATGCTCTTACCACACTTTTGATACCCATGTCTATAGGAGGGACAGAACAGAGAGATTTAAAAAAAAAAGAAAGAAAAAAGAAAGAAACGGGTTTGCTCACAGTCTCAGGACTATAATTCCTTTGATGTGGGCACTGGGAAGCAGAAGTGTGGTAAGAGACTGTATTGTAATAAGCTAAGGAGCTTAAATATCCCAGGAGCCATGAGGAGTCAATGAATAGTTCTAAGCAAGAGAGGTTATTTCTTTAGATTTATATTATGGAAAGATCACTCCAGAAGCAAAGTGGAAACTAGATCAGTATGGGGTAAGTATAGGAGTATACATAAAAATGATAATAATCACATTAAATATAAATAGTATAAACACACCAATAAAAGACAAAGATTGTCAGAAAGCATGCAATATGGAGCTAATTGGCTTGGATGAAGATACTCAAGGAGAGACTGAGAAAAGCAAAGACTGCAGAACATAGTACAAGAATGAATGGGAGTTGCGATGAAAGATTTAAAAAGAGGCTGAGAAAAAAACCAGGCAGTAAAATAATTCCCCATATTTTGTAGCTAAAGGAATTAAGGCCCAGTGGTTCAGCTTCTTAACTATGTTTTTAATTATAGGTGCAAACCCAGGTCTAAAATCTTTCAACCAGTATAGCCAATCTGAAACCAGAGACCACGTGTAAGGAACTAGTGTTAGATTAAACCATAAGTCTTCCATAAGACTAACGAGCTTTTCTTTCTCCCTTCCCTGAAGGTAATAACAGGAGGGACATACACAGTTATAACTTTAAATTCTTAGGCTCAGCTTCAGTCATAATTCCTTCTTAGAAAGTTGCTGGATTTTTCTGCTATAATTTTATTTCTTAATTTACTTTTTTCAGAGGAATAGTGATAGTGAAAGCTACAACCATGGTATTGTATCATAGAAAAGGCCATTTCTACTAGGGGTCAAACCATAGGGTATAGATGGTAAAAGGAGTAACTTTTCGTTGCAGATCTCAACATTGTCCATGTGGTTTCTAACAAGTGCACAGCAAAAATAATCCTTCACAAATTGTGAAAGCAAAGTGTTCCATCCTGGGAAGTCTGAATTTTAAAAAAATTGCAGTTTTTACTCTGTTTCCAAGATGAAATACCGTTTTACCTGATTCCAGGGGTTTGAATCCAGGTGCAAATATTCATGCCATGTGGTTATAGTTTCTAATTTCCAATGATTATATGGAGTTTAATTCTACTCCTCAATTAATTCTACTCTTTTAAAGTTACTCCTACTACCTTTCTCTCCAGGTCTTATCATTTAACCAAAATATTTCAAGCAAAAGACATATATGCAATGAAAAACAGGGTTTGGGAGGTGGAGTAGATTATTTTAATCATAATGTGGAGTCTCTTGAAAAATGTTTCTCCTCTGGGTGCACAAAAGCACAGGTATTGACACATTAGTGACCCAAAGACAATCCCACTTGCCTGAATTTGGCAGCCTAATAGCATCTTGGAAGAAAATAATAGGAGGAAGGTTCTATTTAATGTTTTCTAGTCCTAGGATAAATTTTAGAATTTGCTTTGCTACAATTTTGGACATCCAAAGTTCAAACAATTTAAGACAGATTATTACAAAAAAACACAGTTTTCAAATACTTGTATTTCCCCATTCTATTCCATAATTTGATATTCTCTTTAAATCAAAATCATTGTACATACCCTCTATGATCATCAACATATATATAAAGGGTTGCCTCTGGAGCATGGAATAACCTATGATTCTTCCTTCTCTCAGCCAAAGACAAAATTCAGGATTCAGCTATCAGTCCAGCATTCCTGTCAATGTGTGTATCTGGATAAATATGTCTCATGTACTTTCTTCCTGCAAATTTCTTGTTCTCTTTGAAATGAGAAATTGAATCCCTAGGTTTCCAATCTGCTAACTAAAATAATATTTGGTGACACCTACTAGAAGACCAAGGAACTACAAAACTCTATAAAGAAGAAAAAAAGTCTGCCTTGAACAAACAAACCTCAGCTTCAGCACTTTAGTGTGCACCATATCAGAGAAAGCTTCAGAGCAAGACAAATGCTTTTCTGTGAAGATCCATTAGCAAGTCAGAATTCAGTGCTGAATCATCACACATATTTTCTATCTGTGACACCAGAGAAAAAAGAACTGTATATCTTAGAAGAAAAAAAGCAAAATAACAAGGAAAGCAATATGAAGTGGGGTTAAATACACCAACACTACAGTTCCATGCTGAGTTCACAGGACTATTTCAAGGAGTATTACATCTCACTCTGCTTTGACTAAAATGCAGCAACTCTGCAGGCACCACACATTAAATTACACATCTTAATTTGGTGTAGGAAAGTGGCCGCCTCTGGTTGTGCTCAGTGAAAAAGCACTTTGTTTCCTGGGGAGTCCTCATGTCTTCATTTCCTCTGCCAAAAACCAGCTGACATTCTCTCCAAGACAACACTGCTGCGATGATATCTTCCTCAGCTCTTTTTCCGATAAGTACATGATTGCTACCTCCCCCAAATGGAAATATCAGTTGTGCCTCATCAAAATGGGCAAGTATTGCTTTTTAGCAGATGCTATTCAATGGTCGTAACATATTTCACCAGTGCCTAAAATAAAATCCAAGAACTAATTGTGGCATGCCTTGGTGGTTTAGCAGTTAAGTCTGCTACCTTTATCAGGTATAGTCTACATCCATCCCAAGGACCTGGGTTAGTAATCCCAGGGCGGTGTGTATGTGCGGGGGTGGGGGGAACAACCAGGATGAACATTTAAATAAAATACAATTAAATAAATGCTTCTTCCTCCTCTCTTCCTGCCTGCCTGCCTCCTCACCTTTATTCCTATCTGCACCTTTCCTTTAAAAAAAAAAAAAAACAGCTGCAGTCATTCTGTCTGTTTACTGCAGATTTCCTAATTGATTATGGACCTAAGAGGCCAATAGAAAAGCTTTGTTTACTCAGCCTTAGCACTCATACCATATGACTCCATATGACCCTGAGCCTAACATATCCAAGAATCATCTATAATTTTCACACTGAACTGTAAATTGTCCATTTGTTCATTCAGATGCACGTTCTACCTTTTTGCACACCACTCCAAGCACCAGGAGACTGACTTTTATTTTTCATTTTTAGGAATCAACAAAAGAAATGTATTCTTTGACCAAAGAAGGGGAAGCGGGTCATGTTCTAAAGGCCTTCCCAGATTTGACTGGGTTAAGCCATTGGGAAATTCTAGCAGCGTATCAGAGGAAAGAATGGAAGAAGGATCACGATATTTCCTCCCTGGCTCCCTCTCTTAGGCTACAGTGTTACAGAAGATGTGTCATCTAATGAAGACCTCAGCTTCTGCTGGGTAGTCCTCCTTCAGCTCTGTTCTCTTGTTAACAATGCTGCCTCTTCTTGCTCATTCAGGTCTTTATATTCTGTCTCTCCTGTGAGATTTTGGAACAAGTTAGTGACTGTCTGTCTCCTTCTCATCCAACCAAGTGAAGAGTTACTGTTCCCCAAACAGAAGATATAAAATTAAAAGTATGTCTGCAATAGCTTTCTAGCTCTTCTCCTCCTAGAGGAATTTTACTTCAAAGAACACATATACCATAGGAATAGGAGTCTAGGAGCAATAACTAAATTCCTACAATACAAAGCAGAAAGAAACTAATTTTATAAGACATCAAAGAGAGACCATGTCATGTTTGCAGAATCAAAAGCTGTTTCAGGAAGAAGAAAGTATTTATCACAAAAGGGTAAAATTTTAATAGGTAGCTGTTAAGAAAGGGAATTCTAGGAAGAGGGTTTTTGGATAAAGCAGACTGAGAAATCTGCTAACACTGTACGAAGGGAAAGAGCACTGTGCTTTTCTAGATATTGTGTCAAGGCAAGTAAGTAGGATGACTAGTATTGTAGAAATATTTGAATCTACATTGGTGGGAAATTAACACTAACTTCACAGACAAATAGGATGCCATAGACAGGTTTTGATCAGGGAAGTAGAATGTTTAACATTAAAATTAAGGAAGAAGAACTGAGCATTAATGTCAGCACAGAATAGTGTAGGAAGATATCGAGAATGAGGAGCGAAAGGAAAAAATCGTATTTCCAAAGAAGTTGAAAAAGAAATTAAAAGTGGAGTTTAGAAGCAGAGTTTTAGATAGTAATTTTAGTAGAGTAATAGAGCAGTGAAATAAATGTCAAAGAGCAAGAGAGAAGGCTTCTACTTAAGAGAATAGGAGAATAATAACCTATACAGGTAACAGACTGTCTTTACTGTATCTTTCTTTTTCTTTTTTTTTTACGATAGAGGAAATGTATGCAAGTGTTTAGGTTGAAAAGGAGGTAGTAAAGAGGGAAATGCTGATGACACAAATGAATATAGGATATGATAGAGGATGATAGATGAAGGAAGGTGCCAGTGGAAAGAGAAGACATGGGTTGGAGGACACAGGGGAGGGTCAGCCTTGATAAGAAGGTTTGTTTTGTGCTTGAAGATTAAGGGAGAAGATGATTATAACATAGAAAGCAGTGAAATAGTTTACATATTATCTCAATGATGTTTGTTTTCTTCATAAAGACTAATCTCATGTGTTTTCTTTGAAGCATTATAAAATCACAAGAAGGAAAGCACTATGCCAGTCTTTATTGCAAAAACAAAGCTCTACCTTTGAAACTACTAATACCAAGCTAAATCTTAGTATAACACTGGCAAGGATCTACAAAAAATAAAATAGAGACCAAATTTTGATCAATAGATGTGTTTTGATCAATGAATTTCTAACCATAGGCATAGCTGGTTATTCAAAGATTTTTCTGAAAGGGATCTTTTTCAGTTTTGATCCATGAAACAACCCATTCAGATATCCAGATGTGTTAAAAAGTATGGGCATTGATTTTTTTTTCCCTCAAAGACTACCCTTTCATTATCTCTCCTTTACCTATTTTCAAGATTAAAAAAATCACCTTTCCACATGACCTCCATAAGAATATAAGATATCAAGATCCTCAGCTCATCTCTGGGCCCATGATTCATGTCTGACTGCACAGCATCATGAGAAGGTGAACTTAGTACATCGTTTGTAAAACAAAAATAGCATCCTTTTCAAAGCAGGAGTATATTTTAAAATATGTAAACCTCTTCATGAAGCTTGCTTTAAGAGAGGTTTTAAACCAGGAACAATCAATGCTTATTTTAAGTCAAATTTACATTTCCAAATTAAGGAACAATGGTTTTCCAATTAGAATAAAATATGTAAATAGGGTTTTTTTGTTGTTGTTCAAGACCCATTGCAGCCCCATTGTATAGAAGAATATGGGTCCAGAGAGAGTGCTTTTGTTTAAAGGTCCAGCACAGAGCCCATCCTGCAGAGGAGAGAAGAAACATGAAGACTCTCAGAAACAAAGTTACACTGCCAACTCTCCCATTTCTCTGATAGCCTCTCAGTTGGAATAAATCCTATTTTAACTGTACCAAGTTATATGTTTTATTTTATAGACCGCTCTAAATATTTTTATACATCACAACAACCTGAAATTTATATAACATTTCAATAAGAAAGGATGTGTGAGTTCACAATAGCCAAGTCCTAGACATAACTTAAATGCCTAGCAACAAATGACTGGATAAAGAAACTGTGTTGTTTATACTCCACGGAATTCTATGCAGCTATTAAAAAAGATAACGTGCCCTTTGAATCAACCTGGATAAGAGAAATGGAGGGTGGTTTCACTCATGTGGAATATAACACAATGAAACAAATGAACACACAAATCCCAACAAAACAACAGGGAACAGAACCACAATTCCCAGGGGAGTAGGGAAGAAGGGGATGGAAAGAAAGAGGGGGAAAAGTGATGGTAAAGGACACTGGAACTCTGGTGGTAGAGGTGGTGTGAAATATAGGCTGAAATGCAATTTTAATATCTTAAAATGAATAATACATGGCATTGTGAACAAAAGAAATAGCAAATATTACTTTTTTAAAAAAGAGAGGGAGAAGCTGTGACTTGAACTGCCCTTTGAGCAGCACATCCACTCTGTGAGGCAGACAAAACAGATGTCATCATTGTCACTGTATACATAGCAAGGATAATCAAGACCAGAAGTTTATAGCGACCTGACCCAAGTCATATAAGTAGTGAGAAATAAAAGCGTTTTCTGGATGCCCAGTGCAGTGCTCTTTCCACCACCACCACTATAGCTGAGATATGTTTTCAAATGAAGACCAAAGAAGCAAAATGTCATGAAAATGGATAGAACGCTAAGTGCAAAGTGATACTACACAGAGTGAAGTAAATGGGTTCAAAGTCACTCCCTGGTAATGGTTTCTCATTTAAACAGGATTTTTAAGGGAACTCTATGTCTAATTACATATTCAAATTCCTGCAAAAGACTGTAAGTTATAGGCAGTCCTTTGATAAGGCGTGTTTGATTCCCTTTTACTTTATTCCTCCTGTTGAGGGAGACATATTGGTACTAGAATTACAGTCTTCTGTTTGCCATAGTCAATCAAAAAGGGGATACAAATGAAGGTAGGTAAAATTTGGACTCCGATTTCCTACTTAAGATTTTAAATTCTAATCCTCATATGTTGTTAGTGTTTACCTAAAAGTGAAATAATTTTATTGAGCTATCTACAATTTCTGGAAGAGAAATGATGAAAAAGGCATTTTAAACTACAGGTCAAGAGATGTTGTGTATCAGGTATGAATAAATTATTCCTCTTACAAAACAATAAAATTTTTAAAAAGCAGTTATTGATCTGAATCTAATGTCATTTCATAATCTGCCTTAAGAGTCAGTTATTTTGATATAGATTTTGCACTCGACATACGTACATATACATATATGTATATATGTATAAACATGTACATATGCACATATATGCACGACTCTATACAGTGATGCCTAAACAGGAGGTCATCTCAAGAAAAGGACAGGGCAGCTCACATTCCAATCTAGTATTCATGGCCATTTCAGCAAAGACAGCTGGAATCAACACTGGTCTGACAAGCTCATTTTCCTTAGCTAACTAATGAAAATGCAGAAAGATAACAATTTGTGATAAGAATTAAAAATCCCTGCAAATTATACAGATGTGTTAATACAATAGGGAGAGTCATACTTAGTTGAGAAGAAAGAAGAGGAGAATGAGGAAGGGGAGAATAAAAGGAAAGATTAGTCAACATGCAGTAAGTTATTAATCAGTGCTAGGCACTAGCTAAGTATTTTCAATGCCTTGCTCATTCAGTTTTCACAGTATGAGATGAGTACTACCAATTATCCCATTTTTTCCCATGAGAACCACGAGAGCTTAGAGAATCTAAAGTACCTTGCCCAAAGTCACAAAGCTGTTAATGATAGAATTGAAATTTGAACCTAAGCCTGTCTGTCTTAAAAGTCTGCAGGTAGAAGTTATGAAATACTGCATTTCCTAAAACTTTAGTGAAAGATAATAAATGTGTTTTAGGAGACCCACATTAGACCTCTAAGACCCCTACATAAGGATTAGTTCTTTTCTCTTCAGAAAAAATGGATAACAGACTATGGCTATTTAGCAAGTAACACCAAGATCGACATGCCTCTTAACCAGAATATAAATTACTCACATGGCAGCAAGGAAAAAATAATACAACGCTTTCAACATTCCTCTTTGTCCTGAAAGTATGATAGTGCTCATGATTTACCATTGTTGTTAGTGCCTGAAGACAAACTTATCCCACAATGTCCCAGAAGAGGTGAGAAAGGTTAAAATTAGACATTAGCATTACATTGACTTACCTCAAGTAAGGTAAGAGAATCAGGATTGAATGTTGAAACATTTTTTACCACAAGGTATGTAATAAAAACCACCTTTGAAGCAGTCCCCCATCTATCAAGCACTCAGGTGAGGGTCTGAACACTTGGAATTATGTCTACTCAAACATTTAAACCAACTCCACCTTCAGCAGAAGACTAAAAGCTGCAAGGGGATATAAACAATATCTAAGACATTATCTTTTGATATCTGAGTTTAAAAGAAAGTCTCAGCAACTAACAGAGGGTAATTATCTTATCCCTATTTTCAACAGGTTCTAAGACAGTGACCCTCTGTGGCACAGTGGCCACTCTCAGACCCAAAGGTTTGGCAAAGGAAACAATAACATGTTGGACTCAATCCACGTCTTCACTTTAATAAACTAAACTGCTCTGAGACATTCCCATTTGGTTGTCACTCACAATTACATTACTTATGCAAAAATATCAGGTTTACAGACAACTTTAGAAACATTTTCAGATGATTTGACAAGTTCATACTCAACGATCTAGTCACTGAACTTAATTGCAAGGCAAAAACATCAAGGATATTACTATATCAGCAGTCAGAAATTGTAGCTATACAAATGACTGGCTTGAAAGAAGGTGAATTAAGAATAATATACTCATCTGAAACTGATGGAAAAACCAAAGTTTTGACGTAAGATGATTGCCCTAGATTATTTGTTAGAGCAGCCTGATGCTGCTTCTAGAAGTCTCCTATGTTCTTGATATTCAAGATACATCCCCCCAAAAGTTATTTGCAAAAAATGCATTGAGAACATTTTTGAATTTGCAATTACTAAAACCTCCAGGTAAATGGAAGGAAAAATATATGCAATAAAAACTTGAGGTCAGCAGGTTCATGAAAAGATGTTCTACCTCCCTTATCATCAGGAAAATGCAAATCGAGATAACAATGAGATCTCACCTCACACTTGGGAAAATAGCTATCATCCAAAAAAGGAAACAACAGTGCTAGAGAGGATGTGGAGAAAAGGGAACTCTAATTTACTGTTGGTGGGAGTGTAAAGTGGAACAAGCATTCTGGAGCAGTATGGAGAATCCTCAAAGAATTGAGACTGGAAATTCCACATGATCCAGTTATTCTCCTACTGGGTATTTACCCTAAAGACACAACAACACTTATTTGCAGAGATATGTGCACCCTATGTTCACTGTAGCATTATTCACAACAGCCAAGAGCTGGAAACTACCTAAATGCCCATCACCAGATGAGTGGATATAGAAGATGTAGTGTACATATACACAATGGAATACTATGTGGCCATCAAAAAAGGAGAGATCCTGTCATTTGCAGCAACATGGGTGGACTTGGAGAGAATTATGCTTAGTGAGATAAGCCAGAGGGAGAAAGACGGACATCATATGATATCATTCATATGATATACAGAGATAGAAAACAAACGAATGGCACAAATTAAACAAAACTAGATTTTAAAAAGAGAGAGAGAGAGAACTAATTCAAACAACAATTGACTATTAGTGGTGAGGGGGAAAGAAAGGGCAAATCAAAGGGTACAGAAGATATGGGGGAAGAATGGAGGGAAAACTGGGTGAAGGAGATTAATTTTAAAGTGAAGGGAAAAAAAGGAAATAATGTAAACCTATCGTATTATGTACAGACACAAATTTGCTATTATGTATACCTCAAACCAAGTCAATGTTAACACAAGATCAATTTTTTTAAAGTTGAAATGAACTTTCAGACAAGTGGTTTTTGTCTTATTCCTCACATAAATTGTGAGAGGTCTCCCTGACCCCCACACCTCGTTACCGGCAAACAAAATTGCTAAGAACTGTCTCTGAATATATTTCTGATATCAGAAGTATTTTATATTGTCTGTAGTAAGTCTCAAAATGATCTTGAAAGAAAAAACAAACACCTAATGAGTAGAGCAAACAGGTCTATAATAGCAGTTAAAATGTAAATGAGAAGAAACGAGGTCTGAGGTTCTAAAACTTGTTTTAGTCTATTTTAAAAAATTGCATTTGGCACATATTCATGTCTCACAAATTGCAAAGCAAATCTGTGAATCAGATGAGGTCACTAGGGACATACTATTAAGTACTATTGTCATCAGATTGAGTAATAACATTCTCTAAAGTGGACAAGTACTTGCATGATAAACTAATTTTCCAGTTGGCACTCTGCGTGGATTAAGAGATCAGAATTTACCAAGAAATTCCATCTTAAAAGGCTTGACACCATCATGAGAAAACATCCATTTGGCTGCTTTGGGTGCCTATTTGAATCAAATTTATAGCACTCAATCGTTCTTCTAAAAAGGCATGTTTTGGAAAATTAAATATAAAACACTTCATGGCAAGTAAATTTAATTCCACCAACACTTATTGGAATTTAATTACTAATGGAGGGAAAATAAACTATAGGATTTTCTTAAATCTTGATGCTGGGAGATAGGATGCAGCATTTCTCTATTCTTTCAGTCTCAATTGCCTTCCCAGGTCCAAAAGGTCACTAATATCACCATAACTACAGTTAATGTTTTTTAATTCTAAGATATTTCAGGATAAACTGTACAGTGAATACATATGTACAAATGCAATTAGAAACGTGCTTATACAACCATGTGCTAGTATCATCAGTGGTAAACATAATGCATGAACACGGATAGTGTGTGAAACACAGTGGTTCAATAGAGAGACAAATATTATAAACCTAAAGTGCTCACTTATTTAACAGCATTAATGAAAAGTTTGACACCATTTTTAAGACACAAAGAAGTGGAACATATGGATTTATGACTCAATGAGCAAGTCACGTACTAACTCAAGTGCCATGATGATCTTGATACAGAGGCCAGTTACCTAGAAGAAGGAAGGCAAGATGAGAAAAAGGTACAACGTGTACTGTGAGAGTGTTCTGTGGATCTGAATACAATGATGACCCACGGCCAACTGATAGAGGAGGTACAACTTGTCAAGAAGAGATTGAACAGAAACAGGAAAAAGGAAAGGAGATCAACACTGGTTATGTGGTTTGACAATGAACTAGAAATTCCACATTTGTTATCTCATTTGACACTAGCAGTTGTTTTCTGCTTCATACGGTTTTCTTCATTTAATAAATCAGAGCAAATGAAACTCACAAGAAGGAAGAGACAGAGTTGGGCTTTAATGTAAGGTTAGTTTAACCTCAAAATCAGTGACCCTCTCAAAATGGCATAGTCAATCAGAAGGGGCTTGGAGACTCACTCAATGCTCTAACTTATCAGAAAGGATTAACAAATGGGGAAAAGGATAAAAGAAAGCAAATGATTCAATAGAGAAAATGTGTAGGGTAGAGAACTAAAGAAGTTGATTTTGTGAAGCAAGAGAACAGGGTGGGAGTGGGAAGTCGTATAACTAAAACAATTCAGTAAGTTTGAGGATGAGTTCCCCAGAGATTTCCAAAAAAAGACCAACAACATCTATCCCACAGGACAATGATGGGACAGCTGAGGAACATCAATTCAAAGTTATGTAGCCATGTCACCTACCTGAGCCCAGCCTAGGACATTCAGTTCACCTCATTGTGAAACTAATGGATGAGGAATCCTTCATGACTCTACTGTATGAGTAGAGGAAAATATTTTAGGTTTGAAGGGACAGGAATAATAAAAAGGGCATATTTAGTTAAAGGAATCTAGAGAGTGAGAGGAGAGAGAGAGAGAGAGAGAGAGAGAGAGAGAGAGAGAGAGAGAGAGAGAGAGAGAGAGAATATCCAACCCAGAGGGAAAAGGTTGAAAATTTCTTTATACTCATGAAAGATTTTATAAGACTATGAAATCTACCAGTGCTATTGCAGGACCCGGATGAAAAGCATGGCCGTGGTTGGAGAAGGGGCCATTCTTCCCTAAGCACCATCTCCTTCTATGCCCTAAGAACACAAAAAGGTCATTACAGAAGCCTGCTAGATTCAGCAGGGTGTCATCTTAATGGAGGGCTACAGAAACAGAGCATAGGACAAGGTGACATGAGGATAAGGCTGGAGGAGAGTATGATTAGTCTGATTACTAAGCACATATGAGTCTCTAGAAAATAACTGGGGAGGTTTTAAGAGGCAAATGAAGTCCTAGGTAAACAGGAAAGAACTAAGATTCACCATATTAGGGTATTATTATTAATGTTTGAGCCTCACTAGAACCCATAAACAAGTGAGTGCTGGGTTACTAATTTAACAGGGTTAAGAAGTAAGTGACACAGAAAAACGTGAGAAGAAACTCAATGGCAACAATGGCTCCCATTTCAAAGAAGAGAAAATCAAAGTCATCCAAATGGAATGGGTTTCTTTGGAAAATTTTTGATTACTGATCATTTTAAGTAGATGTTGATGAATATTTGATAGAGATTCTGAGAAAATAAAGTCATTATCCATCTAGTTCTACAAACCTATCATTCCTCCTTGATACCTTCCCCTTCTCAGATTCTAATTCATTAACATGTCCTGTTGATTTTACCTCCATGAATGGCTCAATACTTGAATGTGATGATCTTTAGAACCACTTCCGTTCTGAGCTAGCATTTTTTTGTATATGCAATGGTATGTATTCTTCTTAGAAAGACAAAGAATCTTTGCTCTTTGAAACTATTTTCCATAATATTCCACATCATAAAACCAGTAGATACTAATAATCATTAACATATTTTTTGATTGGATAGCTAGATCACTTAATTTCATTAACACTCGACTGATAGGTTTATATTTGCAGAATCAATCAAGTACATTTAACTCAATAGTAACCACTAGATTCTTAGGACCATGAGATCAATTGAGCAAATATCAAGTCATTTTTATGTTCTCAACTCCCATACTGTATGAATCTTACTAATGACAAGATCCCTGTGTATAACTTAATGACCCGTATTTGGGATGACAGAATGGCTGAACAATCAGAAATATTTCCACACTACAGTGTTTCTAAAAGCAAAGTATAAAGGTTCAATTGCACCCAGATTTCTGTTTAAAAATCTGGGTGCTGAGTCATTGGGCTAAGTGGAGAGAGCCCATGACACTGAGGAGAACTTTCGGATGCAGAGAATTTTTCTTAGCTTGCTTTAGTTAATACACGTAGATTTCTTTCAGAGGAAGGAACTCTTTAGGAGTTAGAGTCTCAGTCACTGACACTTTCTAGATTATTTCTAGGAAGGCAATTGACTTTCTGGAAGAAAACCTCTCAGTCTTCTAAGTGTTTTACCATCTATAGTCTCCTTTTATTAGAAATTCAAGGAGGCAGGTAGCTCCTATTTCTCCATGTCCTTCCTTTATTTTTAAGTAAAGAACTGAGTCCTCAAAAGCCAAGCTTAGGCCATTTAACAAGTGCTATCTGTTTATCTGCTGGCCTGAGAACTTGAAACCAACAGCTGGGTATGGCCCTCCTGAGGTAACAATTTAAGACACATCAAAGCAGAGAAAACCTGCAAATACCCACTGCCACTTCCTCCTCCAATACATACACTTAGCAGTACTCTCATATAAATGCCAAAAGCATCAAGAACTTCTCACCCATGTGCTACCTCCCTACAATGACAGATTCTGCCCCATTGGGACTATTTATTATTATCAAAGCTGAATTGAGGCTACAATGTCTCAAAATTCCTTAATAGTGTCTATTTTTTAAGGAATCTCACCTACATAGTATTATTTAAAAAAGCAATCTGAAAATTTTAGAAGCCAGGATCAGCATGTGAGAGCTAAGTGGATTTTGCTAAGGGATATTTGAGAAAGGGATATTTGGAGAGCAACCAAAGAAAAGGTACATTTCCCATTTACAATTCTTCTCGAGAACGAACTACATTTTAGACATTTTTCTCTACACTCTTCTAGATGGATAATTAGACTTTGACACCTCCAACCAGCCTCTTTGTGCATCCCTTCTCCTCACTTGTAGTACATTTTCTTTTTTTATTCCTAAGAAAAAAAATCACATATACATAGTTTAGCTTTGGAATCTATATATTAGCGATCACAGAAGTATTTTCATTCCCAGTTATCGTGTCAAAAGGAATGATAGTTTATGAAGCCAATTAAGGGAATTCTAACTTCACTTAAATAGAACAGGTAATGATATAGACAGAGGGTCCTCCCAACACCAACAGAATCCTAATGTTCTCACCTGGAGTTAAAACACAATTTAGGAGTTCCTAGACTTTATAAGCTTTGATTCTGAAGTGAAAGATGAAGAAACGCTCTATCTTTCAATGGTTAAGGTAATGATTATTGTTTAGCGGTCACTCACTAGGTATTAGGTACTCTTCTCTAGGTTTTATATGTTTAACACAGATGTTTTCACAAAAAAAACAAAACTAAACATGTCTTTAAGTTAGGTGTATTATTATCCCCATTAAACAATGAAGAAACCGAGACACAGATGGTAAGTAAGTGCCTAGGATCTCACAGCTAGTGAGTGGCTGAGCTGGGATTTGAACCTAGATGGTCTGTCCTAAAAATCCCTCACCAAGGACAAAGTACTGACCAAGGACAATGAGTGTCATGGGAAGACAGACCCAGTCATTTACTAATTACTCGCCTTGAAGTCATAGAATATGAAACCCGTCACTCTGTAGCACAACTGGTCCAGGACCTATCAGTGTCTCTGTGAGATTGTTTCCACCCGGGCAGCACAGACGGAAGTAAAAAAACAATGAATGCTGAGTCAGGAGACTTAGGCACGAGTCTAGCTCTGCCAACTACTAGCAAAGTCATGTCCTCAAGTCTCTGCACCTCCGTGTCTTCATCTGTGAAACAGATGTTTGTTTTCCCTTTTTATTAAGCAATTCCATAATCCCTTCTGCAGAGAAATAGAGCCCACTCCCCAGATTACTTTTCCAGGTAAATTCAAGGTACACGTGGCATCAGAACCCAGACTTCTGCAGCAGATGCCACAGATTGCTAAGAGTGGATAAGGCAGGCAAGGCAATGGCATAAGAACTTTACAAGTAGAAAAAAAAAAAAAAAAACTAAACTTTCAGTAAGAATGCAAGAACTAGAAGGAAAGAAGAGAAGTGTTGAAAAAGGTAACACTGAATGTAAAATTAAGATGAGTAAAAAATAAATAAGTAAATCAAGGCTAATTATTTCCATTTCTAGTGTAAAAGAAAAGTCATTGTTAGCTTAAGACCCAGGACACAGTGATCTCTCCACTCCAGCACTTCAAAGCCTTTTCCCTTTTTTGGTCTAAACCTTTTATTTGGCATTGAATGCATACTGTCTGAAAAGGAACTTTAATGGCTTCCTCCAAGACCAAGCATAAGGGCAAAACTCTTCATTCAACTCAAAGCCCTTCTGAGGTTCCTACCAGTCAAAACCAGCCTATGAAATCTCCATGTTTTGCTCTAGGTCTCAAATCTATTTATAAACTTCTAAGACAGAATGTTTGGCTCAGTTCTAGCCATGCTCATGAACTGAGATTTGGCAGTCCTTGGGTTCCAAACTTCACAGTCTTGAGGGTCAGAGTGTTCCTCTCTCTTACCCCTTAGACCCTGTATTGCCTCAGTTCAAATTTCAGCTCTCCCACCTAGCCTAGTAAATTTAGATAACTTTGTAATCTCTATATACTTCAGTTTCTCATGCAAAAGTACAGGTAATAAAGATACCCAATAGACCTACTGCAATTAGAACATAGCATCTGATACATGATATGAACCATAATATTGTTAATTATAATATTGTTATTAGTACATGTTCCAGATGGACATTATCCAGGAATAGTCCCAGCATATACTGCCTCCACTGCCAATTAAAGTAATCTTTTGTGATAGTTTTTCCTACTTGATCAAAAGCTCCCTAAAGGGATGGACTGCTAATGTCATCATCTTTGTTTTCCCTACAACCCATATGCCTTAAAGATGGCAGATATTCAGAGAAGAGTGCACAAAAGGGTTATTAACTAAAGATGTAAACCCAACCTATGTCTCTGCCGGAAAATGCAAACATTATCATTTGTAGCTGGCATTAATGGTCAACGATAGCTCAAGACTTACTTTCCACAAACACAATAGTTAAAGTAGACAAAAAAATCATAATCAGATACAAAAGTGACTTTCCATCATTAAAATATGCAACAAGTTAAGAAAAATATGAAAAACACAAAAAGTTGCATTAGAAGAGTAAAAGATTAGATCAACACCAAAAGCTTCATTAATCAGTGTGTATGTGTGTATGCGTGTGTTCGTGTAAGATGGTGCTCGACACATAGTGGGCTTAGCTAACTATATGAGTAGGAGTAGGAGTAGCAGTATTCCTCCCTCAGTTCCTTTTGATGGTTTAGTAACAAAAGTCTTCTGCCTCAGGGAAAAAAGTGGGAAGAGTGAGACATAGGGAGTGGAGGAGGCAGCTGTGAAATCTAAAAATAAATATATCACTTTATTAGGGAGTAACTGGGAATTACAGAAGTGCTCTGTTGTACAGTTGCATCACAGAGCAAGCTTTAGTGGTACTGGGGTGACAACAGAGTGGGTGCAATGCTGGAATCAGGAAGCTAGGGAAGAAGAGATGCACAGAATCCTAGGACCAGGGTGCAGCTTGATAGCGAGCAGACGTACAAGGTGCAGCAATGAATTAGTCCACCTTCTTACCTAGATTGACTCTGGCTTGGGCAGATTCCAGGCTTTGAGATGTCAAAAATGTGATGCCGCCAGGCCTGTGTAGAAAAAAAATAATCAAGGCTAAAGCAATGTTGGCATCAGGGGTATGCGTGTGTATCGCAGTGTGGCTACATATTTAGGAAGATCAATTGAAAGTGGTGTTCACAAATAGGGAAGCAAGATGCTGACCTTTTAACTTCTGATGTGAGTCAAGGGAAGAGAAGATTCTGCATCTTTCAGGAGACCACCATAATCTCACCTGAACCACTATGGAAGCACAGGCCGAACATGCTCGCTTGCCCCTGACTGAGGAGTGCCCAGGATGTTTGTGACAAAAATAGTAAAACCTCCTGCAAAACTGTACCACTTGGCCCCCCACCACTGCCCGTCTCCAAATGGGCCTGTGCTCATTCACCTGCTGCTTACACTGCCCCAGAGCCATCTTTTCAAATCAAGCATCTGAGCTTGTCACCTCTACAGATACTCATACAGAGTCAAAACCCATCAGAGGTACTCTTGTTCTTAATACAGATTTCACTCCTTGAGCTGACCTGAAAGGCCTGGTATGAATGGTCCTTACCTCTTTTCCCAACGTCATTTCATCCACGCCCCAACCACAGCCACCTCTCTGTGGCTCCCGTGCAGCCCATGCCCCCCTGCTCTGGGGGCTCCATGCACGTTTTCCCTTTGTTCACAAGGGCAGCCAACCCACTTCCCCATTGTTAACTCACAGCTGCTTTTCATATCACAGCTCTGTTGTTAGTTTTTCAGAGAAGTCTTCTCCACCCCCACGAGCAGAAAAACCCCCTCTTGTGTGCCCTTTTGGTGTGGTAGCTACTGCTTTCAGGGCCCACCCATACTCTCAGCAGTCACTTCCAGAAGCCGAGAGCTACGACTCACTGCAAACAGCTGGCCTTGCTGCTCAGGGCACGCCCTCTGCACACAGCCTGGTCTAGAAGAGACTGGCCAATGGGTGGAGCCAGATCAGGTAGACTTTGAGGCCCATGATATAGACCCCTAAATTTATTCAATGGGAAGCAATTGGAGAGTTTTAAGCAGTGGAAAGACACGATTTGATTACATTTTTTCAAAAGGTCACTTGGGCTGCTCTGTGGAAAACAGACAGAAACGCAAATGGAGAGAGAGAGAGGAAGAGAGAGAGAAACCCAATGAGACATTAGCACCACAGCTCAGATTATTTTTCTAGAAGGAATCATCGTGGCAGTGCACGGGAAGGCATAATCAAGAGTGACTTTGCAGCACATTAGTCAGAGCGTTTAAGTCTGGGCTCAGGACCAGAACAGTAGCTTCCCCTCCAGAGTCAGTTTCATTCAAGCTGGTTCTTAGGAGGGGATTAAAAGTCATAGATTTTATATTTGAAATAAGGAGAAAGACATAGCACATAAACAGATAAGCAGTTTATCCATGGTATTAACATTTCATGAAGGAAGAGCAATTAGGGAAAGGTCTAAAGGAGACAACGAGGAAAAAAATGCTGAGGGACACTATTCTAGAGTATCAGCCAGGTGTACTACACCCCCTCTTAGGCCCATCATAAGCTGGCCTGAGATGGCCCCTGGCCTCCTTGACCATTAGCCCTAAAACTGCCCTGTCACCTCACATTTCCTCAGAGTCATACAGACACTAATTCTCCTTCGCAATGGGAAGATGGTCTAGTAAGATATGACGGTCTATTTGCAAGTCAGCCTCTAAACACAGATACTCCTGTTTGGTCACTTCTGAAATGTACAAGTGAAAGGAGGAAGCTTCAGATCTTACACAGGATAAGAGGAATACGATGCATGAGAGCAGGGTCTCATCCTATATTCCATGTTTCTCTTTCTTCCAATACCATCTGTTTCTCATCTGACAAATCCCTATGCTTTCAGCAGTCCAGGCACAACTGTATCCTACTCTGGAAATCCAAGGGAAAAAATATTCCTTCCTTTGAACATCTAGAGCATTTTTCAAACAATAATGATAATTGTTACTACTTCTTGAGTTCTTTGGTAGACATTATGCTAGTCATTTTTACCTGAAATATTTCATTGAATCCTCCCACTGCTAATCCCATTTGATAAATAAGAAAACTGAGGCTTAAAAAAGTGAGGGAGCTTGTTTGTGCCTATAGTGAATAAAGGGTAGAGTGGAGATTCAATGCCAAGCAGCCTCTTAGCCTGCAGATTGTTCATACATTATTATTCACACCACTGTACTATAATTAGCAGTTCATGTACATATTCCCTCTGTTATTTCAAGATAAATGGCCCAGGCTAGGTGTCAGAGTGGTAAAACCAACCCTGTTGTTTCACTTTGGGATATTACAGGGACTCAGTTTCCTCATCTATAAAATAGAGATAATGAATGCCTACCTAATAGATTTGTTGTCACGATATAATGAGATAGGACTTTTCATGCACTTTCCACAATTTCTGGTACATAAAGGCTTATTTAATTAGTAAGTATTAATTGAGGGTCTATGGCATATCAAGCCTCACAATGGGAACTGAGGATAAAGAAATAAGAAAACAGATCTCATGGTGCTAACACACTAGAAATGTAATATATTTTGATAGCTTTTACTTCTTGAAGGAAAGGACTACGTGTTATCTAACTGGAAATATTTAGAACTCAGCAATAACTAGCACCATGTAGACACACAACAATTTTTTTAATGAATGAATGATATGATTTACACAATTTCAGAGAATCTAAGTATTGGGGATCATGAATGATATGTCAGGGTAGTGGGTGACCCTTGTCAAATAGTGAAATAATTGAAAGTAAAGCACAAATATATCACACCCAGAGGCTATATGCACTGACTTTACTTAAGCATAGAGCAATCACTAAGCAAAAAATTATATTCATAGAGTATAGCAGAATAGTATCACTTGAACAATGTAAAAATGTCAACATATCTACTAATACTCAGGAAGTGAGAGCAAATAAGAGGAAGCTTCAAAAATATTAGTTTTTCAAAAAAAGGGACTCAACTGATACTCTAAAGAAGACAGCAGTTCATAAAAAGAGCAATATAATTTATGATAATGACTCCAACCTCTTAATATTTTTATACCATTCTTAACTACAGAGAGATTTGTTAAAGACATGCTATATCTTGAAATAAGATAAACATATCAGAAGTTTGATTGTTCCTTCCTTCATTTCTAAATTCAGTTTATCTTTATTGGTTGGAAATCAAGGGAAAATCAATGTACTATACTACCTAAGGTATAAATAGCATCTATTTGTATGTAAATATCAAGAAGTATTTGAATTAAAAAATGAAGATGATGTTCCTTTAAGGTTAACAATGAGAACTGTAGTATTTGAGATGATATTTAAAAATAGTCACCTTTGCAACTGCCCGCCTCATTTAAAGTCTTGGTAATCATATATCTTTTTTTTAAATAGAGAATATGAAAATAGAGAGAATATGCCAAGATATAGTTAATTCTCCCCTAGTGAAAGAAATATGGATGATTTTCTTCTTTGTACCTTTTCATATTTTTTACAATTACAAGAAAATTTTAAAGGGCTTTACATCAGACTCTACATCATGATTATGTTTCTCCTTTTTATATTAGACCTAAAATAGAAAGTATGCTATTTACTTATGCTGCAAATGTCATTAAAATGACTTGAGAATCCAATTTACAAAGCAGAAAAGACAAGATCCTTTTTAGTGCTGTTTATAAATGCAAACTACATAAATAAACAGAGTGGCGGCTAATGAACGGTTATATGTTTGCTTATATTTTTCAAGGTTTTTAAATGAAGAGAAAGATTATGAAAAGCTTCATGATGTCAGACTATGTCTAATGGGGTCTTTAAAACCAAGAATTCAAACTAAGTGGTTTTCCTTGTCTCTTCTTGCTTAAAATATGATTATTGAATGTTAATATCTGCTTGCTGTAATAAGCGGCCAACCAGAGTATTTCAGTTCTTACCTCCTAGTTAAGATTAATAATCTAAAATGTACACAGTTTACAGAGTTGTTAAAGGAACTGGCTTATTTAAAATATTTTGGAGAATGGTGGATACAATACCTGGACATCCTGTGTAGATTTGGCAAAAGGTATCATGGTGTCATTTTTTTTTCATATATAAAGGTTTAGAAGAAAAGTTAAGATTCTAATTTATCCCTTAAAATAATGCAAGGACTCTATTCAGTTTTGCATAGTCTGAAATGTTTAGGATAAGAGAATGACATTCACAGGATTATCTCAATATGACAATTTTTTTTTTCAATTCAGAGAACTACTACACTATGAAACATTCAATCACTGTTAATTTAGAGAAGAGAAAATAATTCTTCCTCATATTTTTTGGAAACGTCTTCTAATGCCAGTTTATAGCTTATTATTTTTTCATAACAAAGGAAGAAAATTTTCATAAAATATTTGGAAAATATCTTGAGATCATTCCAAGATGGTTGACTTAAGATCTCAAGCTCATCTCCCCTCCACAGACACAACAAAACACTACACTTGTTTAACAACTACAGCCTTTGAAAAAGAACAGGGCCTCGCATCTCTGCAAAGAAAGAGGACACATGTCTTTGTAAACAGTAAAAGAATTTGATTAATCCTGACACAAACACCAACGGATACCAAGACCCTGGGGTTCCTTGAGAGGCACTATTGATATAAATCCTCCTCTCAGGGATGAAGGACTTTAATTCCTCAGCTGGAACCCCCACATGTAGGAATTGACCCACGAGCATGTACAACCTAGGGTGGACAATAGAGGGGCTTTTGTTGGGGAATAATCGGACTCTGGGAGTAAAGAATGTAGGACAGAGAACACGGGGAGTCAATAAATGAAGTGTGCACAGGCTTGACTGCTGGACATTCATTTGTTGAACCAAAAACTTCAGCATGGGAAACAAGGGAGAGAGATAGCCTCCATGTGAACTGAGACACTGTACTGGGTGTCCTCTCCAGGTGAGAGTTTCTCTTTGGTACTGGAGGCCCACACATTGCAGCAAGTTCTAGAAGATGAAATACCCTACTCTTTCACCATTAACGCACTTGTGGTGCCAGTTTGTTCTCCATTATGTTCCTTCCGTAGCCCAGGCTGCCAGGGCTTGGCTTGGCTATTGACCAAAAAAAAGGTAAACAAACAGATAAAAACTAACCTTTGGGTATTGACAATAGAGCTGAGGTTACCAGAGGAGGTGGAGATGGGGTGTGTGAGCAAAGGGTACTAGAGGTTCAATAGACAGAGGTAGAGGACTTCTAGAAATTTGGTGGAGGGAATAGTGTGTTACCATATATTTGATGAATAGTGAACCTACATATAAATTTATTTTATAAATTAAAAGCTAACTCAAGTTGCTTCTTTTTTTAAAGAAAGAACTACTGTTTTTGAAATACTTTAACAAATATTACATTCTGTCAAAATGTGCACTAGTGTTTTTTTCTCTTCTAGGACTTAATAATATTCTAAGGGAAAACAATGAAATTTTAGATTTAAAGAAAACTTAGATGTTATCCATCCCATCCCTTCTCCCTTCCAAAGTAGACTCTTGCCTTCATTGTAATCCTCTTGGATGACCATCCAGTCTCATCTTGAACTCTTCCATGGCAAAGTGCTCTCTACCCCACAAGAAAACATAATGACATTCCAGACAGCTCTAAATGTAAAGTAATGCCCCCCTATTTTGAGCCAAAATCAGTTTCCATTAATGTCCTCCCTTTAGTGTTTTTTCTTGCCTACAGAGCTTTGCTGAGTAAATCCAACTCCTCTCCATAGTCCTTTAAACACCTGAGAGCCAGTCCTATGCCTTGAGACATCTGCCCATTCTGACAATACCACCCAGTCTCTTCACAAGCCCTCTAGTGGAACCACTTCTATCCTCAAAAACATTGCATATCACTTAGCTGCTCACTAATGTGTCAACAACACTAGCAAAAAATTGTGACCACAATTAAAAATAGCTTCTCAAAAAATGCCAGAAGTTCTTCCAGTAACACAATTCTTGTAATGGCCACTTAAAATCATTAGAGGACCACATCTTAAATAGCTAGATTCTATCTTATCTTTTCAGTTATCTTGAGTTTCAGTTTCCTCCTCGCCACATTTTTCTGCCTTGCAATTTTGAAGTCCATTCTTAAATTACTATTGATTGCAAGCAAATGAAACAGATTTTGGCTACCTTGGCAAAAAGAGATCATGGGCAGTTTCATGAAATTACAGAAGCCAAGAGCAGGAAGAACAGGCAGTAGAGTCTTCCATGGTCTCTGGTCCATCTCCCTAGAGCACTTCTCTGTGACTTAATTTCACTGACTCTCAGTTGCTATAACCTTTAATTCTATACTCTAATTCTTGGGTAAGCAAATCCAACTATCCCAGCTGGTGAATGTGACTATTTCTTTATTTAAGTAGCTGGCTAAGGATATGGTCTTATGTATATGGAGCCCATACTTGTATATTGGGTCATTTTTAGAGAAAGGAAAATGAATGTAAACAAGAAAAATATCTAAAATTACTCTACTTCTAAAGGAATGTAATGCTCGGAGATATTAATTTATGTTTCTTTTTATTTTTCCTTGTGTTTTCCCCTTTTGCCTGACCCTCAAAAAGGCAGGTATTAGAAATGTTGGTCTCTGTAACAGGAAAGTTATGTGGCAAGGTGAAAAAGAGAAACATTCTGAGAATATGAATTTGTTTTCCAAAATCTTAAGTTCTTAGGAGAACATAGAAATTCTTGAAGGAGGCAAAAATAGAAGATATTCATAAACCTGAGGCATTATAAAGAAACATGGAGGGTTCTCTCCCCAGGAATGTTGGGAAAGAAAGCTACAGACCCTGGATGATGGGACAGCCAGGTCCCTAAGAGGGCACAAAGACTCCAGAGCTTGCATGATACATCTAGGTAGAAGGAACCAGAGGCAGTGTCACAGGAAAATATTTCTATGAACCTAGGATGACTTGAGCAATTGTAACTGAGAGCCAAGTGAGAGCAGTACTAGGCACTATGTTGTAACCTGCAAGGTCAATCCCTCAATGACCAGAAGTTTCCCTCTCCTAATGCCACCTCACGGTGTCTGTTCCCTGGGGCCTTGACGCAAGCCCTGGGAGTGTTATGACCCTAATAAGAACTAAGATTAAGTCTTCCACTTTCCCAGAAGAAAGATACTTGAATTGAAACAAAAATGAACATGATTTTAAAAAATACATGTATTATAATAATAATAATTGAGATAATTGTCATTCGATAGACCATTTCTACTCCTAGGCATGTATCCAAAGAATTTAAAAACACTAATCAGAAAAGATAATTGTTTATATGTTTATAACAGCACAACTCACAGAAACCAAGACATGGAACCAGTCTAAATGCTCAACATTTAGATGAATGAGTAGGTAAAGAAGATGTGGTATTTTCATTCAACGGAATTTTGCTCAGCTATTAAAAAAGATGCAATTTCGCCTTTTGCAACAACCTGGTTGGAACCTGAGGTGATTCTGCTAAGCAAAATAAGTGAGAAAGAAAAAGAAAGGTACCAGATAGCTTCACTCATATGCAGGATATAAAAAGAACGAAACTAAAGAAACAACAAAATACAACAAAATTCTCTTAGACTCTGAAATCAAGTCTCTGGTTACCAGAGGAGGGAAGGTAGAAGAGGTCAGGGATCCTGAGACAGAATGAGTGGAAATGCTAGTGGTCACTGAGCCTGGAATTCCAGTGATGAGTGTGGAGGGATACCGACATTGACTGAGCAGTGAATCCATTCTCCTGAAACTTACATAGTATAGTAAATTAATTACACAGTAATTTAAAAATAGGGTTGATAAAAAATTTTATATATCTCCATGGAAACTCATTACATTTGAATGGAAAAGACAGGAGCAAAATGAGAACTGAATAGTTCTGCTTCCTCTCTATGAATGTGAATGTGGCTTGAAATTTTTAAAGCAGCAGAATCTGTATATTATGCACTGGTTGCAATGTTGAAAACCCTCTTTGATAAAAATTGGATCCACAAATATTTTTTCAAATCTTCCTCTTATTCACGACCTTAGTTTTCCTGACACTATTCTCCTGAGCCCAAGTCGTGCGTAATTCTAGATGACAAGGCCCTTTTCTCTTCTCTGTGTTATCCTTAAGTGGCTCAAACGCAAGCTCCTTAAGCAACCACTTTGGAGTCTTCAGCATCTCTCCCTTTTACATCTCTCCTTTTTCTCAAGTGAGATCCAATTTTTAACTTTAAAGCATTTTTAATTAATTTTAACAAGGGCACCAAACAGGAAATCTACTCTCTTAAAGCTTTAAGTATACAATACAGCATTATTGACTACAGGCAGAGGAGTTAATAATATTCAAAGGGAAAAATTTTTCTGAACAAATTCTGTGTTAAGATCCTAAATTTAGCTAATAGTGCTGCATTTTAGCAGGTGTTGATACATTTTAATGAAAAAATGAAAAAAGAAAAGAAAAAGGTCAAGCCCCTGAAACTGAGTATGAGAGTTGACTGTCCTTTCAATTTTGTAGTTGGCAGGGTTATGACTTCCTGAAGAGAACTTGAGTGATGTAATGAACAAAGCCCAGGGAACTGAGTGACCTGGATCTATTCTTGGCTGTGCCACTGATCATGAGTGACCTTGGTTGGATAAGTCACTTTTTATCTCCCCATCTCAGTTTTCTTCACAGTACACCTTGAACAATACCCACCTAGAGAGTAATTTGTGTCCAAGAATGAAAGAGTAAGAAGATTCTGACACTTGACAATTTCCCTTATGACACTAGGGTATCATGGAGTTTCAGTTTTTCAAATAATCATGAATATTGAAATCAACGTATGGTTTCAGAGCTTAAATCAGTACCAGTTTAAAAAAAAAAAATCAGAAAGTGACCTTAACTCAGAACAATCCCATATTAATGAGATAGGTTTCATTCATATTTATTTGGGGCTAGATCATTTTATTTTAAGTGGATTCCAGAGCTCAGCTGTTCTCCCACAGGTCCAAGGCAGAGGGTGCTACATTTGAAACAGATATAAAGGAGACAAGGACTTTGGCAATAGGAACAGGATGTTATGCCAGTTCTGTAAATGAATTCTGTTTTCTGCAAACCTTGGGCTTTTAAGACATTATTTGCAAAGCTTTCCAAATATGAGCTAGGCTTATACATTTTTCTAAAGTGGTTGTCCTTATCTAAAAAAAGAAAAAGGATAATTATTTTAATGCCAAAAAAAAAGCAAACTCTTGCTTTTTACTATATCCATACCCAGAACATTGCATATTTATGGTTTATCTTGCTTGGAAAGTTCAAAATATTTTAAATCAAGGAATGTTCTCTCTGGCTTCCTAGGGTACAGGGAGAAAAGAGAATGCAAGCCCAGCAGATTCTATTGGGAGCCATTTCTTTAACAAACATATTAACCTCTTTGAGCCCTAATTTGCTCACCTTTATGACAGACACAAAACCATTTCCTATTACACAGAGGTCCCTACCAGCAGTTTAGGTAACCAAGGAAAGGAACTTAAATCTCCTGTATTAAGTTCAGGATGGACACAGAGGGAATGCATCACTCGTGCTCACTGCCTGCCCTAGAAATAGATGTGTTTCTCAGAATGGCAGCAAGTTGCTTGGACTCCATGGTGAAACATTGAGAAATCAGTCTTATTAGCATGCACAGAACTAAGACCACAAGGATGCACTTTCAATCAGTGAACAGATCAAAGTGGCAATGCACCCTTTGGAGAGATTTCATTTAATGCCTCTTGGGATCTAACCACATTTAATATAACAATACTTGCCGAGTTATGAGTCTCACAGAAGAGAAGGCTCATTAAAGGTATGACAGCAATTGTCATTACTAAATACTTACCCCATCCTAGCTCAGGAATCTAGAGCATCAAAGAGCAGAAAGACTGCTTTTTTAATTCTTAACGAAATTGAGACGCTGGAAAGTGTTCTTGGGGAGCAGGAGATGGTGCCATCATCATGTTTCTGCTACTCAGAAGCACATCTAGCATCTCACACTCACTTTCTTTCAGCTAGCCACGAGTTTCACTGGAATTCATTTGCGTAAATGTAAAGGTTGGGAAAATTTTAGTTTCCCAAAATTACCATGGTGAGTGGGTGAAAGGGTTAGCTTCTTTGGATAAGTTCTCCTCTCTGAAACATTAGTATGTTTCACAGGGGAAATAACTGAGGAAAGCATCGGGGTCTGGATGTGTGGACAGACACTCTGGATAGAAACAGGACAACCCCGACTGAAAGTTGAGCGGCCAGGCACTACTCTGGTGGATTTTTAGGTAGTGGTCATCTCATGTTCTCTGCGCTTCTTTCTCAAAAATGTGTATAGGAGCACTCCTACTGGGCTGAGTCAGTACCTTGACAATGCCACACAATGGTGCCTCCTGCCCTGCCTTCTGGCTGCATCCGGTCCTAGTCCTGAAATGCTCAAAAATCCTGCATCCCCAACCTACCTTACCCCTTTGCTGTACACGCCACTCAGAAAGTTGACTGCTGTACCAGATGCCATGACCAGAGACAGCCAAACTGCAAACAAGGAAATTCATGCAAGTGTCCCTGCCTGCCCTCACACTACCATCTAAGGGTGCTTCGAACTCCGCATCTAGGTAGGGTCTCAAATGACCACCTTCTAGACTCAAAGCTAGATTTGTAGTTTGCTCTAACATTAACTCCCTCCCCCTACTTTCATCCCATAAAAATGCCCCTTATTAAATGCCTGTCTATTGAAGCCTGAGCTGAGCACCTATTCCCACGTACACCACCACTTCTTGAAAGGGGATACCACTGCTTTACTGGATTGACTTCTTCCCACAGCTGAGAGACCGATTCAGTGACATGTGGGACTGTGTTCAAATTTGTCCTTTTTTACTTTCTCATCTTTATGCCAATCTGGTTTTTGCCCCTCCCCCTATATGGGTTTCTTATCTCGTAGACATTAATTCCAATCTCTCTACAGGTACCAGCTCAGCTTTTAATATATGAAACTTCCTTAGAAATAGGTTTTAAGTGGCAGAATTCAGGGTACCGGAATATTACCATAAAATGTGCTTCTCTGTCAGGTGGATTATTTTGACCTAAAGGCCACTGAGGACCTACAGATGCAGGAAACGCTATATAAATAGTGCACATTTTCCTTTTGTATTGAAAATTTACATTTATAAAGGAAATTTCTTTGTGTAAAATATGTCTCTGCTTCCCATACCAGCAGGAGGAGAACTTTTAATTACTCTTAACAAGGGAGAAGCCACCAAGACTTAAATCTGCATAACAAACTTTACTTAACAACCCTGTTTACCATACTTTCCCTGGTCACATTCCCATAATTTGCCTCCCCACCCAAAAGCCCAAAACTCCTTTTCCTTTAGACTAAGATGGTATTTAAGTTCACATTCTAACCACCTCCTGCAGTTACTCATGTCTGAGTATTCTTATGTGTAAGCATGTTATACTGGCTAATAAACTTCTGTTTGTTTTTCTTTTTTTGAAAAAATGTTTTCGCCTAGCTCTAAAATATTTTCCCCAATAGTTTAAACTTAGAAGACCTAGGCAAAAAAGTTAGAAATTAGAAAGATGTTTGTCTTTAATAATGATCTATGACCCGTAAGAAAAGAGAAACAGGTTTAGGCCTAGTAAGATAGGATACAATATAGGTCAGTTTTGATTAAAGTAAGGAAATGAATACATTGGTTTTAAAAAACAAAAGCAAAAAAAAAAACCATACAAAAACCTAGCTAGTAGCCTGCTTCTTGGTCATTTCAGAAAAGTAGGGGAATGGGGTGGTCCAACTCTTCCCCTCCCCCAGCTCCATACATGACTATGGGATCGTATATTAAAGGTTTAAAACAGAAATACAGACTACTCTGGGACATGTCATATGTATCTAGTTAGAGAACTTGAGAAACCTAAGTGGAAGAGAATAGGTCCATTTCCCAGACCCTTGCCTTTATATGTTGACCAGGAAAGGAGGTTCGGCTTCTTTCCATCTGCCCACTTTAGTAATTATTATATTACAGGGCATACAGATGACTGCTTTGTCAGCACTTCTGCACAGACGCTAAATACAGGGATGTTTCAATTCCCTCACAAGGCTGGCCTGTTGGTGCAAGCTCATATTTGCTCCTCAAGGATACAATTCCCATGGTTTAACATCTCTGCAAGATCAAGCAAATCAGATTAATGGTTGTGACTCTGTCAACACACAGGTTGGGACGTGCTCAGAATAAAGCTGAGTTTTAAGATAGAGACTCTGTGTCTCTAAAAATAATTCTAATGCTAAATATCTCTGATGAATTTTCACAATTGTATAAGCATATTTTAATAAGAAAACTATTAAAGGCAAAATCGACTAAAACACACCATTGCCTGGGATGACATGCAAAGTGAGCATAAAACCAGAATTTGAGTCATGGTATACGAGGCAAGAGAAAGCTGTTTCTGAATTGTCTATCAAGGGCATTCATCATCATCCTGTTAGGTTCCACTCTACTCCCATCTCTCCCATGCCTCTTCCTTTGGGGACAACGTTACCAATTTTATGTCCAGACAAGGAGGGAAGCCAGACTATGAGACCCACCCCCATAAAATGATGGGTCCTATGGGACCCCATTCTCTTAGCCAAGCATTTAGTCTAGGCAGGGTTAAGTCTGTGCCAAGGACAGATCAATCACAGTTCTTCCCTGGGACTCACTCTGGAGGTTAGAGTAGAAGGGAGCCAACCTTGGGTTACAGAACTAGATGGATTGATCCTAGAGTTAGAAAGGCACTGGGAGGATAAGGTCTGTGATAGGAAACAATAAGGCTAAAATAGAGAAAGAACAGCAGAAAGAAAAGCCAGAAGCAAAAGAGATAGAGACAAGAAGACAGAAAACAAGCTAAAAGCCAGAAAAGCATCTAAATCTCAAGACCCAACAGGGCAGATCTGCTTCTTCACCAAGACATCAGAGTCTTCATGTTCTGTCATAGTGACTGTGACTCCATCATGTTAGCCAAAAGTGTTCAGTTTTGCTTATGATTCTTATGATACAACAGGAAAGACATCTAACTAATATGATTAATAATATACTGTAAATTTCAAAGTATTGCCAAAGAGCAGATAAGACTGTCAACCTAGCTTTCTAAAGGAGAAAAGTAAATCACAGATATTCAGTAAGATCTTTCTGGGTCCTTCGTGGGCAAAGAAAAATTTATTATGTTTAGAGAAGAAAAATATGATAAAACACAAGGTTCCCATGCTGGCAAGTTAGAGTTTCTTCAATTCCCAGGGACATTTTAAGAAAAGCGGTTTTGCTTCTTTGGGGCAGAAGCCGATGCATTCACTAGTGATTCTGCAAAAAGCACAATTTATCAAGCCAGTGCACTGAATAGCCAAGGAGAAAGGAGCAGTGTAGGAATGGCGCAGAGGCCTGGAAATCTCTAAGGTCATACTTCTAAGGCATCTTAACCGAGACCACGTTAAACATTTGCAAAGACTAATGAGAGAAATGTCTATCAAAATACAGATGGCTTTAATCAGGGCTAGCCCTCTCTGATATTAAGTCCTATGAGAAACCTGAAGATTTCCATCCCCATTAATAACCGCTTTGAGACCTAAAAGCTATGTAGAAAGACAACGCACATTTTAGGGACAGAACACTGGCCTTTATTATATATTGAGGAGTAGTGTTAACAGTTACCATTCATTCTTCTCTTATTTTGTGCCAGGAAATGACAGAGCATTTAACTATATTATCTCCTTGAATTCTTACAATTTCTATAACATTACCCCCATTTTTATAGATAAGAAACTAAATTTCAAGAGGTTAAGTGACTTGCCAAAATCACACCAAGTGCCTGATCTGAGATTTGAACCTACATGGCTGGTTTATGAACCTAACCATTATGATGTACTACTTCCAAACTTTTATCCATTGGCTCCTTCCAGTGAGGCCACTGTTTTTTAGTTCCTGCAGTACATCTAAAGGCATTTATTCATTGGTTCTACTACTGAGCTATATACACAGAGTTGGGAAAGGGGGAATTAATATCTCTGATCAAGAAGATGACTGTTAATAGCACTGTTAAAGCAATATCTTCCATAATGACAGTTAATCTGGTATGTAACTCTCAGCTTTATTGTTTCCACTCCTGAAAAAGGCCTGAGATCCAAGTGATCTTGTAAACCCCAGAAACAGCAAGGCAATGACTGTTGAATCCCAATGGTATGCCCATGCTATCTGCTATAGACAGGCAACAGAACTCAACTCCCCAAGGAGCCATAATACATGATGACGCATACCCCATATGCAAACATGGTTAATGCTTGTACCGCTGGGGCCACTGGGGAAGCTAAGCTACTTGACCTGGTCCTCAGAAAGACTTGGGTCTGGACCTTCACCTCCCCGCGACAGAAGCACTCATATTGCAAAAGCTATACAACAGCTGCTGGACTCTGCCTTCGGCTATCAGAGATGAGTAAGTGCCAACGTCACGCTCTCCAGGGGTCAGCAGGCAGCAGTGTGAACCATTAAAACAAAGGGTTATTTCTTTTTTTCTTCTGGTAATCTCAACTGCAAGTGGATATAAGGAAACTCACCCCATTTATACCCTGCTCCCAGCTATTTCTCATTGAGTTCAATAAGGAACTGCCTTTGGCCTCAGGGAACTAGGATGTTGCTTGTTATCTGGAGGGGGTGGGGGTGTTGTCAGCACTTACATGCCTCAACAGAGTCTACCTTTGCAGAACTCGAAGAGCGCTTGGTGGAGGAAGAGAAATGATGGTGGCCGTGATGGTGGTGATGATGATGATGAGGATGAGGATGAGGATGAGGATGATGACGACGACGATGATGATGATGAAAGAAGAAAACTGTAGTGGTGAATATCACCTATAAATATAAGCACAGAATGGGCACAGGCATCCTTCTACTCACTGCTAATCATTATTATGAAGCAGCTTCCCGGTTCCAAAACCACCCCCACCGAGGTGCTCCCCGTCTGAACTAAACATACTCAGCTTCAGAAGAAAGCGCTGCATCCCTCCCTCCCCCACCCGCCCTTCCATCAGTCAGCCCTTCCTGTTCCAAGCTAGGAATGAGATTGCACTGGGGGGTCAAGAGGTCTGGGACCAGAGAGTTAACGACACTTCTGTGGTGAGACGCTCTAGGGTGACCGGGAGGCCCAAGCAGCGCACTTCAGAACCTCTTGCTTGGGGGGCTCGAGAAACAGACGCAGAGGGGAGAAAATTAGGTAGCCAGGCAAAACAGATTTGCTGCCTCTTTCTCAAAGCCCTGAAGCCCCGGAAGGCGGAGCGGGCAGTCTTAGGTCGGGAAGAAGAGACGGGGCAGACTACCAGCAGGACAAACAAGGCTCTTTTTACCTGAGCAGGTGCAGCAGCCGTACGGGCTGCAGCGAGGATGCTGCGCCTGAGTCCAGAGCCAGAGCCAGAACCCAAAGCAGCCGCGGCTCCGGCCTCAGTCACGGCCCCGCCCTAGTCCCGCCCCTAACCCAGAATCCCCGCCTCCCTAGCACGCGCTAGCCGGACGGGCTGTTTAGGGGAGGTGCGCTGTGGGTTGATCGACAGGGATAGTGATCAATGGAAACGTGCAGCGGCTCCCGGAGCAGGCGGATGGCAAGGCGGGCAGGAGGCGACCACCTCCAAAGGAGCGGTGAGCACCTCTAGGGCGCGGTGAGATTATTGAGCGACGCAGATCCAGGCTGCTGGATCCGAGGACGGGGTCACTAGTCTAGGGCAATAGCCAATCCCTGGTCTCTTGCCCCCAGCTACTCGCTCGACGAAGCGGTTGGGGGAGGGGAGTAGATCTGTGGCAAGCCTCAGCCTCACAGACCCTGTAGGGTTGTGCTGCTCCAGTAGTGTGGTCAGCCGCCGGTGACCTGCACTCTGGCCTACCCATTCTAGATTATAAGTACCAAAAGGACCGAAGAAGGAAAAGTCCAAAATCTGCACATAAATCCAAACCTTACTTTAGCCCCACCGCACCCCGCGCGGTACCCTCACCCTCATCCAAGGCCTAAATCTCTTGAACTAGAACCCATAGCAGGTAAATTACTTTTGAATAGCAGAGTCAAGAACTAGATAGGTTTGGACGAAAAAATGAGCTAGGGCCTTGGTTCTCTTAGGAAGACTGAATCCGGCTGTTGGGAGGCATAAGCCTCAAAACAGACACAAAATAGAGGCTGGAAAACCGCGGAGTTCAAGATCCTGTTCCCACCGTGTGTTGGTGAATACGTGTACACCTGATGCCAAGGAAAACTGCCCACCCCACCCCCCAACTGCCGCCATTAAGTGTCTAATCATTACGGGAATTGGATATTGAAAGCCTCTAATTAAGAGGATTTACGGTCTTAATGATAAAGTGATTTGGTCTGTGATTTGGTTGGCATTTCAGTCTGTCCCAAGTAGATACCTAGGCAAGAGAGGGCATTGCCTTTTATCTGCTCCCTGATAAATATAAAACGTATTATCCGTTTGGTACTTAAGAAGAAAGAGTATGCTGAATTGTATGCTGAATGAAAAAAAGATTGTGTTTTCCAATAATAAATAAATGTAAAAAAGAAGGAAGAAATTTCAAAGTGATACTTTCCTTCAAATTTTTTTTAGAAATAATAGCTTATGCGAAATATGATATATTTTTACTCATAATAACCAGATAGGCAATTTAGATGTAGTTATCCTCTTCAATCCATACAACTACCTTGTACAAATTCCACCTTATAGATTAGAAAACTAAGACTCAGAGAAACAAAATAATTGTCCCAGGGTCATATAATTAGTTTGGAGTAGTCACTGCTTCTGTTTAAAGCCTGTCATCATCAGTTAAAAGAAGAACAGGAAACTCATTATTTAATATCCTTTTTTTTAACCTAAAAAGCTATCCTAGAGAGACCCAGTCCCCACACTGCTGACTTCTTGAAACTGCAGTTTTAGAACCACTTCCAAGAGTGAAATGTCACCTCTGAAAAGTGTTAGGCACAATCACAAGTCTGCTTTGCTCATAAAAGTGAGTTGTGATTTGATATTGATGAGAAGGAAGCAATTTTTCCAGGACTTGAGTTTAACTTGATTTTAAGTAATGTAGGAATGCTTTAAAGTAAACCAACGAAATAATATCATAACATAAGAGATTAACTCTAAAAAGAAAGAAGATATAATCCAAAACCTTATTCTAGCATCGGTTCCACAGCTTTCTGAAGATTTCATAAATCGTGTTCTGACCTTTAATAAAGCCAGGAAATATGTACTTGCTTGGGAAGGAGGAGTATAGAAGAGGCGGTTTAAAGAGAAAGAAGAAAAATATTTTCCCAAAGATGCTATTTATAAAGACAGTACAATAAATTAAAGGTTATAAATCAATACCAAACTGTATACTAATTGACAAGTTAATGATAGATACCTTAGTGCTCCATCTTTAATAAAGTCACCGAGTGCCTAATATATGTTAGATATATGTTAGACTGGGAATATTCATTTGAATATAACCCATTGCCTGACCTCTAGGGGGCACAGCTAGTTGAGGACACACAATCTAGATCAGACTTGAAGACATCACTTTATAAACATAATTGCTAATCTTCAGTACTCACCAGCAGATTAGGTATTATCCTCATTTCACCAATAAGGAAACAGAGTGTACACTGTTCGACCTGAGCCTCACTGCAGGTTACAAATTGAGGAAGAAATCTTAATCCTAATCTTTCTGACCAGAGGTCTACACTTTTGCAGTACACCATGCTGCCTTCCTAAGGGAAGAAGCTATCTCTGAACAGTCTCCCCAGAAATGCACTCCTTTCTGAACTCTATGAAATTTATCTTGCAATTCCTGTGAATGTTAAAGTACCAAATGTGGTCATTTTGTCTATCAAAGTACCCTATTTTTTAAATGGAATCAAGAATTTTTTTTTAAAGGTGGTTCCTGCCTATTTAGAGCTTTATGTTGTATTTACATGTCCTCTTTTTAAGCCCTTAGTGGTTAATAGAAAGATTTCATGAAATTCCACATTCATTCCCTTTAGCTCTTAGTTCACTTCTAGTAAAATGAGATGGTGCATTCACTTGTTCTTTCCAATGTGTAATCAGTTCAGTGAGATTGACGTCGCCTGGAAGCTTACTCAAAATGAAGAGTCTTAGGTTCACCAAGACTTACTGAATCAGAAGCTGCATTTTTAAGAAAACACCCCAGGTGATCTCTATACACTAAAGTGGGAGAAAGACCCTTTAACCTATGTGTGTAAAATACAGCCAATACTCCAGCAGCTTACTGCTCAGAGAGGTTTACTTCTCCCCTGAACTGAGGAGGGGAGGAGAAAGAGGGAAGGGGAAGAGAGGAAGGGAGAGGAGATTTTCAATTCATATTTTCAACTTATACTGCTGCCATTACTGCCCACAGATCATGGACTCTTACCGTCTCTCAAAAGATTAAGCTATACTTTTCCTATAGGAAAGGAAGAGAGCGAAATTTGGGTCATGTTCTAGAGTCAGAGCATCTTATTATATACCCGAAGTAGATTCTGGGAGGTATGAAGGGAGCACAATAAGGAAGAGTACCCCCAACAGACATTCCCAGGGAAATGGACTTTGTCCTCCCATAGAGGGGCACTGTGACAGCATAACTCATAATTCTAGAAAAGGCTGAACGTTTTGTCACACTAATGAGGTGACCCAAATCACCTTAACCAGTCCGGGCCTCAGTGTCGTCGTCTGCCACTGACAGTGGATGACAGTGTTATCCCAGAGTGTCTGACATATAAACACTAATGTCAGTGATGTTCTGTGTCTTGATTGTGTTAGATTGGCATATGCGACATTCTCCGGGATAGATTTCGTATGTATTTCAACCCCCAAGACAAACAATCTACTGGAGCGAAAGCCTGTGCATGGGAAGCATTACACATGAAACCAATGAGCACATCCCTCTGAAATGTAGGACACTGGGAGCAAACCTAATCTCCAAGATGTTTCCACCTCATTTGCCCTTGGTTGTGTAATCAGCTTTCCGTCTCGGTGCCGGAAATGTGCAACTCGCCTGCTGCCACGTTTCTCCCAATATAGATTGTGTTCTCTCCATCTGCAGCATTTCATCAGCCCCAAATTTCCTTAAAAAAGAAAAAAAACACGAATAGCAACAAAATGCCAATCTCTGCTCTCTACCCAGGGATCTAAGATACAGAAAAATAGGGCTTTGTTTTGCAACTCTGTCACTTGATGTGACTTCACAGCCCGAGAAAAGATAGGCAGGCCATGGAAAAGTCCGAACTTAAATAGCAATTGAAAATATTTATTCAGACCACCAGAATGACCCCTCTTCAGATTGAGGGGGCTCGTTCTCTTCTGCTGCATCGTCTGTATTTATTGCCAAACTCATTGTGAGAAGGATTTGAAATGAAAAATTATCCTTCTGATGTTGCAACATGTAAGTAAGCATTGTGGAGGCTGATAAAATATTTGCAGATGGACAAGATTTTGTGTAACTTGCTTACAGAGATATTAAAAATAGCTCAAATACCACCTGAAGCACCATATGGAGAAATTACTCTCACTTAGCTACAACCATAATTGCATTTACACCATCAGTTTGTAAGAAGAAAGCAAGAATTTGAATCTCCAACTAAAACCATTAAGTCACTTGTATTAATTCTCAGAAAAAAACGTAGGTTTGTCTCAATAGGAAAAGCCATAATGATTATAGTTCCCTTGAATACAGGGAGTGGAGTAGAGTGATGTGTGAGGGTTTCATGCCAAGAGATAGATCCTCTGATACTTCAGTGGGACTTGTAGTCAGTAAAATCCCACTGTCTTTCATTAGTTGGGAAGACAGGCTTAGTACACTGCTTTGTCAAAGGGTGATTTGCTGAGTCACAAAAGCCACCAGCTGCACCCTGGAGTCAGGAGAGAGCTAACAGCAGGATTCCAAGTCACTTTCATCCAGAGATGATGGAGAGGGAAGAATGTCCCCATTTGGAGCAGAATTTGAGACAATGTAGATAAGCATGTTCCATGGCATAAACCAGCCTTGATTGGTAGCAGTCAGAAGAATCAGAGCCAAAGACAGCAGGCTCTGCAGAGAACAGCTACAACCTCCAAGAAAATGAAAAGCTCTATTTATGAATTTATTTTTATTATAAGTGTCACATGATCATTGCAATTTGAAAAACACAAGAAAGCACAAAGGAGAGTATAAAAATGAATTAGAATCTCTCCATTTACTTATGCAGCATGTATCTCTTGAGCCCTTCTCAACACTGGGCCCTTATCTGGGCACTTGGGGTGAAAAGGAGAACACAAACCTGCTCCCTTTGACCTTCTAGTGTAGGGAAGGAGACAGATAAAAGACATTGTCACAAAGAGGATAGTATCATTGCTGACTAGGCTAAGGATCACAAGGAAAGGAATGTAGCTCCTAAAAACATTTTAAGGGAACTTGGCCAGACTTGGGAGTGGTGAAGAATTGTGTTCTGAGAAGGCTTCCTGAAGAGTGACTCTCAAACTGAGATCTGTGTGTTGAGCAGGAACTTATTAGGCAAATGAGGGATGAAGAACCACCCAGGCAGAAAGAATAACATGTACAAAGCTCCCTGGCAGGAGGGAGCATGCAGTGTTGAAAAGAATCCAGTGTGAATGGACTAGGAGTTGGAAGGAGAGGTAGCACTTAAGACTGGAGAGATGGGTAGGACCAGACCACACAGGGCATTGTTGACTTCACAGACATCCTTCAAGTATTTTATTTATGTATTTATGTGTACATATATGTGTATATATCCATGTATGAACAATATGTGTATATATATATATATATACTTTCTTTGCTTATATACATATGCACATGTACATGTGTATAGTTTAATTATTACCATCCTACTGCCAAATTTTCCTCCAGAAAGTATGCTGCTACTTAGACTCTCATCTTATATGAATGTCAATTTCACTGGATCCTCAGCAACTTTCATTATATTTTTTATAATGTTCAACGTTTGATAAACAAAAGTATGTCATTCAGGTTTTCATTAAACAATGAGTAAATGTATGTTGTTCATTGTTCTTTCACTTGCTTGCCAGAGAACAGGACCTTCAGTGAAATCATCACCATCTTATCACAGTGAGAGGCACCTAGAATAGCCCCTCTGTAGGAGATATCTCTTGTAAAGATTCAGCCTAGCTACCTAATGTTCCATCATCTCCATCATTGAGTGAAGGCAATAAAATGAGAGACAATCCATCAGTGTTAGGCACCATTCTTAGCTCATATAAGTGCATGATATTAATTTATTCCTAGTCAATCACATAGGGCCACCTCAGAGGGAAAGAGGAAAGTCAGCCAAGATTTAGTTCAGAAGAAAGAGTAGATCATGCCAAAGCTTGATAGAAAATGAGTACTCTGAAGGGGGTAGGGAGTAGTGAGACTCAAACCATGGTTCCCAGAAGGAGGTTTCATGTAAGGAGAGAAGGGTGACTAGTAGGAGAGTGGGCAGCAGAAACAAATAATTTGTGTACACGTTTGACAGCTTCATCCTTCTACCTACGGAGATTCACTTGCATGCAACACATGGAAAGACTAACTTGTCTCTCCTATGATGAAATCCCTTCTGCACAAACGGATCTTCACAGAAGATCAAGAGGGTGTGAGGGGCCACAGGGGCTTGTGCATGTTATATTTGGCATATGTGACATCCCTTAAGAGTCTAATCACATGATAAGACTGGCAAAAGGAACTTGGGGAAGGACTGGTGAGCTATGGGAGTTAGGACAAAGAGGTTTTCCTGTTTTCATTCAGCAGTATACCAGAATCTTGACAGCACTAGTCAGAAAAGACTCAATTCAAAGAGCTCGTTGCAACAACACTTGAGTAGCTGTTTATCTTGAGAAGTTTATGAATCAGTAAGTCAGGAAAGATTGAAAGCATACTACCATTGAGTTTTACATTTTATGATATAATCTATATTCCACAGACTACAAATACAATAAACTGTTTCCTGTGTAAACTCCCAGTATCAGCTCACCAAAGAGACTGGTGTTACCAACACGTGCTCTCTCTTCTGGTCTACATTGCATTCCTCTGTTTTTGTCTGGCTTATGTTCTGCAAACAACTTTCTGTGGGTCTCAGTTTCATATAGTAATGACATATCCAACTCCAGTTTCATGGGAATGTGACCTGTGAAGGACAGAAGGTCCTACACAAAGGGACCCACACTTTAATGCTCTGCTTTGTTGTCTTGAAATAAGTAATAATTTGTTAAGAAAGTGCTTTGCATTTCCATTTCTAACCAGACCCCATAAATTTTGTCGTTGATTTTAGTCTCATTCTAGTCCCCAGACTCTTGTTCCAATGTTGAAAAAATCTGGAGGATTCACGGCAGTCTTGTGTGGTTAGGAGAATTATTTTTGGAAAAAACAGATCAGGATTCACATCTTAGTTCTGCTCCTTCCTGATAGTGTGCTTTTTCAGCTACAGAATCTC
Source organism: Solenodon paradoxus (assembly GCA_004363575.1). Classification (NCBI taxonomy): domain Eukaryota; kingdom Metazoa; phylum Chordata; class Mammalia; order Eulipotyphla; family Solenodontidae; genus Solenodon; species Solenodon paradoxus. The sequence continues at coordinate 444,301 of RJWH01001053.1, forward strand.
TCTGCTTTTTCAGCTACAGAATCTCTCTGCTTTGTACCTACTTCATAATTCGATGTTTCTGTTTGCTTTTTGGTTTTAATAAAATAAGACAAAACACTTAGCACTCCGCTTGGCACAATATAGTTATCATCAGTATGTGAATATACAAATTTTATTTTCATTACGTGTACTTACTTTGCTTTAATGAAGGCTTTGCTTCCTTCCAGTATGGTCTCTGTGTCCTTACTCTGCACAATTTGTTCTCTGGTTAGTAGTTTCTGCATTCTTTATTATCTGATTGGGGGTTGCTGAGGACTTGTACATTGTTTTCCTACCGTTCAGTATTTTGAATTTTCTCTATAGCCAGGGGAGGGTTTTTTCTATTCTGTAACTTTAGAAAGAATAACTCTCTGATTTGAATCTGGCAGTGGGGGTGGGGGAAGAATTCTGAACTTTCAAATCACTCTCTGCTCTTACCCACTTTCCCCCATCCCATGGCAATTCCTACGTAACACCAACCAAGGTTGGTCTCACAGCATGGTAGCAGCATTACTGGTTAACTATTTTATACACCAAAAGGTATAAGTTCAGACACAGAAGTTTAATTTAAACACATACACACACACACATACACAGAGATAAATGAATAAAAATAGAGACCCAAAAAAGGCAGCCAGAATTTTTCAGAGGAAATATATTGATGTCTGCAGCTCACAATGAAATGCATAAAAATTAAAATTCGCTGAGGGATGGGTAGAGGGGTAGACGGGTATGTGATAAAGCAAATATAGACAAACGTTTCCTTGGAAACTAAGTAATGAGTATTTGAATATTCACTGTGTAATTTTTTCTGTACATTTAAAATTTGTTTATAAAATGTTATCTAGAGAAGTATAACTAGTCATGTTTGCTTGAACAGTCTGATAAATATTAAGAAATGTAATAAAATGCAGATTTTTTTCCTTTCTGTGAAAGTCTAAATTCTGGCATTTCTGAACCTCTATGCCAGCAAGTGGTTGGGGCTTAGTAGAAGGTGCCTTTTCAAGAGGTATAAAATCACCAAGTTTCCATATCCCTACCATTTTCTCTTCTATTGCCTGCGTCCTACCTGAATTACTCATGTAGGTTTCCTGTCTGACCCTCATGAACATTTGAGTCACAGTCCCTGCCATACATTATATATATATATATATATATATATATATATATATATATATATATATATATATATATGCTTATCTGTGGATTGATTAAACTTCATAAAAGTATTCTTCCTACAATTCTTCCAGAAATGTTGACGTGAAGACTTTAAGGTTCCTTTTCAGAAGGATCTATAAATTTCCGGAAGTTACTATGTCTGAAAACACGAGCCTGTGTCCTTATGTTCATTTTTCTGGAAAGATAGCCCAGAGCTTTGTATGAGTTTTCAAAGCGATCCATGATTTGACAAGGAAGAAATAACATAAGCTAAGGAATTGTTCTGGTATATTTTAAATGATTCACATTTCTTAAAATGCTCTTCACCTATAACCAGTTGGTTATACTGAAACCATGATATTCTAGATAATAAAGTGCCTGTGTACCCCTTCCCGAGTCAGAATGAGTCAAGGATCTGTGTGTGTGTGTGAGTCAATGAGTGAGTGAGTGAGTGTCTCTTGATGATAAGATGAGATTTTTTGAAGTTGAGGGGCCAGACATACTGTGACTTCAGCATTAGAAGTCTGCTTCATGTGTAAACATACTGGCTGTTCATCCCCAGAAAGCTCTGTATCTTATGTGAACACAATTCCAATAGAACAAGATATTTTAGTGAATCATATCTTGGATATTAACTGTTTCAAACTGCCTCCCTTTCCACTTCAAGTCCTTTCTCTGTGAATGATTAATAGTATCTAGCTTCCCCTCCAAGACTTGACACCAGGATTTTCTAGATTTTTTTAGATAGTGATAGTTTATTTTTCTATGTCATTTGTTGTTCACTAATCTCTCCCTTCAAGAATGTGAGAAGAAATAGTTGCTAAATGCACCTAATATATATATGTATATATTTTATAACCAATGACTCTTTGATCAGCTTGTCTGACTTTTCCATAATTCTGAGTGAGCACACACATTAGAATGGATGACCTTCAACAAAGGTGTTATGGGCTTACCATTTTCATTCAATGGACTAATCTGTTCAGTGCAAAGGAAACATGACAGTTCCTACATTCAAGGAATACTTGTTATTAAAGCTACTGATGTGTTGTTTGTAAAAATTAAAAATCAAAAATTCTATGATATTAGAAATATAACTTCTTGTTAAAAATTCTTGCATGATTAGCAAAACTTTCACTTTACTGATCTTGAGGTTTTGTTTTTTCTGAAGTCTTCCTTAAAACCATTCATTCTCCAGGATTGGTCACTCTGAACTTGATATCATGAACATCTCTCCCAACCAAGGAAATGCGCAGGCAGCTATGACCATTAGAGCTTTCTAGAGTCTGGGCCTGGTGGGTGTGATTAGGTGGGGAAAGCAAGGCACATAACAAGGGGCATACCCAGGCGCAAAACAAGCATCAGAGCCTAGTTGAGGTCTAATAGAGGCATCAGTCAAAGGTCCTGGGCAGGAAGTAGAAAGGCCTTAGGAATCAACAGCAGAATATAAGGCAGAGGTAGCTAGATGGAAGACATAAGTGGAAATCTACAGAGACTGGTTTAGGCATTTTAGAAACTCTCCATAGGGAAAAGGGAACTGTCATGGTTTGTGACATATTTAGCCAAAGATGTCTTATATAAACAACTCTCTAGGCTTTCATGTACCCCTCAATCAATTTGTCATCACACCTGGAGTAGAGGCAGGACTAAGGTAATCAGATGTCTCTGCTAGTTATTGACTTATTGCCTTCCCTAATTTACTCCTCGGCTCCTTTTCTGGAACAAATGTTCGTTGACTTCTTGCCAGGAAACACATGAATTAAATACCAATACTACATCATTTTACATCATTTTGCTTTTCTTACATAATAAACTGTGCAGTTCTGTCACCAACAATCTACTGGATAATTCCATCTCATTGTTTCTAGCCTCATTGCATTTAAGCACAGCTATAAAAGTCAAAGAATCTACCACATGTAGGTGACAAATTAAAAAAGATGAGACACTTAGACACTTGTTTTTTTCAAAGTTCTTCTAGTGTTGAACCAAGACAAGAACTAATACAGTAATCCCTCACCTATCGCGGGAGTTACATTCCAGAGACTCCTGCCATAGGTGAAAATCTGCCAAGTAGTGGCGTTATAATTTATTTTATTATTTATATATATATATATATTTAAGGCTTGAAAAACCCTTCCTACTCTCCTATAAACCCTTATCACACTCTTATTAACCTTTCCCTCACTCTTACAAATACTTTCTACACTCTTAAACCTACATAATTTTAAAAACATATAATATTCTATGTGGGTACTGACTAGTAAAGTATATGTATACTGCAAAATCCCACGATATAGCGAAAATCCCGCGATACAGAATTAGATATATGTTTTTTTTTAAAAACCCACGATATAGTGAAGCCACAATAAGTGAACCATGATATAGCGAGGGACAACTATGCTTTAAATTTAAACAAAATTTTTAAGAAATGACTTCCCTATTTAAATGAGCTGGAGGCTTCATAAATCCAACAAATTAATAATATACCTCCCCATCTAAAGTTTATAGTCAAAATCCAAATACTGACAAGTGCCCTTTAAAATAAATGCCAGCTGTATCTGTAAATTCCACCGCAATGCCTTCCCACCCTATTCATCTACCAACTTGGGAGCTGAGGCCAGTGAAAACTGACTACCCATCACAAATAACCTCAAGAGACCCAAATTATCACCTGAATATGTATTCCTTATCTCCTCCCTGTCTGTCTCCAAGTCAGCTACCTACTCAGGAAAATCACTCTTAGTGAAGATCCCATTTAACAGATACCTTTAGTTAAGCAGAACCAAGAAAATGAACAGGATTTCTCAACCTCAGCATTACTGATCTTTGAAACTACATGTGTTTTTAGGGAAGGACCGGCCCTGTGCATTGTAGGAAGTTTAGGAATATCCCTGACCTGTACCCACTAGATGCCAGAAACATCACCCACTACCCAGCTGTGAAAACTAAAAATATGTTCAGACATTATCATATGTCCTATGGGAACAAAATCATGAGTGCTTTCACATTAGCTTTATCATTTAATATTATACCAACTCTTTGAAGCTCAGAGAGAAAATGTGAGATAAGGTCACCCAACTGAGACTAGAGCAAAGCTCTTTCTTTTCCAAAATGAAGTCTCTAGTCATCATACCAGAGTTATCCCCAAAATAAGTACTAAAATGCTGTTGGAAAAAGGTTTACCAGAGGTTTCTTTTTAGTGCTAGTCTTGCTTTTTAGGGACCAGAATGCACATTAAATTCTTTCCACATTCTTTCTTCTTGATCGTGTTTACTGCATTAGTAATTGAGCTTCACCTTAGATAACCCAATTCACTCACCAACAGATATCACTTCTACTTATTGAATTTTTGGATGGATTTCACAACAGATCTTCTTTGGGACAAGCTGTTCAGCTTAGTTTTTCTTGTTTAACACCGAAACATCTAATGCTTGGATACTGGAGTCATGTGAGGTGTGATAATACTCCTAGCCAGGAAGAAGACAATGCTAACTACTGAGATGGAGCTTATGAGTCCCTGTGGAAAAGGAAAAACAGGAGCAAGAGCAAGATACACCTAGTGGGGATCTTATCTTTTCCTTGCATCCACACTTGCATCAGGGTACTGCATCCTCTTAAGCCAGTAGGTGGCTTAGTTTTCTGATCTAGAGAAAGGAGAGTATGTTTGTTCCTGCAATATTGACAGGCCAGCTATTGTACTAACAATGATCATTAACAAAAATACAATTCTTGCTATATCATCTGCTCTTAAGTATTTTATATCAAGGGATTTTTTTTTTTTTTTTAAAGTAGATATCTGGAGTGGGAGTATGACAAAGGTGGCCAGATGTCTCTGCTAGTCTTTGGATTTATTATCTTCCATAGTTTATTCATATGGTTCCAATGCTGGATCAGAGATACTTTGGCTCCTACCCTAGAGGGCACATGAATTGATATCTGCATCTTACATAAATCTAGAATATGAGACAGAGAGAGGAATTATTTGATAAAAGATCATCTTTGCACTTCAAATTTTTCCTTTCTTGTAAAGTTTTAGCAATTTGCCTACCATTGGTTTAGGCTGGCATTCTGCAATTACTTCGTAAATTATTAAAACCATAAGACAAGGATAGGAACTTATGATACTTCTTCTTGAGTATTTGAACTATATTTACATTCACAGAAACAAGGGGTTGAAAGGAAGCTAGCTCCTTGTTTTGCTTTTTTCATAACTTATCTCAATAAGCTAGCCAATCTTTGCTAAATTAAGGAGAGGAAGTTAATTGGAAAAGACATGGATGGACCTGGAGGGAATTATTTGTAGTGAGATAAACCAGAAGGAGGAAGACACACATTGTGTGATTTCACTCATGTGCCATACAGAGACGTCAAGCCAACAAATGAACTAAATCAAACAAAAATAGACTTTTAGTCAATAAAGCAAATTAGTGGTTGCAGGAAGGGAGTGGGGGAGGGAAACAGGCAAATTGGGTAGAGGAGATCAATTGTATAGCAAAGAACTAAAATGATGGTGAACTTAAAGTATGTAATGCATTGATTACACAAATGCACACCTTAAACCTATATAGTGTTATGATAAATTATTTATTTTTTGAAAAGAGTTTTTGAAGTCTGAGTACTTGGAAGAAATGGATGGAGAGATTTATAAGTTATAAATTTCCCATATAAACAAACAGTATTTATATAAAGTTAACAGTCAGCTGAAACTTGGTAAAAAATAAACTTCATTTATAATGTATATGTGAAATATTAGAAATTCCCACCACTGAATTCTTACCAGTAGGCAAAAGTTTTATTTGAATATCATTAGCATCACTCCCTCTTCTGTTTCCTTTATCCTTCTAATAGTGTAAAACGGAAGATGCGGCATTTGATCTCTGAGCTCTCAGGAATTTGGTATCTGCCTAGAGAGAAACCTGGTAAACTGCATCATCAGACCTGAAGTCTAGGGAATTTGACCACACCAACCATCAGTAACCGCGCTGAGCTAGTAAATCCAGATGAAATTTAAGTCAGCTGTCCTACATCCTTCACAAATCAGATTCTGAAGTTGGGCCCAACTGGCTAATCTCAAAGTCACTCGGGCAAAAACCTATTAGCCAGAATGATAAAACCTCCAAGGACAGTTGTGTACAGCTTGACTCATTTGGATGAAGCTAGGCTCAATTGTTTGATTTTTGTGCTTAGTTTTATTTTCTTTTTTAAAATGTGTTTTCAGTTGTAGTTAGCAAAACAAAAACAAAAACAAAAACAAAAAACAACACCAACTCTGAATAACTTTAGATCAGTTAGCCTGGGTTGCAATAAGTCTTAGACGCTAACATTTTTTTGAGGTGGGGAGAATTGGGGAGGGATAATCTTGGCTATTAACAAAAACATTTCCCAGTACCCTTCAGAGCCAGTGTTCTCATTCAGAGAGCATGAGAAAATAACCCCTCAATTAAGATTGATATCAGCAGTCATAAAGGATAATGGTTTCACCAAATATTTAATTATGAGGACTCCTTTCTCTGATTGAGAACGCCTTCTCAATCTATTAAAGATTTTGATATTAGAGAGCAAGTCAAAGAACAGGAGCAATTGAAAGAACAGACTAGACATGTTTATAAAATCATAGTGGAAAAAGATTCCTATCATTCTGTGAAGATGGAGAGAAAGTCCAACAAAAAGGAACTAGTAATTGGGTTTAAACATGTTTGTGTGTTTTGATATACCTTCAAATTCAATAATAGTTTACAAAAGATCTAATTTTAGTTGTCTGGGATGGTCGTTTAACCCGTTCTCTTGACTTTATAGTCATTCTGGAATTTTTTTCTAGTTTTGTATATCCAGTTGTCTCCACTTGATTTTGGGTAAAGAATAAATAATAAAAACCTGCCATCATCACATTTCTAGTTCATTCCTGCACCTCATACCGTTATGTTCTCAGAAATATGATCTTATCATGGTTTATTTTAGCCATTTCACCATGCATTTTACTTTCACATTTCCTCTACAAACATTAGAAAGAATAATTTTCTATAACCAATAAATTCAAAGACTTTTAGTTCTTATTTTATTTTCATTTCCTCTCCAAATAAATCAAATACTCCTGAGTTTTCATTTCATTGTAGCTTAATATCAAGTCTCATTTTAGTGAAATATATATACCCCTGACTGTGGATTTTTGACTCCTCCATTTATCTTCCCTGAATTTTAACTAGGACCAATTTAATCATGAAAACAACATAATTATGAATTATGGCTAATATTTGATGAAAGCTTACTGTCTGACAGTTTCTATACTCATTGTAAGAGATACTCTACTCTGGACTCTGAATATCACCTTGCATGTTGTTGCTGGGTATGCCAAAATGCAAGACTCTTTTTAGCCAGAGTGGTGGTTATAGGATGTAATTTTGAAGAATGAGCTAGATTTTTTTTTTTTAAATCTTGTTTCTGATTATCATAAAGTGGTAAATCCCCAAACTTTGTGTCCCTCTTCTATAACTCAGTCCACACTGTGCCAAAATATCTATCACTGGCCTTGTGTTGCCCACTCTGGGACTTGGGAGACAGAGAACCAGTGAAAATGAGTTCTTTGTTTCTGACCACGAATCTTTTCTACCTGAGCCTTCCTGTGGTAGGCTAACTTGTTGACTTGTAACTGGGGTAAAATTAAAGAGCCTACCTTTATGATTCCTCCAAAAATTTTGTCTGTTGATGATTACAGCTAATTCCCACAATGCTCCTGTGAGAATCTCCCACTTTTTTGATATTATCAGCACTAATTACTTATTCCTTCATTACTAAGTCTGAACCGCATTGTTAATTCTCATCCTTATGATTTCCCTGCAATGACCAGGTCAAACCAAACAAAAACTGGAGCAATTAAAGTTAAAATTCTTTCTGTGGTGTTAAGAGCAGTATTTTGATCTGCAGCTACTGAGATTTATACCACCAGCATCAGCTGAGCCACCAATACCAGTTATGATTCTTTGTTTGTCATGAGTAGCTCTTCCTCCCATTATACACAGATGTGAAAATTTCACTCTTTCCTGAAAAATCCTCCTCTAACTCCTTTTGATTTATTGTAGTAACTTACCTTAAAATGTTCCTCATATGTAGTTTCCCAATTTCTCAGACGTATATCAACACACCCCACCCTCCACCAAATAACCTAGAGTACTTCACCATTGTCCAGTGGGCTATGCCACCACTTGCCCACCACTCCATCCCCTGCCCCTGTCCCATTCCCTGCTGGTAATCTCAGTTCTATTGCAAGTGTCCAAGGGTTGGTTTTGTTTCCTCTGTTCCTTTGTTTTGTCAGTTCACATTCTGCCTGTGAGTGAGGTCATCTAGCTTCTATTTTTCTTTTGACTTATTTCACTTAGTATAATCCCTTCTAGATCCATCCATGTCGATTAAAATGACAGGATTCCATCTCTTCTAAGGGCTGTGTGGGATTCCATTGTATATATGCACTACATCTTTAACCACTCATCTGACATTGGGCACTTAGGTAATTTTCAGTTCTTAGCTATTGTGAATAGAGCTACAGTGAACATTTTTGTGCATAAATCTCTGTGAATTAGTGTTTTTGTATCACCTGGGTAAATATGCAGAAGTGGAATGTTGGGATCAGGTGGGATTTCAATATTCAAATTTTTGAGGAAACTCCATACAGTTTTCCACAGGTGTTGCACCAATTAGCATAACCATCAACATCAAATACGTTAGCTTTTCCCCACATCCTCACCAACATTTGTTGTTTCCAGACTTTTAATAGCCAGTCTCTCAGGTGTAAGGTGACATCTCTTTGTTCTCTTGATTGACATTTCCCTGAATAAAGAGGGAGCTTGGACATCTTTTTCATGTGTGTGCTGACCATCTGTATATCTTCTTTAGAAAAATGTCTCTCCAATTCCTCTTCCCACTTTTTGATTGGATTGCCCATTTTTCTGATATTGAGTTTTATGAGTCCTTTTTTTCTTTTAGATATTAAGCCCTTGTCAGAAATATGAAGTGCAAATATCTCCTCCCAGTTAGTAGTTTGTCTTTTTGTTTTGGTGGTGATGTTTTCTTTCACTGTGAAGCATTTTAGTTTGATTCAATCCCAGTTGTTTATTTTTCTTTGTTTCCTTTGATGCTGGAATTGAGTCCCCAAAGACTCTAAGACTCTTACCATGAAAGGTCTTTCCTAAGTTGTCTTCCAAAATCTTTATGGTGTCTGGTCTTATGTCCAAGTCTTTAGTCCATTTTGAGTTAATTTTTATGAATGGTGTTAGAATGATCTAGCTTCATTCTTACATGTGGCTGTCCAATTATCCCAACACCATTTATTGAAGAGACATTCCTTTTTTTCCATTGTAAGCTTTTGGCTCTTTTGTCATACATTAACTGACTGCATGTGAATGGATCAGTGTCTGGTGACTATGTTCTTTTCCACTGATCTATGCCTGTTACTATTTCTGTACCATACTGCTTTGATCACTATCACTTTGTAGTACATAGCTCAGTGTCTGGGAGTGTAATCCCTCCAGATTCATTCTTTTTTCTTAAAATTGCTTTGGCTAAATGGGGTCCTTTGTTGTTACATACTTTTAAGATTTTTTGTTCTATTTCCTGAAAATAAGCCTGTGGGATTTTAATGGGGATTGCATTAAAATTATATATTGCTGTTGGTAAGATGATAATTTTAATGGTCTTGTTTCTTCCCAGCCATGGTTAGGGAATATCTTTCCATCTTTTTCTACCCTCCTCTATATCTTTTAAGGACTTGTTGTTTTCATTGTCCAGGCCTTTCACTTCTTTTGTTAAGTATATTCCAAGATATTTGATTCTTTTTGCTTCTATTTTAAAGGGTACGGTTTCTTGATTTCATTTCTTCTAGCATGCTGTTTGTATCTAAGGATGCAACAACTCTTGTGCATTGATTTTGTAGCCTGCCACTTTCCTGCATTTGTTGATTATAATTCTAGTAGTTTTTTGAGTTTTTAGGGTTTTCAATACATATATAATCATGTCATCTGCAAATAATCATAGCTCCTCCTTTCCAATTTGGATTTTTTTCATTTCTTTTTCTTGCCTAATTGCTCTGACTAAGACCTCTGGTACTATGTTTAACAGTGGTGAGAGTGGACAACCTTGCATTGTCCCTGACTTTACAGGAAATGCTTTCAATTTTGCACAGTTAACTGTGATATTGGCTGTAGGTTTGTTGTATATGGACTTTTTTTATGTTGAAGTATGTATATTCTGTCTCAACTTTATGCAGGGTTTTTATTATAAATGGGTGTTGAATCTTGCCAAAAGCTTTCTCTGTGTGCTGATATGATCATGCAGTTTTTCTCCTTGCTCTCATTGATATGGCGCGTTATATTAATAAATTTACATATGTTGAACCATCCTTGCATCCTTGGGATAAATCTCACTTGGTCATAATGAATCTTTTTGATGCATTGTTGGATTCGGTTTGCTAATATTTTGTTGATAATTTTTGCATCTATGTTCATTAGAGATACTGGTCTATAATTTTCTTTCTTGGTGGTGTTTCTATCAGCTTTTGATATCATTGTGATGTTATCCTCATAGAAATTATTTGGGACTTAGGATATGAGAAGAATAGGTATTCATTCTTTTCTGAAGGTTTGATAAGACTCATTAGAAAAGTCATATGGTCCTGGGCTTTTATTTTTAAGGAGACTTTTGATTACCTCTTTAATTTCTTTGCTTGTGATTGTTCTGTTTAGGTTTTACAATTCTTCCAGATTCAGTCTTGGTAGACTGTATTTTTCTAGAAACCTGTCCATATTCTCAAGGTTGTCTACGTTGTTGGTAGAGAGTTGTTCAGAGTAGACTCTTACGCTGTTTGGTATTTCTGTGGTGTCTGCTGTAAGTTCTCCCCTTTCATTTCTGATTCTAGTTATGAGAGTTTTCTCTTTTTTTTTTCTTCGTGAATGTAGCCAATGTTTTGTCAATTTTTATTTTTTTCAAAGAATCAGCTTTTGGTTTCATTGATATTCTGAATTGTCTGGTTTCTATTTCATTTGTTTCTGCTCGAATTTTTATTATTTTCTTTCTTCTACTGATTTGGCTTTAATTGTTCTTCTTTCTCCAGTTGTCTTGAATGTAGGGTTATACTGTTTATTTGGGATTTTTCTTGTTTCTTGAGGTGGGCCTGGATTGCAATGAACTTCCATCTTAGTACTGCTTTTGCTGCATCCCATAGATTCTGGTAGCTCATGTTTTCATTCTCACTTTTATCTAAGTATTTTTAAGAGCTGCTTTGATTTCCTCTTTTACCCAAGAGTCATTCAGAAGTATATTGTTTAGTGTCCAATTTATTTGGGGTTTTCCACATTTCTTTTGGTGGTTGATTCCAGTTTTAAGACAGTGTGGTCAGAGAAGATGCTTGGTATGATTTCAGTCTTTGTAAATTTGTTGAGATGTATTTTGTGTCCCAAGATATGATCTACTCTTGAGAATGTTCCATGCACACTTGAGAAGAAACTGAAACCTGTAGTTGTTGAATGAAGTGTTCAGAAAATGTCTATTAAACCTAACTGTTCAAAATGATCATTTAAAGCTACTGTTTCCCTGTTCATTTTCTGTGAAGTTGATCTGTCCATTTATGCAAGTGAGGTGTTGAAGTCTCCTACTATTGTTGTGTTGCTGTTGCTGTCTTTCGTCAGTTCTAATAATATTGCTCAATATATTTTGTTGCTCCTTTATTTGATGCCTATATATATTATTGAGCATTATGTCTTCTTGCTGGATTTACCCCTTATTTATTATATAATGTCCAAATCTGTCTTTTGTTAGGCTTTTGAATTGGAAGCCTGTTTTATCTGATGTAAGTGTGAACCTGCCTGCTTTTTTTGGGGTCATTTGACTGTAAGATTGTCTTCCAGTCATTGACTTTGAGTCTTTGTCTATCTTTTGAAAAGTAAATTTCCTTGATGCAACAGAAGGTTAATTATGCTTTTTAATCATTCAGCCACTCTGTGTCATTTGGTGAGTTCAGTCCATTAACACCTAAGGTGATTATTGATATGTAGCTGTTTATTGTCATTTTGTAATTTGTCTTCTGTGTGTTGCTCCACATAGTGCCTTTAGTGTTCTCTTTCTCTTCTTAGGTTGGTTGGGTGAAGTTTTGTTTTTACTGGTTTTCCCTTATGCTTCATTGTTTTTTCCCTGGAGATGTATTTTGAGGTTACCCTGAAATTAGCATTAAGAAGTAGATGTTTATTTCCTATTTTCATTTGAAAGCAAATTAGTCTCACATTCATTCTAACCATCCACATTTTTGTTCTTTTTTTCTCCTCTCCATTTATTATATATGTAGTCTTACTCTTTTTAAGTGGGGTTTCTTTACACTTTATAAAACATTCTTTAGTATTTTTTGTAGATCTGGTTTTCTTATGGTGAATTCCACTTGCTTTTGCTCATCAGAGAAAGTTTTTATCATTCCTTCAGTTCTGAATGATAATCTTTCAGGGTATCATATCTTATGAAAATCCTTTGCTTTCATCACTTTGAATGTATCATGCTATTCCCTCCCTGTCTATAGAGTTTCCATTGAGAAACTTGCTGGCAGTCTTATGGGGCCTCATTTGTATGCAACATTTTTTCCTCTGGCTGCTTTTAGGATTCTTTATCTTGTGTTTTTGACATTTTGATGACAACATGTCTAGGTCTAGGTGTGTTGTATTTAGGTTTATTTTACTAGGAACTCTGAGCTTCCTGGATCTGGAGGCTTGCTTTATTCTCTAGGTTAGAGAAATTCTCAGCTATTTTTTCTTCAAATACAGTTTCTGCCCCCTTTTCTCTCTCTTTTACTTGTTCTTCTAGTCCATGAGCATGGAATATCTTTCCATTTCTTTATATCTTCTATTTATTTTGACAATGGTTTATGGTTTTCACTGTATAGGGATTTCACTTTGTTGGTTAAGTTTCTTCCAAGATATTTTATTCTTTATGATGCTGTTGTAAATGGGTTTGTTTTCATAAGTTCTCTTTCTGCACATTCATCACTTACATATAGAAATGAAACTGATTTTTTAAAACAGTATTATTTGGCACTTTTTTTGTTCAAATGCTATATTCATTTTAGGTTACTGAAATTACATCTCAGTCTATATTTCACACTTTACCCACCACTAGAATTCCAGTGTCTTTTCACTACTTTCTCTTTCCTTCCCTCTTCCCTTTCCCTCTTGCCTGCCCCCTCCCCCCATTAACCACAGTACTGTGTCCTACTATTTTTGTAGGGCTTTGCATGTTAATTTGTTTCATATCATTATAGTCCACATATGAGTTTCTGCATCTACTGAGATGGTCATATAGTTTTTGATTTTTACTTTATTGATGTGGTATATTACATTGATTGATTTGTGTATGTTGAACCATCCTTGCATCAGTGGAATGAGTCCCACTTGATCGTGGTGTATACATTTTTTGATGTTCTGTGGAATTCTATTTGCCAAGATATTAATGAGAATTTTTACATCTAAATTTATCAGTGATATTAGTCTGTAGATTTTTTTGATGTTGTCTTTGTCTAATTTTGGAACTGGAATACTATTGACCTCACAGAATGAATTTGGGAGTTTTCCCTCCTCTTCAAATTTATAAAAGAATTTAAGGAGGATATGGATTAGCTTTCTATGAATGTAAGGTAGAATTCACCAGTGATGCCATCTGTGGCTGGGCTCTTGTTTTGAGGGAGACTTTTCATTACTGTTTCAATTTCAGTTCTTGGGATTATTCTGTGTAAGTTGTCTGTATCCTCCTTGTTCAGTTTTGGGAAGTTGTCAGATTCTATAAACCTGTCCATTTATTCAGGATTGACAGATCCATTAGTATGTAAGTGTTCATAATGCCTCTCAAGATCCTTTGTATTTCTGTGATGTCCGTTGTAATCTCACTTCTTTCATGACTGTTTTTTGTTATTAGGGTCTTCTCTTTTTTTCAAAGTGAATCTAGCTAGAGTTGTGTCAATTTTCTTTATTTTTTCAAAGAACCAGCTCTGGGATTCATTGAGGATAGTCTTTTTGTTTTCAATTTCATTTATTTCTGCTCTAACATTTATTATTTCCTTTCTTCTGCTGATTTTTGGTTTTGATTGTTCTTCCTTTCTAGTTCCCTCAGGTGTGTGGTTAAATATTTGGGATCTCTCTTGGTTTTTGATGTGTGCTTGCTTGTATGGCTAAAAGCTTTCCTCTCAGAAATGCTTTTATTGCATCTTATATGTTCTGGTAGCTCATCTATGAATTTTCAATTGTTTCCAGATAAGTCTTAATTTCATCTTTAATTTCATGGATGATCCAGGGGTTGTTCAGAAGCATGCTGTTCAAACTCCACATCTTTGTAGTTAATCCACTTTTGTCATTTTGAGTCATTCCTAATTTCACTCCTTGTGGTCAGAGAAGATGCTTTCTATAATTTCAATCTTGCTAAATTTGCTGAGACTTGTTGTGTGTCCTAGAATATGATCTATACTTGAGAATATTACATGTACACTTGAGAAAAATGTATACTCTTTTTTGTTGGGTTAGAATACCCAGTATAGGTCTGTTATAGCCATATGATCATTGTTTCAGTTACAGCCCTTACTTTTTGTTGATTTTCTGCCTAGATGATCTATCAGTGTAAAATGAGTGTTAAAATCCCCTATATTACTGTGTTACTGTCAATGTATGTCTTTAGTTCTGTCAGTATTTGTTTAATGTTTTTAGGTTGTCCTGAATTTGGTGCATATATGTTGATGAGTTATTTCTTCTTAATGAACTACTACTTTAACCATAATATAGTATCCATTCTTGCCTCATGATACTCTTTTTAGTTGGAAATTTATTTTGCCTACTATTTGTATTGCAGTTCCTGATTTCCTGTCATCACTGTTGATATATATTTTCATAGTCCTTGACTTTCAACCTATGTTTATCTTTGACTCTGATGTTTGTTTCTTGTAGGCATAATACTGATGGGTACCGATTTTTTTTAATCATTCAGCCATTCTATGTCTTTTGATTGGTGAATTCATTCCATTCACATTTAGGATGACCGTTGAAATATAGGGCTTTGCTACTGTCACTTGAACCTTTGTACTTTGTTGCTTTTCTCTGCCGGTTATATCCTGTTTGTTTGTTTTTTTCCTTTGGATGGTTTTCAGTGTCTGTTTTGTATATTTTGGTTACTTCTCGGCTGTGTGTCTCTTTAGAGTTGAGTTTTGTGTCAGTCCTGTAAGTTGTCTCTAACTGTATGATAGACTTCTATGAATTGATGCTATATCATATTTACATATTTGTATAGGCTACCTGTTTTTCCTTCCCCCTTTAGTACTTTTGTATTCTCTTCTGTTGGTCTCATCTTTGTTTTTGCTTTTGCTTTCATTTTTATTACCATTCTTGAGGCTTGGTGAATCTTTGTTTTTATTTTCCCTACTGTAGGGCCCCTTTCAAGATTTCTTGAATGACAGGTTTGCTGAGAGAAGAATCCATTAACTTTGTCACTGAAGACCTTTATTTCTCTATCTCTTGGCTGGTAGTTTCTTTCTTTTAATATTTTGGATATGTTGTTCCACTTTTTCCTGGCCTATATGGTTTCTGTTGAGAAGTAGCCTGATGTGTGTGCCATTTTAGGTTATGTTTTTCTTTTCTCTAGCAGCCTTGAGTAGTTTTTCTTTGTTTTAACTCTTGTTAATTTTACTATGATGTCTATTTACATTTAGAAATTTTGGTGATCTCTTTGCTTCTTTAACCTCCGTGGTTACTTTTTGTAACAGATGTGGAGAACTCTCTGCTGTTACTTCTTTAAATAGGTTTTCTGATCCTTTTTCCCTCCACTCTCCTTCTGGTAGGTACACCTATTTTCCTTATGTTTGATCTTCTCACAGTGTCTGATATTTCTCATCAGGTCTCTTTATTTTTCTTCAATCTTGTTTCTCTCTCCTCTTCCATGTGTGTTCAATTTCGGATATACCTTTATCTGTAAGATTGAGTCTGTTTATGGAGCTTTCCATGTTTATCTTTAATTCCTTGACTGTATCTTTCATTTCTAGCACTTCTGCTGGGACTTTCTTCATGGCCTCAATCTCTTTGGTGACGGTTTTCATTTCTAAGATCTTCTAGTTGTCTTTGGGTAGTTGTGTGTGCCTCTTGCATCTCATTCAGCTATGCAATACACTTTTGAACATTAATTTTATAGCCTGCCACTTTACCATGTTTATTGTTTCTCGAAAATTTAAGTTGAAGTACATTTCATCTTTATCCATTTTTGTAGCATTTTCAACGTAAACAGGTATTGAATATCATTAAATGCATTTTCTGAATCTATTGAGATGATTATGTGTTTTTTGTTCCTTTGTCGATGTAGCGTATCAAGTTACTGACTTGCATATGTGAAGCCCTCTTTGAATCCCTGGAATAAGTCCCACTCGATCATGGTGTATGATTTATTTAATGAGTTGCTGATTTTGATTTGCTAGTAGTTTGCTGAGGATTTTTATATCAATATTCATCAAAGATATGGGTTGGCCATTTGATTTTTTGGTGATGTCTTTTTCTGGCTTAGGCATCAGAGTAATGTATGTGGAAGTATGCCTTCAAATTTTTTAACAGTTTGAGAAGGACTGGTATTAATTCTTCTTTGAATATTTGCTAGCATTCATCAGTAAAACCATCTGATCTGGGCTTTTTTTTTTTTTTGAGAGAGACCTCTAGTCT
The DNA here is from genome assembly GCA_004363575.1 of Solenodon paradoxus. Taxonomy (NCBI): domain Eukaryota; kingdom Metazoa; phylum Chordata; class Mammalia; order Eulipotyphla; family Solenodontidae; genus Solenodon; species Solenodon paradoxus. Next base: position 461,184 of record RJWH01001053.1, read on the forward strand.
GTTTCAATTTCTTTGCTTTGATGGATCTATTCAGGATTTCTATTTCTTCCTGATGTAGTCTTGGAATGTTATATGTTTCCAAGAATTTGTCTGTTTCTTCTAGGTTATCCAATTTGTTGCCATACAGGTTTATATAGTATTCTCTTATTAGTCTCTGTATTTCTATAGTATCAATGGTTGTTATTTCTCTTTCTTTTCCAGTGTTATTCATGTTTTATTTCTCCTCTTTTTTTTGTGAGTCTGGTAGTGGTTTGTGTATTTGTTTAGTCTTTTCAAAGAACCAACTCTTGGTTTCATTGATTTTTGAATAGTCTTTTGATCTCCATTTCATTGATTTCTGCTCTAAGTTTTATTATTTCTTTTCTTATACTAGCTTTTGGTTTAATTTTCCTGTGTCTAGTTCCTTTTAGTAAAGGCTTAGTTGTTTTTTGTTTTTTAATTCTTCTTGTTTTTATTTTTGGGATAGGTTTGCATTGCTATCAATTTTCCTCTTTATTCTGCTTTTGCACATCCCATAGGTTCCTATATATCACATTTCATTTTTTTTTCCTTTGATATTCACATTGATCCAATAGTTTTTCAGTAACATGTTTATTCTGCACTCCTTTGTGGTTTCCAACTTTTCTTCTTTTGTTTTCATTGTGATCCAAAAAGATGCTAGATGTAATTTCAATCTTTGTAAATTTATTAGACTTAGTATGTATTCCAACATATGGTCCATTCTTAATAATGTTCCATGAGCACAGAAAAGAATGTGTAGTCTGTTGTTTTGGGGTGGCATATTCTATAGATAAAAAATAATTTCATCTAATCTCATTTGACATTTAAAGTCATTGTTTCTTTGTTGATTTTGTCTAATGATCTGTCCATTACCATGAGTGGGTTGTTAAAATTTCCTGTTATTACTGTGTTGCTATCAACATTACCCTTTAAGTGTGTTATTGGTTGCTTTACATATTTGAATACTCCTAATTTGGTTGCATATATTAATGCGTTAGTCTTCCTGTATATTGATTCTTTTATCATTATATAATGTCCATCTAATCTCACCTTTTCTTTTTTATCTATTTTTATCAGATACGAATATAGCAGTTTTTGCTATTTTAAATTCCCCATTGCTTTGGAATATTATTTTCCATTCCTTCAATTTAATTCTTTGTTTGTTTCACTATCTTAAATGGGTCTCTTGTAAGCAGTATATAATTGAGTTTAGTTTTTAAACCCATCTATTTACTCTATGCCTTTTGATTGGTGATTTAGTCTATTTAAATGCATAGTAATTCTTGATATATGAGGGCTTGCTACTCTGATTTTAAGTTTTGTATTCTGTCTATTTATTGCCTTTTTAATTTTTTGTGCACTCTCCTTTTTTGATTTAGTTAGAAGTGCATTTTTCAACATTTAAGAAAGGGCTCATGGTAGCAAAGTCCTTCAGCTTTTGCTTTTGTTGGGGAAAACTTTTATTTCTTCCTCATATCAAAGAGCAAGCTCTGTAGTATATTGGATTCTTGGATGACATTTTTAATCTTGGAATATTTTTAATATATCGTTTCATTCCTGTCTTGTAGAGTATCTGTTGAGCAATCTGATGACAGCCTGATAGGAGAAACTTTATGCTTTTTTTTAACCTGATTTTTTTAACCTTAAATATTCTTTCTTTGTGTTTAGTCTTTTGATAGTTTTACTATTATGTGTCTTGGTATAGGTCTCTTTACATTTAGATAGCCAGGTATTCTGTTGGCTTCATTGACTTGTAGATTCTATTTCTTCCCCAGATTTGGAAAGTTTTTAGCTATTATTTCTTTGAATAAACTCTCTGCTCCTTTTTACTTTTCTTCATCTCTGGGTACCCATTATTTTTATGTTGCTTTTCTGATGCAGTCAGACAGCTCTTGGAGTGTTTCTTCACTTTTTAAATATTTAATCTCTTTTTCTTCTTCCACTTGAATTATTTTTATCCTCCAGGTTCTAATTTGTTCCTCCATTTGGTAAATTCTGCTTTCCTGGCCTTTTGTGGTGTGCTTGATCTTGTTTATTATGTTCTTCACATCCTGAATCTCTATTAAGTTTTTATTTAAAGTTTTATTTTAGGCCTTGTCTTGTCGATTGTACTTTTGAGCTTGTTGACTTATTTTGCTGACTTCTCTTGTATTTCCTTGTATTGACTTGCTGAATTTTCTTGTGATTATTTGATCTGTTTTTCTGATACTTTGTATCTTTGAATTTCTTTATTCTTTCTTTCTCTTTCTTTCTTTCCTCCCTCCTTCCCTCCCTGCCTCCCTTCATGCCTTCCTTCCATTCTTAAAGAGGAAGATAGGCAGGCATGAAGGTAGGTAGGCAACAGGTAGGAAGGAAGAACGATAAGTAAAAGTCATTTTATTTAGTTAGCTACTCATTTTAGTTGTCACTACTGGCCCTGATCCCTGAACCTGGGTCCTTGATAGTATATAGACTGTATTTCAGATGCAGTCTTAATACCTGAGCCACCAGTGTGCTCCTCTTTGCATTTCTTCAGATTGCTTTATCCATTAAAAATATATAGTCTTCCATGTCTTTAATTTGGTTTTTGGAGTGGCATCTTTGTCCCTTTATGATGTCATACTACCTTGAGATCCCAGATGATCTTGGGTATTTCTTTTCATTTGAAAATTGGATCTGAGTTGCTTATCTTTTGCATTACTGGCAGGTGGTGTTATGGCTTTGTTTTTGTTTTTGTTTTTTTTGACCCCTTGAGACTTTCAGTAGTAAACAGCATTTGCTATATCAGCTTGGTAGAAGATGACTCCTGGATGAAGTAGGACTGACAGGTGTGGGTGGGAGACAGTTGTTGTGGGCTGGGAGTGAGGCTCATTTGTGAGTAGTGCCAGATTCAGCCCTCTGGGATCCCAGATCTAATTCTCAGTAGACTATTCACCGTGACATTGGTATACTTCATAATGTGATAAGAATCCCAAGGACTGGGAGAGGAAGAGTGCAATCCAAAGTACTTTTTCTATTATCCTTTTTATTGGAGTCCCAAGAAGTGTGGAGACCAGGTGCCAATCTCAGTTCTTTGGAATCAATTTCTTTGGACTGCCCACAAGTTAAGCATGTGCATCAACATATAATTTCTGTTCCCTCCTCTCCAAGGGCCAGGTCTGGCCCGTTGTACCTCAGTACAATCCAAGCCCCAGCTGCCTCCTTTCATTTTTTCCCAGTTACCTAATAGCACACTGATGCATGGATCTCCATAGGCGTCCTTTCCAATGTAGTTCCTATTGGTATCTGAGGTGCTGGGTGTTTTAGCCTCACTATCGTGTTATGGGATTCCCCTTCCTAATATACCTTTAGTGGAGAACTGTTATTTGTTTCTCTTAGGTGAAAAGCAGATAACATCTTCCATCACCATCTTGGTCTTCTTTCTCTAGGATGATTTCAAGCCATGTAATTCCAATAGCATTCCTAATTATCATGAGATGCCAAGTGTTAGCTATAATAGAAGTTAACTTTTGAAGAGGGTAATGAACTGGGTACTTACAATAAATGATCTTCAAAAAGAATTTGCTGAGTAATTTGTTATGTAGAGAAGAGAAGAGCAAACTATGATTTTCAGTTTGGGGTTAACTAACGGGTCATTTTGGGATAACGTGTTCATCTTGTGCTGTATCCTCATGTTGTACATAGCATATTCATCATTGTGGTTTTATGTTCTCCAAAAGTTCCGTATTTCTCTTAAAAGTAAAAGAGTCAGTTATACTTTGGCATCCCTGTTTCAATTGGCTTACTCTGTGTTGAATAATTTGGCAACACCTATCCCTATAATGTCTGCAAAGGACAGACATCAAATGTGAGAGCAAAAAGGACTTTGAAGATTATTTTTAACTCCAAAATTTTACATATGGAGGGAAGATGCAGAGATGCCACAGACATTACCCAAAGTGAAGCAGCAGTTATTAGGAGAGTTTAATGAGAATTCAGATTCCCATAACTCTTAGCAATAAGTTGCTCTTATTTCTTATTCCCCTGAATTTGTAGGGGACCATTCAGAATGTGGAGTAAATCTTCCTGGAAATACTGTTTCATCCCCCAGAGCCTCCTTCAGCTGGAAGCGGTGGAGAGTTGCCCTCTGAGCATCTGGGCACCTGTGTCAGGATATCTCTGACTCCATAGTGTGTGCCCTTGTCAGAACCCCCTTTTCTACCTAGACCTTGATTTCCTTTCTGGGAAAAAAAAAAAAAGGACAGGGGGGAGTTCAAACAAAATGTTCCTAAGACCTTGCCATAAACTTGAGTTACTGATGTAGACATTGTTGTATTAAAATATTGATATGGGAGCACTCTGGTGGAGGGTCGATTAGGTCAATCACCTCTGAAGGATGCAGACCACATACCCCTGGGTTTGTACCTGGGCCTAGTGGGCAGGGGGCAGAGGGTGACTAGTCTCAACAACTAAATGAAAAATACATAAAGGGCTTTTTCCTCTTCTTTTCCTGCCTTCTTGCCTACCACTGCCTTCATTCCTGCCTGCACCTTTCCTGTAAAAAAATTGGTATGACTGACCTAGATCTGCAGAGCATTTTCAATCTCTCTGCAGATATTCAAGAAAGTTTCAAAATCCACCTATGTGGATTATATTCTTGTTTCTAAAAAAGGAACATTCTTTGGAGTTTAAGAACATCATATTAGGTTCACTAAAAGTACTGTATACAGCCACTTCTGAAATAAATACATTTTCACCCAAAGACTTTTGTGATTCCACGGACTAAGTGAAGGAACTGGCTTTGAATGAATTATAATAATTTTCTCATTAGAATTATTTGTAGAAGTAGTATAAAGAATTATGTGTTCAGATCCCTTCATGAAGCAGACACAAAGATGTGTTTAAACATGCAATGGTTATATTAGGTGACATTCCTATGAGAAGAATATGGAGATGGAGCCAGTAAAGGATGGGAGAACAATCAAACTATTCTGATGATTTGACCAGAATTAAATGAATGGAGGATGAAACTTCAGGGTGGAAGCTTCCTAGACTTTCAGACCATCAAGGAAAGTTCTCCAAAGCCATCAGGAATCTAGTGTTAACCATCAGAAAAGTCATATTTTTAAGCACAGACTTGTCTTATTCTTGTGTTTGGGAAAGAGGCATAGAGTGGAAATCTGAGCAGGCTTTGGGTCCTTGGCTTATTAAGTGGCCTTAAATTTCTGGAGATGCTGCTCAAGGACTTGACAAATTTCTATCCCTTTGAATTTTTTTTTTTTTTTTTTTAAGGAAAGTTGCAGCAGAAATGAAGGTGAACAAAAGCAGGTAGGAAGAAGCACCCCATTTATTTTTTTTTTATTTATTCATTTATCTACTTTGTTTCTTCTTATCCTGGGATCCGAACCCAGGACCTTGGAATCTACGTGAACGGCACCCAACCCCAGCTCCAGCGCAGGGCTCCTGACTTCTCAGTATCCACCCAAGAAGTCTTTGTTGTAGGTCCTGGGTATCATTATACTGGCCTTCTTTATAGGTGATTCTTTGCCACCTGTGGAAGAGTATGAATTCTAGTTCCATAATGTCCACTTACTCCTCCTGGAGTTTACTTTCTTCACCTATAACATTTCTTCTTTCCTCATTGGGCTATCTTTAAACACATTATGATAAAACAGGATTAGGGCACACCCTGGTGGAGTCATGGTTAAATCTGCTGGCTCTGGCCAAAATTCAAACCAGATATATCCCAAGGACCTGAATTTGTGTCCTGGGGCCAGAGGGAATAACAAAGTTAAACAACTAAGTAACAATTAATGGAATTCTTCTTCCTCCGCTCTCTGTCTGCCTGCTTACTTGCATTCATTCCTGCCTGAACATTTCCTTTAAAAAAAGAAAATAAACCATGATTAGAAACCATCTTGTAGAAAGCTTTTTAAGAGTGGATGAAGCAGGTACACCTGTGGTTCAGGCAGCTGGGACAGCTGGGGGCTGGGGGTGGGCTATGTAAAGTCTAAGGACCTGGGTCCAAACCCCAGGATGAGAGGGAAAGACTAACTAACTAAATAAGTGCATACATTCTTCCTCCCCTCCCTCTCTCCCTCCATTCTTCCCTTTCTCCCTTCCTTTCACTCTTTAAGAAAAAAAAAAAAAAGGAATATTTGAACCAAAAATTGGTTCAAATATACTCTTCAGTTTTTTAGTGGGTTAGAGTGTAGTGTTAAAAATATTTTCATTCATATCTTGAGAGATGGGCCTTGCCTGATCTTTATTCACAGCCCCAAGTTCTAGGGTTCACAGAGAGATGATAGGGAAGACCTGTGGGAATAGCTGTCTGTCTACACTTCTGGAATGCCCTGTTCTCCAAGTGTTAAGGCATCTGCTGAAAAAAGCCTTGTTCTGAAGGACCTGAGAGCCTCTTATCTAGATCTTCATTATCCTTGGGCAGACATACCCTGTTCTGGGATGGACATGTCTCCTTTTAAGGGAGATCTTAGTGCTCAACTGTAAGAACTGAGCATGTACTCAGCTGGTAAGTCTAGAATATTCATCTGTAATTAGAGAAAGTTGTTCTCCTCCAGTTGCTCTTTGTTGCATTTGAATATGTACATTACATATCCAATGTGTTACATTTGGATATAATGTGTTACATTTGGATATAAGCCAATTTGGTAATCACACTCTTTCAGATTCTTTTTAACAACACTGAAATAAAGGTAGTCACTCAAAAGCATGAGTTAACCAAAAATTAGTGGATTCCCCCAACTTTGCTACCAGATTTTTTTTTTTAAAGAAAAGCTGCAGCAGGAATGAAGGGCATTAGACAGGAAGAGAAAGAAGCAAGAATATTTTTATTTTATTTATTTGTTTATCTTGGTTGTTTCCCCTGGCCCCAGGTCTCAAACCTGGATCCTTGGGATGCACGTGGACTGTGTCTGGTGGCCTTATCCACGAGACCAGCAGGGTTCACCACTACCAGCTTTTTTGAAAAGCAAATTTCAGGATAAATTCTGTCACATGTACATTTATAAAACGTTAATTTGTAAGTGTGTTTTTACCAGTTAATATAGCCTATTAAATAAAACAGATGAAATTCTAGCTCTGTTTTTTGGGTGTTTTGACCACTCCTTGAGTGGCAGTCTTCCACGGGCAGGATTAGACTACCGCTGTGATCAGCACCAAGAAAAGAATAGTACTCAGTGGCTGGATACAGGACCACTTTGGAGTCAAGCCTTGGGATCCTCACAGTAGGGCTATGTTATATGCCTCACTGGGTTCTCAGAGTCTCTAGTCATGCATGAATAGGCAATGGCTTTAAAACATCTTGAGCAGTCTACAAAATTTTGTACCTTTAATTTCACCAGTATTAGCCAACTTCCTAACATTCATACATATTTATTAGCCATTAATTTTAGAAGTAAGACTCAAATTTTGAATTCATTTTATTACTCAATCTTCTGGTGTCTTATCAGGTAATGGATCGGAGATGTACATCTAATTTTTATGCCTTTAAGTTGTCTGGGCTTCCTGGTTAGACAGCAGCTGACCAGTAGGCCAGCTGCATTCATCATTGGAAAAGGAGCTGCAGCTGGGGTGCAGCTTAATGGAATCAAATATAGATACATAATATCACACCATAGTACTATGGTGATGTATCTCAAGGATAATTACAGACAATGTAGTCAGACAATGTTGTCTCTATTTCTGATGGCACCCCAGCACCTCTGTCAGACTCAGGGATTGAGTTGGCTTTAATGCTTCTGTTGTTGACTAAAAAGCCTCAGATCCTTCCCCTCGTCATCTCTTCCATGTTCCCTTTCTGCCCAGCCCCCGCCACTCCCACTCCCTCCCAGTCAGCTCTTTCCTACTTCAGGAACTTTGCCCTAGGTCTTCTCTCTCATCTTGACTCCTTATTTTCTAGCTCATTCTCACCCTCTACTTCTCAAGTGGAAAGTCACCTCAGCAGAGCAACCTTGCTTGGGAACCCCTATCTGATTCAGCTGACTTTTCTCCCAGTTACTGTTTATGACATCACCCAGGTCGTTTCTTATGTATCACCTTTCACAATCTGTTTTAATTGGTTTTACTGTCTCGTTAATAGATTTTAAACAAAGTTTTAAATAGTTTATTGCTTTAATTATTTCTTATTCATTGTCATGTTTTATTTTAAGGGCCAACAGGTCAGGCACCATAGTTACCCGGTGTGCTGCTGTTTTCTCAGTAGCTAGATGAATACCTCTATCTAACAGGAGCTCATTAAATATTTGCTGTAAGAACACAAACAGTTTCACCCACCCATGGGGCAGGAGAGATGGACTATATGTTCCTTCTTATGTGACAGTATTAAATACTGTTACAGCATCAGGGTTTTCTCATTTATTCATTCAGGTCACAAAAGATATCATTGGGGTCTTCAAAAAATGAATATTGGCTTCACACACCACTAGATATATCATCTTTAACTCCCAATAAACTACCTTTACACCTTGTCTTCAAGAGCAGACTGCTCAAACAATCACTGTGGCTCGTACAAGTCTTTACCTATCATTCATAAATTTTTGTGCCAGTGCAAATTATTCACTTTGAGCTCCAAATTTTTCTTTGCCACACAGCCAAGTGTTAATCTTTGTCAACAGAGGAAAGACATTATAAGAGAAAAGGATTTTGCTTCCTGGTTTCTGCTTTGATCTGCACAGAATCACAAAAGCAAAGTACCTTGTAAATGTCTATTTATTTCAAGATTGTAGATAGGAAGTATTAAAAAAATGCTGCAGCAGAATAATATTGGGTTCTAGTGTTAAATCTTAGCACTGGAATTCAGCATCTCAATTGGGCTATTTTGACTGCATGGGCTGGTATCAAATAATTTGTTAATGAAATTTCTTCTAACTTGCCAAAATCTACTGATGTTGTGGCAGAGCATAGGACCTCCTGGGTCTCTAAAAATCATACAATTTGAAAATAGCTTTGAGAACCACAATTCTCTAAAAGGAAGCTATTGAAAGTCCTTTATCATAAGCCTTCCAATGAACATTTCAAAAGAATTATTGGTATATTAAATTTAAGGCCCTTCATCAAAAAAATAGAATAATTACAAGCAACACAGTCTCAGGTGACATATTGCATCATTAAACAGCTGAATGGATAAACAAAATATAATATGCAAAAAAGGAATATTATTCATCCTTAAAGAATAATGAATAAACTCTGACAACTTTATACTAAGTAAAATAAGCCTAACACAAAAAAATATGTATTGTATGATTCCACTTATATAAAGTATCTGTAGTAATATCAAATTCATAAAGTTGTAGGTTTTTCCAGAGACTATGAGGAGAAAAGAATGGGAGAAGTTGCTTAATGGTACAGAGATTCAATCCAGGAAGATGACAAAGCTCTGGAGATGGAGAGTAATAGTGACACAACATTGTGATATATTTAATGCCATTGACTTGCACACTTTGAATTGTTCAAATATCAAATTCTATGTCATGTACATTTTATAACAGTGAAAAAATGAAAGTGACCTACTCCAAACAAACCAAAATGAGCATCTTACCCGACTCTCCCCATTTCCAACATCACACACAGAGACTCCCTTCCCCTGCCTGAACCTTGTAGGTTTTGTGAACCTCGTCCTTTTTCCTCTGGGAGCAAAGGATATAAAATAACTCCTTACCTGCACCACTTGACCCTTTAAGCATATTACGCACATGCATCAAGGCAGTGCTCTCCAACAGCAATAAAATACAAGCTACATATACATTTTGAAAATCCTTATATGTCACATTTGAAAGGTAAAATAAACAGATAAAATGAATTGTAATGGCATATGTTATCTAATCCAACAAATACAGAATATCACTTGTGTGTATAATCAATATAAAAAACTACTAGCAGGAGTTTAATTTCATTTTAGACATGAAAGCTTTGAAATTTTATGTTTGTTTGTTTTTTTAAAGGAATGAAGGTGAGTAGGCAGACAGGCAGGAAGAGAGAGGAGGAAGAAGCGCTTTCATTTTTCACTTCCATTTTAGTTGTTCACCCTGGGTGTTTTTCCCCTGGACTCAGGACTTCAATCCAGAGGTATGCGGCTTATGTCCTTTGGAGGAGACTGACCTAACCACTGCTCCACCAGAGCGCACCTTTTATGTACTTTATATCTACCTTATGTGTCAGTCCGTATTAGGCATATGTGGCTATTGGCTACCCTAATGGACAGCATAGTTTTAAGGACTTCAAACAAAGAAAAACATTTTAAGTAGAACATTTTTTTCCAAGAACTGATACTTGATTTTTCTGCAATGTGGTATAAGAGTTGTCATATAAAAGTATCTTCTTTTGTGATTTTTGAATTAGAACTAGTATTGGTGTGACATGTCAGCATCATATAATGGTATATCTTATAACTAGTGACATTTTAGATTCTAAGAAATACAAATCTTAACCCTCAAAATGGTGATCCTTCTCCATAAACTGGGTCAGTTAAAGGACCTATGAAATAGATTTGTTGGGAAGATTAAGTTAGACAATGTATGTGAAACATTTAGCAGCTTCTAGAGGTTGCTGCATTTCTTGGCTTGCAGCTCCTTTCCATCTTCAAAACCATCATTCCGACCTCTCCTCCAACTCTGACTCTCCTTGTGTCTTGAAATAATTGTGGTCACATTTGATCCACTCAGAAAACACCCGGATAATCTCCCCATCTCAAGATCCTTGATTCTTGATATCTTTACTCTCTCCACGGAATACAAAGGACTCCGTATGTTTAAGAGATTATTCTTATCAATGCAAAGTGGGAAGGAGCAAATTAGACCAAGCTCAAAGATGCTAAATTAGCTACACATGTGAAGAAAGAGTAGTAAGGATGAGTCGCTTCATAGTGAGGCCAACTTTCTCTCCCTCCATGCAGATGTCCCTGTCTCATCTCAGTTCTTTTCCCCAATTTGGAAGTTGGTCTCCCCACCTCTCTCTTAGATTCGCATACCTTCTGGAGATTACACTGAATGCTTTTAGAAGAGTTATTCTCATCTTTGACTGGATATTGGAATGATCTGGTGTGGGGAGATGTCTTCAGAAATAATGTCTCTATGAAATCAAGATATCTGGGTGTGGGGCCCAGGTGCCAGTGTTTTTAAAATACAATATTACCAAGGTTGAGAATCTTTGGTAGAACGAAGTGACTTCCACAAGGAATATTCTTTCTCTTTTTCCTTTATTAGATAATGCTTCACTTTGGTCTGAGGTTCTCTGAGAATCAATGACCTTGAAGGCTGAAGAATTTAGAAAGTTCAACCTGGGAGGGCCCTCTGAATTACATGGTATGTTCTCCTCCCTCCAAGCCTGTCGGTACCTGTCATTAGAGACAATAGTCTATTGAATCTATTTTGTACTCTTTGCTGCATAGCAAATGTAAGTGAATAATTAATAACATTTCTTAAGCAATAGCAAATAAGCAGTGTTTAAGAGTTTCTCTGATGGAAGAATTTTCTTTCAATATTCAAAGGACTAATGTAGCTCTACCCTCTTCCCTGACAGTTTAGTTTATTTAAAAGTCCATGTGGAGTAGGAGTTGGGGAGTGAGCCTGAGGTTGAAAAAGTAAAAATGATGGTAGTTTCCAGGCCCTTGAACTCAATGTGATCTACACATTGACTGAAGTGTGGTCCTCTTCTTCTGAAAAACATGTAGTATTATAAATGAATGAAACAGCAATAAATATTTTTTATTAAGTTTGGGGAAGTATTTGAATCATCACCCTTTCTTCCCCTTAGTTAGAGAGTCCTTCCTCCCGTCTCTGGGTTGAAATCCTATCTCTCTCTGCCAGTGCTTCTATCAGATGACACCTCCCCCATTAGCTTCTTCCTGTTCGAGATATAATCTTTTCCCTTTGAGCCTCCCTGGCACTCTGAGCGCTCTTAATGGTACTTTCCTCACTCTTCCTTTGCCTCACATTTGCTCACTGCTTTCTTTTTTCCTTCTTAATGGATTATAAACACAAAATACACAATCCTGCCTTGCCTATTTGTCCTAGCACAGTAATGCAGGTAGGAGACTTGAAAATTTGTTGAATTGACATTTTCTAAGATTTGTCAATGGTGTGCTTTCTGGTAATATAAAACCTAGAGATGAGGATGAGTTTCCCACAACACGGGTACATTAGACAATAGGCTCATGTGAACTCAACAGCTTCCAAGTTCCATGGCTGGAGAGGCAGGTGGAATTCTCAGCATCTAATCTTAGATTTACTTCTTATTCCCAGACTGCACAGTGCTGACTGTGAGCTGTATAGGGTTTAATCTGTCACATGGTTTTGTTTAATTGATCACAAATATAGTGCCAGGTTAAACTGGCCTGGAAGAAAGGGAGTTTCCTAACCACCTACAATGACAGCCAGACAGTTTTAGCAAAAGTAAGAATCCATAGCCAGGAGCTCCATTCCTGTTCCCATCAGACCCCCTTGGACTTCTCCATCTTCCCTGCTGCCCTATCCCCTGACAGCACCCTATTTCACCATCTCCCACATTTTAGTTCTCCTAGGAAATGCTAAAAACCACTGCCATTGTCTCCTTCCACCCTTCTGTGTCTTGACTCAGGGAACTGAGAAATTCAGAATCTTAAAAGTCTCAGGTTATGCAGGCCTCACCAACCTACCAGCACACTCCCCAGAAGAAAAATAAACCAAGAACTCCTGTGGGTCAGGCTCCTACGGGCGACGGACAAAGGGTAGACAGCCCTACACTAAGGCAGCTTTGCCATCTGAGAGCCATAAGACAGAAGCTGGGAAACCTTCTGCTTGCCCAGACAATTATAGGGAGCAGTACTGTCCATTCCTGGTCCCTGCTTCAGATCTGGTGGCTCTTGAGCTTGGCAACTACAAAGCCCTTCAAGATTCAAACAGTAACTTTTCAGAGAAGACAACTTATATTGTCTTCAATATAAACTGGCACCCCCACACAAGGGGTGATGACCATGGCATAAAGGCAAGGATTTCAAAGGACTAATGAAATCTTAGCAGGTCAGTACATATGGAATGTGGAGAAAGACGTACCATAAACATTTCCATAAACATTTTGCAAAAGACCAACTTGCAGGGGATAATGGCACCCCTGAAATGTGTCCCCTCCATGTTCAATTATGTTGCTCTAAAAGCTATAGCATGAGATAGTGTGGTATGAGAACTAAAGTCTGTCCTGGGCAAGCTGCTCTCAGTAGAGTTAGCATTCTAATGATTACTTCAGTTTCTTGGTTACGCTGGTGATTCAACACCGTTATCCACTCCTATGTGACAAAGGCCTTCATATTCCCCTTAATTACTCCCCACCCAAAAACCCAGCTTTCCCACCTTGTCTTCATACAAGTAGTTCATAATGCCTTTATAAAGCATTTATCCAAGGCATTATTTTAATGGAAATCATTAGAGGTATGATTAAGTTTCAAAGTGACATTTAAGACAGTTAATTGAATGACTTTGTATCTCTATGACAACTTTAAGCCAATTAGAGAGAAGAATGGAAAATAAATAATGGAAAAGTAAACTTATTGCAATGACTGATTCAATAGTTCTGCTCATTTGCAGAGAAATATTAGATCTGAGGTTGCTTTCCAGAGTCTTTATTAGATCTGAGAGGCAAGTATCCTGGGGCGTCCTGGCTCTGCTACCTACTAGCTGGGTGACTTCTGGTGGTTCACCAGTCTATGAAATGGAGGCCATATGGAAGCATCTAACAATGTCTCCAATACAGGATATGATCAATACCTAGCATGGATATTGGTGCACGCTTGTGGCACAGGTAGCTGAGGCAGCTAAAGTGCAATCCTCATAAAGCCTAAAGACCTGGGCTCAAGACCTAGGACAAGGAGTGAAAAAGAAAAAACACACACACAGCGTATATTGAAAATTCTGAGTCCCCAGTAAGTCAGCATTTATGTCTCTGAGCAGCTTCAGAGTTACTCTTAACATTAATTTGAATGCTAAGATCAGATCTGCTACAAAATTGAGTCTGTGAGAGCATGATGACCTGCTTATTTCTTGAACCGTTCATTTCCCCTTTCCGCTGAATCCCATTGCATTTGTTGTGCAGTGCCCCCACACAAAGTAGGAGCTCAACATGTTTTTTGAATGAAGTACTTCAACTGAACTGAACTCGGTTTTAAGAAACACAGTTTCTTCTGAGTATAAGAATTAGAGAGATATCTCTCAATGCAAGTCGCTAGGAGGAGAAGTGATGGGAGCAGTTCCAGGCTTTCAGAGGGATCCCCTGGGAAGGAGGAGAGGCCAGGAAAGATCTCAGATTGCTGGGTGGGCTGAATGAAGCCTAATGGGGGCCTTGAGGAAGGTTGGGAAGAGGTTCATTTCTCACCCAAGGACCTGAATGGACTAATGTATAGAATAAAGAATGTCAGTATGAATGGTCTTAGAAGATACCCAAAACTCAACCTCAAGCCCAGAGAGGGTATGTGGCTCCCAAAATCATATAAATATCAAAAGGTCCCAGGCTTAACTCTTTTTTAAGTGTTTGTTTTTCCCCTAAGACAGCACTGGACATTACAGAAAGATACCATAAATGCATTTTTAAAAAGACATTTTCAATCTTGTGTTTGGAACGAGATGAGATGAAAAAAAATAAGCCACTTCTTAGGGACCCAGGGTATAATGTTAATAGATAAGAGCCCTATTTTACTTCAACCTTTCCTATCAAGAAAATTGATCTTTACATGATTTAAAAAAAAAAAAGATAGTCCAAAACAGTTAACAGGTAATTAAGTTTTAAGATAGGTAAGGAGGAGATAGGAGAGTACCTAATCCATTTAATTGATTTCAAGCCTTCAGACCCAAAGAAATTCCATCACAGAGCACTGACATTGTGGGGGAATTGTAAACTGTTGGCGCAGAGCTGATGAGTTGCCTGAGGTCAATACAAGGCCAAAGGAAATTTCAGACCCAAGCCTTTCTGCTGTACAAAGTTTAGCAGTTTCTATTCTACTGGTGTCTTTGCTCACTGTGTGGATTAATTAATTCCTTCATAGACTCAGAGTTTTGAACAATTGCAACAAACTACAATGAAGCATCCAAGGCAACAGAATGAAATTTATTAGAGCAAGTGGAAAACACTGTTTAGTTTTTTTTTTTTTTTGATCTGTAGAAATATGAAACAGAGGACATACAATGTATAATAGTAATTCACATTAAAAAGGTTTAGGAATCCTGGCTGACTCCCAGTTCCTATCTTTGTGTGATACAGCTACCAAAATGGCTAATAGAATCTTAGGGGGCATTAATAAAAGCATGTTCACAATAAAGGGAGAATAGGACTACTGTAACTTTGCTAGTCAGACCCCATCAGTGATAATCTATTCAGCTTGGTGAGTGTCCAGGCAGGGGAAATAAGATAATGCAGGATCTAGAAGCCACGTCATGTGACTTGGGAGCACTGTTTTGGAGAACAGAAGGCTGTTCAGTCTTGGTGATCAAAATATGAAGGAGGCAGTCATTTTACTGTATTGCTTTATAAGAAAGAAGTACTATTAACCACTAGATGAAGGCAAACTTTTATCTGATATAAGGAAAAGGAAATTGTGTTGATTAAATACTCATTATGAACCTTTGATATGCTAGGTGCTTTACATGATTCTGTTAAAATCTTACAGACACTGATGGGTATTTTGGGGCTAGTGAGCGTCCAACCGCGAGAAGCCAGATACTCAACTCATCATTGCTCATTTAAAGTAGTGATAACTCTTCTTCTGCCTCCCACACTTGAGAATGCCATCCGGGCCCTTCTGGAGCCAGCTTCCTACTTGGAGGCAGGCTCTCTGACCAGTAGAAAAGGTCACTGTGGTTTGCAACATGAATATCCAACACAGCTTTTAGGTTCCAAATTCCTTTGTTCCCCACAGGTGAGGGGCTATCAAGTCCATATTTTCCTAACCCAATATCCTTTGGTCAGTCTAGAATATTGGGGTATGTCCACCTTTGTCAAGGGATGTATCTTTGGAGAAGGCTGGGCAACAGAGGAGCGCCTAGGAAGTCCATGAATTTAGAAGGATTATGTTATTGAAGATGCAGTGGTTCAGGAGGTAACAGTCCCTGTCTGCATATTTTTGGCTAGTAGCCGTCATATTTTAAGACCGTTGTCTTAGAGCCACACGAATGCTTATTAACACTTTCAGTTTAAGGAATGCTTCTGGCCAGTGAACAGTGATACTAGCCAGGGTCTTGGCAAAGATCAGAATTCAGTTGGGAGGATTCCAGAGTAGATAGATCAATGAAGGGGTCATCCCAGAGGGGTGTGCAGGGAGAGATGCAGCAAGGACACTTCAGAAGTGCTAGGCACAGTCCAAGCTCAAGGCTGAGTACTTGCTGTTTCCCCATCAACTACACAATCCACTGGACTTCTTCATCTCACTCAAATCTTGGTTATAATGCCCCCTTCTTAGTGAGAATTGTAGCTGCTGCTTTGCTTTCCTCCACCTAACTTTTGCATATCAGTAACATCATCTGATATTTCTATATATATATATATATATTTTTTTATCTTCTCCTACCACTGTAATGTGGACATTTTGATCTATTTTGTTGGTTGCTAAATCCTAATACTGCCTGTCTCAAGGAAGATGCTCAATATTTGTTGAATGAATGAATGAATGCACACTAAGGACTTACCAGGAGTGATAACTGATCCATCTTTCTTGCTTCACCCTTGATCATGTACCTGCCTTTTTTGGATGAAACCTGCTGTAATGAGAGTTTCCATTTGGCCACCAGAGGGTAGTGTTGGTCAGATTTTCATTTTTTAAGAGCCTTGTTCTGATTCACCTTGTTTCCTAGGGACCACTGCCAACTTCACCCCCATGCCCACAAAGAAAACTGGGACAGGGACATGTCTACAACCAAAAGATGCAGTGTGACTCTTCTATCCTGACAGTGATGTCAATTAAAAGTTAAAACCTGTATCAGTGGTATGAAAAAATAAAAGGACACTGGGATACAAGAGCTTGAGGAATGTGTAGGAGGAAGGAGCTGCCAAGACAGGTGCCTCCCGTGCTAACCTTGGAAACACCATCAGCTGGAAGCCTTACAATACAGCATCTAGACTCATGGTACTCATTGTTACTCTCCAGATGCACTCAAAGGAAATACAAACTCATTTTCTCTTCTGCTGAGTACCCTTTGTACAGACCCTGTGCTAGAGGCTATGTAGGATGATAGAGAAATTAAGTGGTGCCAGGCCGCAATGTCACAGCACCAGGTAGAATGGGCTGTCTCAGGTCAGGAGAGGGGAGGTATTATCATTATGAGAGTGATGATATTTGAGTTCGGATTTTGATAATAGGTAGGTGACAAAAAAATGTTGACTCTGTCTAAAGCACTTTCTGATTTTATTTCACACCTTTATACAGCACTTGAATTGTAGGGTAGTTTTCTTCTCCAATGAGAATGGGTAACATCTATGTATGTGAAAAAGGCCAGCTTTCCAAGACAGTCCACTCCTCTAAGACATAGCATAATGTAAAATTAAAAAGCTATGTGCATGAGGTGGGGAGTGGGGGTGGATAATGTATTATTAAAATATTAGATGGGAGCA
Source organism: Solenodon paradoxus (assembly GCA_004363575.1). NCBI lineage: Eukaryota > Metazoa > Chordata > Mammalia > Eulipotyphla > Solenodontidae > Solenodon > Solenodon paradoxus. The sequence continues at coordinate 478,725 of RJWH01001053.1, forward strand.
AGCCTTACATCCACCTAGTGGTTCCCAGTTAAGTGCATTTTGTGTCCACCGCAAAGTGAGAAGACTTGGAGGAGATTTTCCTGCTTCACCTTAAGTGCTGTTTTCTCAACAGCATGGAATGGAAACTGTGAATGTCTAGTGAGGCCCCAGGACTCAAAGACCAATACAACGAATCTTGGGCAAACATATTCATTTGAATGAGAGATACTACAGAGGGAAAGTAAGGAAAGAAAATGAAAGGAAGGGGTTAGATGCGACAGTAACAGTTCTAAGTGGAAGGTTATCACTTCCTTCCTTGCCCATCTCTTCTGGGGCCATAGACAGACCCTTGTCCACTGGAGTGAGATACAAAATCTCCAGGTAATCCCGGGCTAGTGAGGTAGAAAGTCTTCCACTTCTAGGGTGAGGAAGGGAGATAAGATGTCCCTCAGTCTCTTCAAGGTGTGCCTGTTCATTACCATGGGCAGGACATTCACCAAAAGGTCTGGGTTTACGTACTGCAGGTAAAAAAACACATAACCCAGCAGCCTAATGAAGATCATGATGATGAAGACAAGACACTGGAAATGCCTACAAAGAAACATTCATCATTAGCCCAGCATCCAGTGGGGAAAGGAGAACCTTGGTTCATAAATGACTGAGTTGCTTTCTTCAGGCAGAACTGATGGGGATGTGGAAAATGGGGACACAAAGGGTGAGAGTCACGATCACTAAGGACAGAAGAGATTGATGTTGTGCTTAGGTATTGAATACAGACCTTCTCACACTGAAACTCTCAGACAGAATAACTGTCTATATAGAAAAGTCAGAGGTACAAAGACAGAGGACTTTCCAGGTACTCTAAATGGGGTGTGCCTCTTGGAAGCTATCAGAAAATCTCTAAGACAGTCACATTTGTGAGTCTCATGACTAGTGACCCACTTCAGGTCTTCTATGGCAAGTGGTTCTAGAATTTGAATAAAGACAGGGTCATCTCTGACATTAACATCCAGGTAAAATGGTTGGCTGCTTATTTGTTTGTTTTTAGTTCGTTGTTCACACTGGTGGTTTTCCTTCAGAACTGGGACTCTGTCCTGGGGATTGTGGCCTATGCTCCTTCAGAGGGATTGACCTAACTACTACTCCGCCAGGCCATGTCAGAATATTTTTTAAATAAACATCAAGTGCC
>RJWH01001054.1:0-55148 GCA_004363575.1 Solenodon paradoxus
TATTCATCCTTCTTGAATGCCGTAAAGGTGATTTGATCTTCCTCATTTCAGCTGGACCACACAACCCTGCAATGAGTTTTATCTCTGTTGTTGCTCCACATTTCAGGGTGGTTTCAGGATGTTCTATATATTTAAACCCACAGAGCAGCTAAGCTATCCTCAGAAAAAAAAAAAGGAGAATGATAGTGAAATTGCACTCCCCAGCTTCGTGCTATCATCAAGGCAGTTTGTTATTAGAATGAGAACACACAGACCAGTGGAATAAAATTGGGAGCCCAGAAATAAAATCACATTTACATGGGCAGTTAATCTCTGACAAAGGAGCCAATGACATACTATGGAGGGAAGCCACTCAACAAATGGTGCTGGGAAATTGGACAACCACCTGCAAAAATTGATGAAACTAGATCACTTATTAGCACATAAACATTAATTCAAAGATGGATCAAAGTCCTGGACATAGACCTGAAACCATAAAAGACAGAGAAGAAAAAGTAGGAAATCACTCCATGACATGAGCCTCAGAGATGTCTTTGGGAAGTGACGCCTGGGGATCTGTGGTAGAGAAACTAAAGTAAAACTTAACTGAGACAGCATCAAGCTAAAAAGCTTTTTCACAGTGAAAGAAACCATCACTAAAGCAAAATAGCAGCCCACAGCCTAGGAGAAGTTATTTGCACAACATATATCAGACAACAGCTTAATCTCCAAAATATATAAAGAGTTCAGAAACCCCAACAACAAAACAAATCACTCAGAAAATGGACAGATGCGCTGAAAAGACACCTTCCTAGAGAAGACACACAAACGGCCCACGACTCATGAAATCATGCTCTAGGTCGCTCGCAATCAGAGAAACAGAAATAGAAACCAACCATGACCCGTCCCCTCACACCAGCGAGAAGGGCATACAGCAAAAAGTCTAAAAACAAGTGTCAGAGGGGATGTGGAGAAAGAGGAACCCTCCTTCACTGTCGGTGGGAATGTAAATTAGTGCCACCTTTTTAGAAAACAGTATGGAGATTCCTCAAGAATGTAAAGATGATCTACCATTTGATCTAGCAGTCTTCCTTCTAGGCATATATAAAACACTGATCTGAAAAATCTATTTCCGCCCCTTTGTTCCTAACAGCACAGCTCACAATTACCAAGACACAGAGCTAACCTGAATGCTCGTCAGCAGATGACTGGACAAAGAAGCTATGGTCTATAGACTCAGTGGAATTCTATGGAGCTATTAAAAAAGATGAAATTGTGCCCTTTGCAACAACATGACAGGACCTGGAGGGGACGATGCTAAGTGAAATAATAAAGAAAAAGAGAAGTACAGGACAATTTCACTCCTGGAATGCAAAGAAACGAAACAAATTAGCAGACACATTTCAACCAAATTCATAGGATGCAAGACTGGTTACCAGCAGTGTGGGAGGGAGGGAAGGAAATAAGGGGGAAATAAGTAAAACTACAGACCTGGGCCTCATGCGAGAACAGGTATATTTGAAGATAAAATATTTTGACTGTGAGACATATCTTGCATTCTTTATAATTTTGATTTTCAATGTAATTTCATTTTTAAAGGAGTGAGTCATGATACAGAAAATTTAAAAAGGAAAATAAGAAGAAAAAAGAAGTCACCCCTAATTCCATGCCCCTGACATGGCCACTGTTTGCCCTTCTCTGCATTTCCTTTTAGCTTTTTCCTGTGTTCACAGTTAGGGGGCAGAAACTGTATCCTTTCCTGATTTCTGAGGACCCCAGCGGGAATGTGCTTGGCCGTGGCCATCTTCACCATGGAGTGGCCTGGCCACCTGTGATTTCTTTAGACTTTGTTTGGAAACAACACAGGGCATGATCCTGTTCAAAGACATCATTGCAAGAGCTGTATATTTCTTTGGAGAAGGCATGACCCAACTTCTTGCCTGTCGGTCAGAGAAGAGCGAGCACCCAAGTTCCCCCAGGGAGGGGGTACTGAGACAGTGGCCAGCCCTCCTCTGTGCCAGGAGTCATGTGGTTTGGGCTTCAGTACCTGTGACACCCAGATGTGTGTGTTGTCATGCGGTTTTCAGGGAGAACACTGCGTCCCACACTCCCTGTGCCTAGGCCCGAGCTCACAGGCCATGGGGCCTGCCAGGGAGCTCAGAGCTATCAGCTACCATAACAGGCCTTTCGGGGTTTCAGGATTTCCACGGAGCTGTCCTGAGGGCCTTGGAAGAGACAGAACACGAGGGCAAGGGCTCCTCAGCCAGGGAGGAGCTGAGGCGTGGCCTGAGTGAACTCCCAGCCATCCACGCCCTGCACTGCGGGCTCCTGGAGGAGCTGGAAGAGAGGCTGCTAAATTGGTGAGCAGCCTCCCGGCTCCTGCCCCAGCTTTCCGTCGGTGGGAGGGTTACGCTGGGATCCCCACCAGAATGAGGTTCTAAGTTCACCCTCTAAACCCTGCTGGTCACAAGGCTGAGTTCTCGCTATCTCACCCCCTCCTTGGCTGCAGGGAAGGCCAGCAGCAGGTGGCCGATGCCTTCCTGGCCCGGGAGCAAGCCTTTGAGCACCACGCGGCTCACATTCTACAGTTGGACAGGTACCTGGGTCTGCTCAGCGAGGAGGGCCTCCACTGTCCCCGCCTGGCAACTGTTGTCCAAGAATTTGAGGTGAGTCCCTCAGACCTGAGAACTTACTGGAAGGGTTCAGGTAGGGGTAGGCTGGAAGGGCATCATGCCCATCAGTAGAATTTCCTAGTAGGTCTGAGGCTAAGAGTCAGGAGAGCATCACCCATCAGGAGGAAGAATCTAGAACATCCCCCCCCAGGACTCGGTGACAACTTGGCAAGCCTGGTATCTCTGTTCCACTAGAAAAGCACTAAGCAAACTGGGGGCAGCCACTGGAGTGACCATTAAATGGTCACAAACTGCAAGTCCAATTACTGTGCAGAAAAGTAGAGGCACTTTTTTCTATTATTAAAACTAGAGGCAAAGGTAGGGGAGCACAGATTGTGAGCCCAAAGGAATGAACTGTTGAGGGTGGTGCTAATCTGGGAGGTCTTACTGGAGGAGGGGGCCTTTTTTGGAAATTGGGGTGGGGGTACACGAAGCTCACTTGACCAGGAAGAGAGGTGAGTGGAACAGTGTGGGGGGATGCTGGGATCTGATGGAGCATGTCCTCCCCCTCTCTTGGGAGCAGCAGAGTCTGTACGGAGGTGGCCAGAGTGTGAAGCATCGACTACTGAGAGTGGTTCAGCGCCTCTTCCAGTACCAAGTGCTACTGACAGGTGGGTCCCACGGGAGATCAGGGTGCACCAAGGTGTGTGGGAGAGAGGGCACCTGAGGAGGGGTGGGATGCTGCGGCAAGGTGTGTGATGACCACCTCGCCTCCCCTCATTGCAGAAGTGGGTGGAGGAAGCTTGCTCTCACTTCCTTCCCCTCCGGGAGGAGGGGGGCAGAATCTGCCTCCCCCTTCCTATAACTGAGCTTTGGACCCCCTGCTGCAACCTTGGAAACCTAACTCACTGGCCACCTCTGGGGGTTTCCCTTCACCCCTCCCATTCTGAGGGAGACAGAACCATGGCATACCTGGTGGCTCAGGTGTTAAGTCTGCAGCTGTGGCATCAGAGTCCATGTAAAAGCCCAAGGGACCAGGGGAGACCAACATGAACAAAGAACTGGGTGGATAAACACGTCCTCCCCTCTCTCTTCCTGCCTGCCTTCTTCCTGTAAAATAATAATTCTTTTAAAAAAGATAAAAAATAAAACACAGAAATGCAACATCTCCTCACCCTGCGTGTCCTCCCTGTCTCAGCTGGTCTCCTTTCAACTAACCATGCTCTTATCACCAGACCCCTCCTTGTGGCTCAGTCAGTGGACATTTCCTGCTCAGACCTGGTGGCTTTGCCACTGACAGCTTCCTCGAAGCCCTTCCATCCCGAGGCTCCTGTCATATTCTCCCTGCCTCCCTCTGATCTCTTTGCTCTCTCTCTGTCCCTGTTGATGGCCTTTCTTCCTTCACAGTCCCAGAAATGTCAGTGTTTCTTGAAGGTCATACCTGGGTCTTATTTCCTTCCTTCTCTGCAAACTCTACCCTGGGCTGTCATCCTCTCCCTGCCATCCACCTGCCAGAAACACCCCCACTTCTGTTCTGCATGCTACACCCATTTACCCCACTGCCGCCCAAATGGGCAAAGACCCCGGTCCCAGTGGGAGAGACAGACACTACTCTCCTAGAGAAGTGCACGTCTTCCAGGTAACCATCACGGCTGTAAGAAAAGTACATGAGGGCCATGTCCTGGTGATTCAGGTGTTGAGCCTGTGCCTGGGGCACAGTCCACATGCAGATTGGGTTTGTAACCGGGGGCTGGGGTGGAGGGAACAACTAAACTGAACAACTAAATAAGTAAAATAAACATGTCTTCCTTCTTTCTCTTCCTTCCTGCCTGCTGCCTGCCTGTCTGTCTTCATTCTTGCCTGCTTCCTTCCTCTTTATAAAGAATACGTTAGGCTCCAGGGGCAGGGAATTCAGCCATGTAATTCAGCGAATGCTTATTGAGCATATACTATGAATCAGTTCTTATACTTGATGCTGAAGAGATAGTGCTAAATGCTTTGAAGGAAAGTCAGGCAGGGTGAGGAGATGGAGGGAACAGGGCTCCTGAATTAGGCAAAGCACTTGGGGAACACCTGTCTGAGGAGGTCACTGAACAGAGATCTCAGCAGTGTGAGGACATGAGCTAGGCAGAAGGATGGTGAGTTCACGGGTCCTGGGGAGGAACAAATTGTCACATTCAAGAAATTGCAAACGACCAGGGTCACCGGAATGAGTGAGTGAGAAGGAGAGAGGGACCAGAGGGGGCCAGTTGAGTTGAGCCGGTGGATGAATATTCATCGAAGATCTGTCACCTCACACATGTCCCCCAGTGCACTGTGTTTCTTGAAGACACACGGTCTGTATCCAGAAGGCGTAAGTGGCAGGTAGACAACAGGTGCTCAATACATATCGGTTGAATGAGTGAGGGACTAGCTGTGGTGGCAGCAGTGCTGACAGTGGTCCCAGAGCTGATACAGCGGTGTGATGGGGCGAACGGTAGCATGAGGGTGGATACCCTATTCTTCTGGACTTTACTCCTTTACATCTCTGGAGAGAGAGGGGCTCGTGCTCTGGAGAGAACTTGCTGACCTCCGCAGCAGCTGACGCATGGCTCTTGTTCTGTCTGCAGACTATCTAAATAACCTTTGCCCGGACTCGGCTGAATACGATCACACGCAGGGTAAGTCCAGTGTGAACTGGGAGGAGGGAATACATTCCCACTTTGGCCCCTCTCCCCCGACTCTGAACTGCACACCAGTTCCAGGCCCCGGACATCACCCCCTAACCCCCACACCAGCTGATGCACAGTAGGCACAAAGTTTCCAGGGCTTCTGAGATGACACCCCGCCCCCGACACAACCATAGGGACTCCCCTGGGATGGGCAAGCATCAGTCAGAGGAGAAGGGTGACCAGAATTTGGTGTTAGGAGGTGGTGCCCCATCTAAACTTTCCCTGCTCTCCCTGTTTCTTCCTGAGTCTAGGTGACTGTCCTGACCTGTGAGCTGCCAGGACCGTCCCTATTTCATAACCTGGGAAACTGAGGCACAGAGTTCGGGTCACTGAGGCAGTAGTGGCAGAGCTGGGGTTGGGCCTGTGACCTGACCCTCCAGGGGAAGTCAGTGCCGCAGACAAGGCCCTGCAGTTGCAGTGATCTTGGAGAGTGTGGACATGGGCTTGGGGAGTAGACAGGGGCAGGGTGAGGATGGTGGCAGCTAGACTAGCCTGGACATCTGCTCTGCTTCGCTCCTCAGGTGCACTGACCCTCATCTCCAAAATCACAGACCGTGCCAATGACAGCATGGAGCAAGGGGTAAGTCCAGCCCCTGGCGCCTTCCCTTGGATGCAGGTTTCAGGACCCCCCACCCCCTCTCTGACCTGTGCACGTCACTTTGTGATATTCCATTTCTGTGTAGCAAGGCCTATGGGCCACCTTCTGTTTCATGGGAGCTTGTGAAGAACCTGGGGCTCTGGCCCTGATCCATGTCCTGTGGCCTCAGCTACTCTGTCTCCCTCCCTGGGCCTCCCATTCATCATCTGAACTTCAGGGGAAGCGATAGACCCTACAGACCTGCTACGTAATGGCCCGCAGTGACCTGAGACCACAGGCATCAGCACCTGGAGTGCTGTATAAACTGCGGCTGTGGTTTACAGACAGATCCATGGGCACACCTGAGATCTTCTTCAGCAGAATTTTGGGGGCAGATGCTTCTAACAAGCATCCTAGGTAACAAGCACAAATTTTAAGAATCACTTCTCCACAAGCCTCTACTTCCAAAAAAGAAAAGTCGGCTAGAAAGGGCTGTCTTCCTGTGGGTGAGCCTGTATGGCACATCCTGTCAGAGGAGCAACCAAAGCAACCCAAGGCCGAAAGCCCTCCTGACTTTCTCTGGGGCCGAGGATTCTGTGGAGAATCACAGAAGCGCAGGCTGACGGTGGTCTCCAGATCAGAGAGGCAGATCCAGATAAACCCAACTCCAAGGCAGCAGCACTCAGCGGTGAGTGCTTCTGAAGAGCAGGCTAGGACTCTCCCTCCCCATGGCCACCAGCCAGCTCAGGCCTCCGGCCCCATCTCCTGGTGGACAATTCCTCAGGTCCCTCTTGGCTTCTGACCTGAGCCTGCCATTACAATCTCCATCTGGCAGCCAGAGTGGTCCTACTAAAGTGTGTCTGGGGGTGTCAGTTCTCCTGTTTGCAAAGTCTTCCCTGCCTCTTCCACACTGTCTTCAGGAGAATTTGGAAAGTACTTGTGAGGACCCAGGGGGGTCTTCCTGGAGGAGGCAGCATTCACTGAGGGCAAATACACACATCACACCATTGGACAACTCCTTACAAAGGTAGTTAAGCTGGAGGTTTCCAGGAAGGGCCAGTTCCCACCACCCTGCTGACCCCAAAAGGGACCCACATACCAACCGGCAACCCCATCTGAAAACTGCCGTCCTGTTCATTGGAATCAAATGAAATCTCCTATCAGAGCAGCCTGGTGACAGAAAACTATTAAGTGATCATTGAAGCTTTAGGAAGCATGACCCTCTTCTTTTCCACTGTCCTCACATTTGATGGAATCTAGAAAATAGGATGGGAGGAGTTCTGAAAATGGAAAAAGTCTCCCTAAGTTGCTCTCCAGGGCAGGTCATAGTGGACTCCAGTCCCTTGCAGCCTCCTCACCCATAGTGGTAATAGTGATCCCTGCTGGGCACCGGATCTCACCAGGCCTTCTCCTACCCCTCGGGGTTGTTTATGAGCCCAGTTTCACAAGAAAGGAAACCAGGGTCTGGAGAGATGAGTCACGTCGCCGCTGGTCTCCAGCTCTCAATATGAGAGCCAAGGCATTCCCGGGTAGCATAGTAGTGTGGTCTACTGCCCCTGGACAAAGTGCTGACCACTTCCATCCCAAAGACCCAGGTTCATGTCTTGGGCTGGGGAGAACAGCCAAAATCTACAACTCAATGGAAACAAAGTGCTGCTTCGTCCTCCTCTCTCTTCCTGACTGCACCTTTCCTTTAACACACATGCGCAGACACACACAGGCACACGCATTCACAGACACATGCATAGCCACATGCAGACACACGCAGACACACACATAGAAACACACACACACACACACACACACACACATGCGCGATCTGAATTGGAACTCAGGCCTTTCTTCACCCCAGGCCAGATGTTTGTGCCCATCACACGTGGGTTCGCACCTGCAGCCTCACGCTCTCATGTGAGCACCTGCTTGTCGCCACAAACACACATAAACAGCGGCGAACCAGTCCTGTTTCCCACCCTTGGGTTTCTCTGTTGTGTGCACAGTCATGAGCTGTGTTGTTAAATGTGGTAATGGGGGTTTGGATCGGCTCCCAGGCTTGTCAGCAGGAAGAACTTCTTCAAGGACTGATCAAAGATTTGATCAGAGAGTGAAGATAACCTTGTTTCTAACCACAGTTACTCAGACCAAGCTTCGGAGATTCCCTGGGAGAAAAATTAGACATCTGGCTGCAAGGTCAGACTTTGAGCCTTTAAATCAAACTAGCCATTGATTGCCCTCTTCTTCACAGCACAAAAAGACAGTATCTGCCTCCAGCAGAGAGTAAGGCGGTTGGTGTGAGGCTGGCATTTCACTTTTGTTCTTTTTTTTTTTTTTTAATGGTCTTGATCTCTTAAAAGTACTTTCTTTAAATACACATAAGGTTTACCATTTTAACCTCTTTCAGGTGCCTCATTCCCTGGTCAGTACATTCACACTGTGCGGGAAGGGTCCCACTGCCTCTAGAACTTTCCTCCTTCCCCCACTGGAGCTCTGCTCCCAGTAAATACTAATTCTGCATTTCCACTCCCGTCCCCAGCCTCTGGCAGCTGTCATTCTGCTTTCTGAACACACTGAATTTTTTTTTAGAATATTTTTAAATTTACAGAAAAAAATGGAAAAGTTAACAGAAATTGATGTATCCTACAGTTAACATCTTGTATCAGTGTGGTTGGGTTTGTTACAAGGAGACAGTGTTGATACAGTGTTATTAACTGAAAGATGTGATCCACCTGGGAGCCTTAGTGTTTGCCCAAGGTCATCTTCCAGGTTCCCATCCAGGCCATCACAGGACACTGCGTGGTTGCATTTCCTCAAGCTCCTCCTGACTAGGACAATTGCTCAGGATTTATTTTTGATGATCTTGCCCATTTTGAGGACTACTGGTCAGGGATGCTGTAGGGTACCTCTTTGTTAGAATGCATCAACTGTTTCATGATAGACCAGGTTTGTGACCGGGTGGTAAGAAGCTCACGCAGGTAAAGTACCCCTTTCGTCACGCTGTAGGAGGGTACAAGGAACCTGACTTGGGACTGTTGCTGTTGACCTTGACCACCTGGCTGAGGTCAGGTTTCCCTACGGTCAAGTTGTTCACTCCCTCCCTCCCTCGCACGCTGCTTCACTCTCGTCCATACTCTAGAAGAAAGTCACTGTGTGCAGCTCACCTTTAAGGAACACCAGAGTGACACCCCTTCTCCTGGAGGACAGAGAACCTACGTTATTAGGAATTCTTCTGCTCTCCATATTTATTAATGTTGTCGGTCATGATAAGTAAATGCATCATTTATATCAGTAAGGACTCTGGGTATTTATTTTAGGTTGACTAGAGTCCCACACGGCTGTACTGATTTCTCAGATGACTCCAACTTTGCCCACGGGAGCCCTTGCCATTGGTTCCCGTGCCCTTTCACGCACTCCCCTCTGTGCGGGTTGGTTGGTTGGTTGGCTTTTGAGCTCTTCCTTACTTTCTGGTGCTGGAAGACGCTCCCAGCTCATCTTGTACTTTTCCCACCCTAGGCTTAGAGTCGGTCATTTCTTCAAGGAGCCCTGGTTCCTTTACTGGATGATGAATGTAACAACCAAGATCTGGCTCTGGGTGTGCCACTTCTGTTAGGTCCTCTCAGCTGAGAGCACAGAAATAGTTTGTGTTTATCATCGCAGGTATATACTCGTATCTATAGATGGTCTATACTTAGCCATCTTATTAAACTAAACATGAGCTGTACTCAACTCTGATCATTACCGTATGGGTCATCTAGCCTCCTCCCCTTGCCCTCCAACAATGATCAGTCTGGTTTCACATTTCGTCATCCATTAATTTAATGGCTCAATTTACCTTTGGTCTTGAAGGATATTTTTCCTGGTCATAGAAATCTGATTGACCTTTTTCTTTTCTTTTAGTTCTTACAATTGCTACTCCATTGTTATATCTGCATAGTTTAACAAGATCTACTACAGTGTTTACATTTATCCCTCTTACATTTTTTCCTGACTGCCTTGGAGATCTTCTCTTCCTGTTTGACTGTGGTGTATACAAGTGTATGTGTTTTAGGGGTTTGGTGTGATTTATCCTGTTGTGAGTCTTGCATTTCTTAGACCTGCAGTTTGTTGTGTTATGTTGATTTTGGAAAATTCTCTTAGATGTTCCCTTCTTTGTATCTGTTTATTCCTTTTTACGCTCTTTTTTTCTTCCTCTTTGTGTTTCAGTTTGTATCATCTCCACTTCTGCTTACCTATCTTCAAGTTCATCAGTTCTTTCCTCAGCTATGTTCAGTGTTCTGCTAAGCCTGTCAGAAGTCCTCATTTCTGACATCATGCTTTTCATTTCTGCTCTTTCCATTTGCGTCTCTCGGATGCTTTTCATCTCTGCTGAAACTCTCCTGTCCATGCAAGCTGTTCACCTTTTCCTCTAGCCCCTTAGCATGCTAACCAACGTTCCTGTCTGATGATGCATCATCTGTGTCACCTCTCATTCTGGCTTTCTTGCCTTATGAGTTGGCAGTTTTCCTTGCTGATTTGTGTTTCCCATATTGTTTGACTGACTGCCAGGTATTAAGTGAGAAGAGCTGTAGAGACTGAGAGAAATAGTGCTCACCCTCAGAAGAGGACATACCTCTTTTTGGTCATGTTGCTCATGTGGGGAGAGGAGGGAGTAAGCCAGTCTAGTCAGAAGTCAAGCTGGGTGTGGGTCCATTGTCACCATCAGCACCTTCAGACTTCATGTTCTTCCAGAACGAGACTGCTGTTACTCCATGCTGGTTGGAGGCCTATGGTGCCAGAGAGTTTTTCTCATATCCCTGTTCTGTCCTCAGCTTTTAACAACCCCTGTGATCCGGAAGGGATCTCTCTCCATTTCCTTGACCCTCAGAGGCAGACTGCTGTTTGCTAATATTCAATGCTCACAGTTCTGCTTCTCCTGGACTGACCTGGTCTTCAGCAGGGTCTTTCATCATCCTGTCTCTCCCCTGTATGACAGCCAAACCCAGCCTGGTGTCTGTGGCAGGTCTTGGACAACAGTAGCCTCCACTAGTAGCTGACCCCTGCTGTCTATTGGTGCAAGGTCCTGTGCCCTTTCCTAGAGGCAGACAGCTGCTGCTTCCACCCTTTCCCTGAAAGCAATGGGTGCACCCTTGCCGGGGTTTTAGGAGTGGGAGGGTTCCTGGCCTCCCCTGGTGGCTGAAAGGTTTTTGCACAGAGAGGGGAAGAAGAGGGGAGGGTTTTGCCAGCCCTCGCCAGCAGCAGCCTGCATGCCTTCCCCAGGGGGACCAGGGTGCTCTCTCTGGCTGCTCCTTCCTGCCAGCATAAGCATAGCACTGAGCTGCCTTCTGGGCCACAAATGGAAATTGAGTGAATGCCCGACATTCCTAGTGCATGGGGTGTCATGCCCCAAAGTATGGGCGGTGTAGGTGCTTCTCAAAGTGACTTCTCTGTCATAGCCGCCTTATCAGTTGACTTTAAAGCGCAGCCCTGCATAAGGTTAAGGGCCCATGATTGGTGCTTGTTATGGTTTGTATGTGGGGTGCAGGTGGGGGAGGAGGCATGTCACTCGACACCCAGTGAGGGACTGACAGGAATTCCCTGAACGCTTCCTTATTGTAAGGAGCACAGACACATTTCCTCCCCAGGCAGGGAGGTTCCTCTCCTGCAGAGGTCCCACCCCGGCTGCAGGCCTGAAGGGACAGTCTGGCCTTAGCATCTGTCACCTCTTGCTTCTTGAAGTCTAGATGCTCCAGGCCTTAGTGGGACACAGGCTTAGAGGCGGAGTGATGACCCGGAGACAAACAGGTGTTGAACAGACAGCACAGGAGGCCAGGTGCCCACCCATCCCCTGGCATTTCGAAAGAGGGCAGTGTCACACCGCAGCCCAGAGGGCCTGGCCTGCTGAGGGGCAGCCCTCAACGTGGCATCCTGCAGACCTGGGCCCAGCCCCAGTTCTGCCGCTGACGGGAGGTCGGGTCTGGGCAAGGCCTTACTGGGCTCCGTTTTCCTCCTCTGAGGCAGAAGTGATACCACCTCTTACAGGAGAAATAAGACCCCTGAAGGGGCCCTGACCATCTTCCCCCATGTGCCTGTCCACAGGAAAACCTGCAGAAGCTGGTCCACATTGAGCACAGTGTCCGGGGCCAAGGGGATCTTCTCCAGCCAGGAAGGGTGAGTGCCGGTCCTGGGCAGCAGTATGGTGGCCACGGTGGGCGGGCACGATCTGATAGCCCCTTGTGTGAAGGGTGCTGTTTATGCAGGAGGAAGGGGCCATGGCTCTGCCCGGCCCCCAGGCACACAGGCTGCCTCCGGGGGCTTTCTGCTTCCAGGGTGGAAACTGGCAGTGGGATGCAGTGTTTCCTCTGCTCTCTTCACCTTTGAGGAAAAGCGACACCAGGTCTTTTTAGTTAGACCAGCATTGCTAGGAAATCAGGAAAGACATCTCCCAAGACCCCCAACAAAGTGTATTTAAAATACCATGTTTCCAGAGATAATGATGCTTCCAAATAAAAATAAAACCTGTAACAGTTCAAAACTTGTCCAAAATGTGTTTGTTATAGTCTATGAAGGACAAGAGACAAAGGAATGAGATATTAATCAAAATGAACAGAGAAGTCCCTGAGATTCTGTGAAATCGCTCAGTGCTTCGGCCTGGGTCCTGAGTTAGTGTTTATAAAAGATCTGCTTGTGTCCTCAGAATGAAGGGGGCTGTGGCCATGATCACAGGTCTTCCGCTGTTTTCAGCAAACTTCAGAGGCTCTGTTCGGGATGAACTCCTCGTGGCAGCAGACCAGGGAGAGAGTCATAGTTGGGACCATTCTGTGGCCAGAACACTGCCTGGGACTCGGTGTCATTCAGGGTGGACCTGTCCTCCAGGGCCGGTTCTGTCTCCAGTGGTGTCCCAGACCCAGAAGCACAGCCCAGGAGGTCTTGTTTACCACACACTGCTCTCTGGTACTCTAGGAAGCTGCCACTTTCCTTCCCCACCCATGGGCCCTAGCGGGCATCCGCCTGCCTACCCACCTCTCTTCTCTCCCACAGGAGTTTCTGAAGGAAGGGACACTGATGAAAGTCACAGGGAAAAGCAGACGCCCTCGGCACCTGTTTTTGGTAAGTGCCTGGCTTCCAAGCCAGGCCGTGGGACTGTCGAGCTCTGTGATTTCAGGGAGAACTGGAAAGGAGGGAGAAAGACCTGAACAGCCTAATCACTAGGACGGGTTCCTTCTATGCAGCGGAACTCTCTGTAAAGCTGAGCGCACATCCACAACCCCGTCCCTTATTTATGATTTGAATGACTGCGTGAAATGCTGGCGAAACGTAATCAGCCAGGTCCAGGTTCCCGGCTGAAACATCCTCAAAGCTGTATGTCCTTAACCTAGGAATCCCTGTTCCACCACCTCCTCTATGGCGTAAGAAAACAGATTCAGAAAGAAGCTGATTTGACCAATGTCCCAGCAGGGAACCAGGTGACCCAGACCAGCACTGTCCACTGTGTGCAGGGTGGAGATGAATTGACCCCGTTGCCAATTTACAGCCACAGTCTTGAGCACAGGGCATGTCCAGGCCTCAGGGGTGACAATTTCCGTCTCAGTGGCTGTGGGGCCAATAGAGTTCTGCCCTGACCCTGCAGCTCTAGCCCCGTGGTGGATCTGAGCCCAGTGAAGAGTAACTGAAAACTCTTTCTATTGAGAAGAAATTAGTACCCCTGGATTTAGGGACATCTATGTGAGACTGAGAAATGCCCAGTGCAACCTTTTAGGGCCAGGACACACCTGACAGGCTCCCTCTCCCCAGATGAGTGATGTGCTGCTGTACACATATCCCCAGAAGGATGGGAAGTACCGACTCAAGAGCACGTTGGCAGTGGCCGGCATGAAGGTAAATGCCGGGCGGAGAGGGACGAGACAGCATCCCTGATTCTGGGAGCTCACAGACCAGCTGGGGTGGGGGAGCCCCAAGGAAACAGTGTTATGCTGTGAGTTACAGAGGCTTATGCTGTAGGCAGTTTGGGGAGAGGGACGAAGGAGGGGAGACTTCCTGGATGAGGGGAGCTGAGGCCCTTTATTAAGGCGGTTAAGATGTGGACAAAGAGGGATTGGGGGACAGGTGTCCTAGGAGGAGGAAAATGGATAGGGAGAGGCTCAGAGGTAGGAAACAGGATTTTGTGATGTGTAGTTTTAATCGTAGTAAAATACACATAACATAAATGTTACCATTTAACCACTGTTAGGTGCACAGTGAGTGGCATCGAGTACATTCAGTGTTGTGCAGCCATCACCTCCATTTACCTCCAGAATTTTCCGTCTTCCAAATTGAAAGTCTTTCCCCACAAACATGGATTCCCCCACCTCCCTCTCTCCCAGCCCCCGGCAACTGCCATGCTACTCTCTGTCTCCGAATTTGATGTGCTGGGGACCTTGTGCAAGTGGAATCACACAGTCAGTATCCTTCTGGCTTATTTCACTGAGCAGTGTCCTCAAGGCTCACCTGTGTTGTAGCCTGTGGCAGGATTCCCTTCCTTTTAACTGCTGAAGAACATTCCTTTGCTCTGTTGGCCTGCATTTGTGTCTCCATCCATCCGTCAGTGGGCTCTTTCCCCTGCAAGCTGGAATGAACAATGCTGCTCTGAGTGGGGGGGTACACTTACCTGTTTGAATGGCAGATATTTCTTTAATGTGAGAGAGTGCCAGCTCAGCTGGACAGTCTCGTGGGCGAGGCCCAAGAGACAGGAAGAGGCCGTTCCGTGCAGCCGAGCTCTGGATAACGAGGTCGTGGCACAGGGGAAGCTGGGAGCTGAGGAGCAGGAGCTTTAGGAAGTTAATTCTGGCACAGCATGGGCTGGGTGGAAGAGGGGAGCACTGAGATGGGCAAACAGGTGAGGCTGGCGGGAGTGCTGTAAGGGAACTAGGGGGTGCTCCCTCTTAAGGAGAAGAGGGAAGCCCCTTTCTCAGTGGGGAGGCTGTTCTCTTTCCAATCAGTTTCCCTGAGAAGCCTGTTGGAAAAAGCCTTGGGAAGAGTGGTCACTTGTCCAGCATGAGGATTCTGGAGGTAGACCCTGGGAGGGGTGCACCATGGCCTTCCAGGGGAGCGGGGGTGGGAGTGGCTGGGATACATTGGTACACGCATGTATTCACATACGTATTCATGCACGTGCACACACATGGCAGGTGTCATCAAAGAAAGGTACCCCCCTTCAGACAGGGAGGTCCAGCTCAGAGGGGCAGTGGCAGGACCAGGAGAAGAACCCAGTCTGGTTGCTCCCCACCTCCCCGCCCTGGCCCCTTTCTGAGGGGCTGCCCTGGGTTTTCCAGGTCAGCCGCCCCGTGATGGACAAAGTGCCGTACGCTTTAAAGATCGAGACCTCGGAGTACTGCCTGATGCTGTCTGCCAGGTAAGGGAGGCAGGGCGTGGGGGCTACGCGTGAGGGTTTAAGGTGGGGTGTTTGGAATCACAGATATGGAATGGCTTGTCATTTGTGTCTTCCCGTCCATTGGATCACTGTTTCTAAACCATCTGAGGTCACAGACCACTGAGAAGCCTATAAAACTTTTCTCCCCAGAAAAAAAATTATATCATGTACAACTTTACACAGAACCTCAGCCGTTTCTAGTGCCCAGTGTTTACATACAGCAGCAGCTGGCACATCCCGTGTTTGTGAAACTGCAGATGACGGGGTCTTTACGGTGAAATGAAAAGTGAGGGCGAGCGAAAGATGTAGGTGGACCTTAGCTCATAGCATCCGCTTTTAGGCTTTTGTCTTCAGAGAGACAATCAGAATGAGCGGGCATTAGCCACTTACCTGTCCTGAGTGTGGGGTGTGTTTCCCCAGGCCCTCAGCTGCCGGGGAGCCCTAACCACTAGCTTTAGTCAGCCTGAAACCAGGGAGTTGTGTTCCCTGCCAGGGCTGCCCCGGGCTTGACTTCCCTCTCAGCGAGCCAGGACCCGGGCAGTGGAGCTGTCTGTGTGGGGCAGTGTCCTGGATGGGCATGTGTGCTCGCGCGCGCACACACGCACACACACACACTCTCATAGATGCTTTGCTCACTGAGCAGTTGTTAGCTGCTCCCCAGTGCCGGGTCCAAACTGAGGACACGAATGACTGGAACCCGACTTACTCACGTTGTGAGTAGGAGAATGATAAGCTGGTTCTAGTGCAAAGGGAACTGCTGTCCCCTGCTGGCCTCAGGCTCCTCCTGACCCTCATCTCCACCCTCCTGGGCATGGGGACTGGAGGCCTAAAGAGGGATCACGCCTTCCCACCATATGAGGCAGAACTGGGGTTCAGGTGCAGGACTGTGACCCAGAGTCGTGTCTATTATGTACTCCCCAAGGGGGAAGAAGAAGCCTTGGAAATTCAGAGTGACTCCCGCCTCCATCTGGGGGAGCGAGGGAAGGCTTCCTGAAAGATGGTTCTATGGTCTCTCCTCTCCTCTCCTCAGCTCTTGGCAAAATGAGGGGCGTGAGGAGGCCCAGAGCCTAGTTTCTGTTCGCCCAGCCATGAGGTGAGGGTGGTGACAGGCTGCGCTCTGACCTTCAGGTGGGGCTGCCCATCTCTCCCAGGCAGGGTCACTGTGCTTGGGGCAGTAGCCTTAAGGAGCTACGGTCCTTCACAAGTGATTACCTTCGCTCTCTCAGATACTTCATACTTCAGCTTCCAGAACGTGGGGGCCCACACATCTCTTCTTAGGGACAGGGAATCTGCTTGCCTAGTTCCTCCCGGGCCAACCTGGATGGACCCTCCTCCTGACATCAGGGCTTCTGCAGAGCAGGCTGCACTTAGTGCAGGACAGGGGTGACACCTAGTGGACATAATGAGAATTGCCACCCCAGCTGCTTCCCACTCAGGACCCCGCCAGGCACTGGCCAGGACAATGAGCTTGTTAGATGAGTGTCTGGGGAGTTATGTGGAACATGAGGCAGACAGAGAGACTGGGATGTTGGCCTTTGCCAGCTTCCCTCCGCCCCTCGCCTCCCCATGGTACCCAGCATTCCGTCCCTGCCAGCCCAGCCCTCCTAAAATGTAGGACCGTCTGAGCCCGCTTAATGCTATTGACAAAGTCTGTCTTTATCTGACTTCTCATCTCATCCCTGCACAGCCCTGGCAGTCAGTCCTGGTATGGCTGAAGGAGCGGGTTCAGGGGACAGCTGTCGTGCATAGTCGCCCTGCTTGTGGGTGGAGTGGGGATTCCAGCTCTGACGGCAGTGACCCCGTGTCTGCTGCAGGAATCAACACTGAGACTCAGAGTGGGGGCAGGGCGGGCAGGGGCAGAGTGGCCGGTGGGGCAGCGTCTCACCACAGTGGTGCCCACAGCTCCTGCGCCGAGAGGGACGAGTGGCACGGCTGTCTGAGCAGAGCCCTCCCCGAGGACTACAAGGCCCAGGCTCTGGCCGCCTTCCAGCACAGTGTGGAGGTGAGCGGGGGCCCGGGACCCTGACACCAGCCCAAGGCCCTGTGTCTGCCCGGGTGGTCACACCGGGGAGGACCTGGAGCTCCTTCCAGCAGACCCTGGTCCGCCTCCCTGCTCACCCCCTGGGCTCGCCCCAGAGCACAGCCGCTGCAGTTGGCTGTTTCTAACCACGTTAGAGCCTGGAGGGCTCTGGGGTGTGGCTTCCAGCCCCCACCCCCCAACCTGGAGGGAAAGGGGCCTCTGACCAGCCAGTCTCCCGACCTCACTACTCACCCAATTCTGTTGCTCCAGATACGAGAGAGACTGGGGGTCAACTTGGGGGAGCGGCCCCCCACCCTGGTGCCGGTAACACACGTTATGATGTGTATGAACTGTGGCTGCGACTTCTCCCTCACCCTGAGGCGCCACCACTGCCACGCCTGTGGGAAGGTGCGTCACCCCTCCTGCGCCACCCACCCCTGCGCCATTGGGCCCTGCTCTGGGAAGCAGGGAAGGCTCACACCAACCTGCGAAGTTGGAATCGTGAGCTCCATTTTCCCCATCTCTGCAAACCAGGCCCGTTCCCCTGTGCAAACACTCGAGGAAACTGCGTGGTTATTGTTCTTGAGAAGAGCACCACTGGTGGTTAAGGGCACAGGCTCTTAACTTGATACTTCATACCTGCAGCCTGGTGACCAGAAATAATGTGCTTCATATTTTAAAGTTACGAAAATATTAAAAGTTCTTTACAGTTACCATAGAAAAAAAGATGCCTCACTGTGTGATGATGGCATTAGCTAGACTGGTGACAGTTGTGCAGTGCACACAAACGTGAGCCCTGATGCTGTACACCCGACACTCATAATGCTATCTGTCGGTCCTCCCTCGAAGAATCCCACCAAGGCAGTGAGTGCTTGCCTCGAACAGACACTGTGTGCTCAGAACCCAGTCCCGGGAGGAGGCGGGGTGGGGGAGCACTGCGGCAGAGGTGTGGGGAAGCAGCTGGCTCTCTGCACGTGCCAACAGGGTGAGACTGTCTGACACACGTCTCCACCCCGGTCTGCAGATCGTGTGTAGGAACTGCTCGAGAAACAAGTACCCTCTGAAGTACCTCAAGGACCGGATGGCCAAGGTCTGTGATGGCTGCTACGGGGAGCTGAAGAAGCGGGGTGGGGACATCCCAGGCCTGATGCGAGGTCAGTAGCCTGGCACCTCCCTCACTCTCTTCCCAGCAGCCCTGGGCTTCTTCCTGACCCTTGGACTTCTCCTGGACCCCTGGATTTCTCCCTGACCCGGGGGCTTCTCCCTGACCCGGGGGCTTCTCCCTGACCCGGGGGCTTCTCCCTGACCCGGGGGCTTCTCCTTGACCCGAGGGCTTCTCCCTGACCCGGGGGCTTCTCCTTGACCCGAGGGCTTCACCCTGACCCCAGTGCCTGAAACAGAGGCAGCCCTTGGAGAAGAGGTGGAGGTTTAAACTTAAACTTGGGGCCCCATTTCCAAAACGTGGGCTCCAGCATAATTGATAGGTGATCCCAGAAGAGGACAGCTGTTTGGGAGACTCTGGGTCAGTGCTTCTGTGAAAGGGGCAGCAGGCAGGTCCCCGAGTTCACTGTTCACTCCTTTCTAGTGAGGTGTTTCTGGGATAAGGATTGTGAGGCAGGTAGCCAAGGGGCTGTGGGCCAGGGCAGGGCTGGGGCCCTAACAAAAAAGCTTGAGGAAGCTGAACTCTGTGCTCGGGGGACCCTGGTGGCCTGAGCGGGGTCAGCCTAGAGGGAGAAGAAAAAGTGTATCCCGGGCCCCAAACCAAAACATTCCTCTCCCTGCCCTCCTGGGCCATCAGCACAGCCCCCTCATGGGGACCCGGAGAAGAGGTCCAGCACCCGGGAGAACTTCCTTCCAGCCTTCCTGCAGGGCCTCAGAAGGGAGTGTGGTCACTCACTCTTTCTGGTCACACTTCCCCGCCCCAGCCCCCAGCGGACCGATGCTCTGGCGCACAGGAATGGGTGTCCAAACACAGGCTCAGCTGGCTCCCCTCACCCCTCCACTGGTCTTGCTTGCAGAGCGGCCTGTGAGCATGAGCTTCCCGCTGTCCTCGCCCCGCTTCTCGAGCAGTGCCTTCTCGGCCGTCTTCCACGGCATCAACCCCTCCACCTTCAAGAAGCCCAAGAAAGTCCCTTCAGCCCTTTCTGAGGTGAGGCAGGGGCAGGGGTGTTGGCATGCGGGGTGGGGGCTGGGAAGGCTCACAGTCCCCCCACCACCCCAGCCTGAGGACTCTTCCAGACTAAGAGCCCCCCTAAAGGGAGAGATTCCACCGAGAGGACTGGCTTCCTTATCTAGCCCCGAGGAGCAGGCTGGTCTCCTGGGATGACTGAAAAGGTGCCTGCTTGGTGCAGAAGGACGCTGATGGTTGTTCAATGCTAGGAGACACTTTCCCAGCCTTCTCCCCACCGCGCTCTCTCTCTCTGCTTCTTCCTTCTCCTCCTCCCCATGGCCAAGACACAAGCAGGGCCACTGCACAGAGCTCCAGGTCTAAAGAGCTGCCGTCCTGGCCCAGCTGGCTGCCAGGCCTCAGAGCAGCGCCTTGCTCTCGCCCTGGGATCTGTGGGCCCAGGTGGTGAGCCTCCTGTCCTGGAAGCTTCACAACAGGCTAAACTCAGATCCCTCCTGCACCGAGGTCCAGATACATGTCTGTATTTGAGCCATAACTGCGAACAAATGTGTGCCCATGAATATACAAACTGTGGAAAAAGTGGAATCAGCTGTTTCTGAGTTTGATCATTAATATTAATTTTCAAGTAGCAGGTGGCAAGGGTTTAAAAAAGTTAGGAGATGAAAATTTTAAATAGGCACCATTTTGTCCCTTAGCTTCATTCCTTTTACAGATTAAAAATTTGGAAGTAACATGTACATGGTAAATTAAAAAAAAAATTTTCAACAAAAGCACAAAAGAATTTTTGATGAGAAGTGAGTTCTCTCCCTCCCCAGACTCCTTCAGCACCTCCTCAGAGGTAATCGCCATCAAGTGTCTTGTGGGTGCTTCCAGAAACGTTAATGCATGTGCATATACATATCCATAATATCCAAGTAAATATACATAATAATAATGCACATTCATAGAGCCTCTCTTTTTTGGCCCAAAAGATAACATATTACATTGACTTTTCTATATATATGTCACTTCGTTTATCTTAGCACCCTGTCACATTAGCTCACACACAAACCGAAAACCCTTTGCACTATGACTGTCCCATCCTTTATTGAGTTAGTCCCTCCTGCCCCACTATGGTGACCCAGCTGAGTTGGCCTGGATCATGGATGTGGCTGGAGAATCACTGTCCTTACACTGTCCTACTGGCAGGCTGCTCTGGTCCTGGTGCCGTGCGGATCTGCCCCAGCCCAAAGTGACACCCTTTGTACTATCCGTGGGACCTGCAGTGGCCCCAGGAGAAGTGTGTTGGGTCTCCCACCATGCTCTCTGGCTCCCCGAGAACTCTCACTGAGCCCTGCTGCAAGGAGAAGCTGCAGAAATGCTGCCTGAGGCACCTGTCAGAAAGGAGGTTGTGGAATCGTTTCTCCCTCACCCAGAGCAGGTGTCCACTCTATGAGCTGCTCCAGGGGAAAGTGGGGGCTGGGAGAGCCAGTTACCCGCCTTCAGAGTATTTGCTGAGAGGCGAGTTCTTACCGCTTTGATCTTTGGCCGAACCCCCCATTCCCCTGGACCTCAGCTTCCTCATCTGACATGAGGAAGTCAGATGAGTTTTTTTCTGAAACTGGCTTTCTTGCAGGGAGCATTTACTGTGGGCAAAACCTGCTTGGTACCTGTCTTCTGTCATTTCATTCCTCTCACTAGTTAAGAAACCGAGACTTAGAGGAATTAATTAAATCGCCTGACATTCCCCGTCTAGTTCCTGGGGGAGCCCGGACTGGAAGCCCAGATAGACGTTACTCCAAGCTGTGCTCTCAGCCCCGCATAAAGCCTGTCCCACAGACGTTGCCACAACTCTGCTCCCACAGCGAGTAATGAGATGTTAACACGCCCTGTTAGGCAACAGCTCACAAAACCTTTTAGACAAACAGTAACACAGGAGTCTTCCTCTGATGTAAGAAAGAAATGCATAGAAAAGCATGATCAGAAGGAAGACCCTTTTTCCCAACTATCCGCTGTTCTGGAACTTGGGGTTTGGGGTTTGGGGAGTGGGAACCAAGATTGTGAAGCCACTCGGGCCAGCTGCTGGAAGCAGTCTGATGTGGCCTCTAGGGGCGGCTTCAGCACCTCTGTCTCACACACCTGGGTACTTTTTGCTGCCTTTGAAGTGCTGGCAAGATGCTGAGGCTTCATTGGAGTCTCAGATTTCAAAGCGGGAGAAACCCTCTGCCAAATGATGTGCCAGGTCAATTTGGGTCCGTCTGACTGTGCCCGCCACCGGTAGCTGACCTCTCCGCTTTGCCTTCTGCCAGGTGGCCGCCTCGGGAGAGGGCTCTGCCATCAGCGGTCATCTCAGCCGGTGTAAGAAGGGCAAGCGGCACTGGAAGAAGCTCTGGTTCGTCATCAAAGGCAAAGTGCTGTACACCTACATGGCCAGTGAGGTAACGGTGTCTGTTTCCTCCCATCTCCCGGGAGAGCCCGCGGGTTAAGCCCAGTCGGAAGGCCCACAAGGTGCCCACAAGTGCCCTGCGGGGCAGAGTGAGGCCGGATGCTCCTTCCAGGTCTCATGTCGGTCAAGCCATTATTGAGCAGGCAGCCTGCTGAGTGAGGCTGCCGACTCTCAGTGCGTCTGTTCCAGATCTAAGACTTCAACCAGATAAGGCGGCATGCTTGCACAGCCGGGCCCCAGGGTGCTTGACTGTCCCCTCCAGGCATGCTGTCCAAGGAATCTGCTTTCTGCTCTCCGCTTCTGGTGTTTGGGACAAACTTCAACAGCTTGAGGGGCTGTTGCACTCTGCATGCCCGTCTTTCATTCAGAAATGCTACTGTCTTGCGGTAACTCTTCAACTAAATAAAACCAGCTTATATATTTTTAAAATTGTAGTGAAAGCACACTGCATTATCATATTACACAGGTTTCAGGTGGGCCTCACTGCAAGTCACTGTCTGGATGTCCCACATGATGTCCACCCTAACAGTCCAGCTCTGTCCTCCATGTCACTGAATCTTTTTACCTGACTTGCCCACAATTTTTGTTTGTATAGAACATCTGATATTTACATCTTCTAAAATAGAGAAGAGCAGGCCTCAGACATCAAGTCGCTCAGGAAGTGGACAGGTGTGGCTGAGGCTGCACAGCAGGGCCTGTCCTGTCCTGACCTAGGCTGAGCCTATTGGCTAACGCGAACCATTGCCCTGCCTGGTCTCTACCAGCTAACTCTGCTAGGGAAGCAACTTACACACATCCTTACACACGAGCTGCAGAGGCTGGGTGCTCTACACCCTGAGGACGTGCACATCAGCGCAGGGTTGGCCTGTCCCCAGCCCAACGGCTGTGCAGAAAGCCCTTCCTTCTTCGGAGCATAAAGCGTCCCTCATGAAGACCCTGCCATGTGACACCTGCAGTCTGCCCCATCCCAGAGGCCAGCAGGGACACAGACAGAAGGGAGCCCTGTGGCCTGTGTGACTCAGCGGCCATGTGAGCCAGGTTCTCCCCGAGGGGCCTGTCACTCACAAGTCACAGTGGAGCCTTTCTATACTGGGGACAAGGTTGCTCTTTCCAGAACAAACTAAAACGTGCTGTAATGCTCTTCTGCAGCTTCTTCCTCATTCGGCTTTCCACAGGCCGCTCACCTGTTCCCCAAAACCTGTGTTCTAAGGACATCCCCAGCAGGCAGTCAGGACTTGTTGACAGAAGCTCCTCTCAGAACATCAGTGTGCGACGGTGCCGTGGGTCTGAGGTACAGAGGTGGCCTGGGCTACTCTGAACACACTCCGGGAAGGAGCACTGACATAGATGAACCAAGCTAGTGATAATTAAATGATCACCCAAGAGGGGTCCCCTGTCTGAGAGCAGAAAACAGTCTCCAGATCCTGAGCAGCAGCTCTCGTGAAAGAGGCAGTCTAGTTTAATGTAAGAGACAGATTTAAGAATACTTGCAAGCAGTTTCTTCCAGAGAAAGGAACTTGTGTCATTTCTCAATACCCTGTACCCGTGATGGGACCCAGCTTTCAGAGTCCATCAGAGAAAGAGGTTGGCAGGTAGTGGGCCAGGCTTCACGGTCTGCAGTTCCTTGAGCCGTCATGTGCCCCAAAGCCAGTGCAAGTCATTGTTCAGAAGAGTCCTGGACAACAGTGACTGTCAGAAATATATAGGAATCTTTTTTATGTTTTCCAGCATTTCAGGGTTTAGTTATTATACTTGCTATTTATTACTATAACATGTTTCAGACTTAAAAGAAATAGAGATTTGCAATAATGCACACCTTACACCATTATCACGTTGTGGTACAATAGTCCTTCAATAAAAAAATTTTTTAAAAGAAATATTGAAAAACGTTTACAAGGAACCGTCATGTCACCTGTCATGTTAACTAGATTATACAATTAACATTGTAATATAGTTCCTTGATTAAGTATCTATTCGTCCCTCCACCGACTTAGTTTTTGAAGTCTGTCAAAGTATACTTCTGAGTGTTCATTTATGTATCTTTTATTTTCTTTGGTGATATAATTTATATGTAATGAAGTACACAAATCTTAAAGATGCTATCTGATGCGTTTATGTTGTAGGGTTTTTAGCACAAAACTATTTTATTCATTTTACATGGGAAGAAATTCTGCCATTAGAATATCATCTTGTGTGTTACATAGGATTTCCAGCATATTTAACATATTGTATTGACGGCTCCCCATGAGTAGTTCTAAGTGATGATGACATGGAGAAGAAATAACCAGGTTCTTCTACTGGAGTAATTCATATGGGTGAACAGATTTTTTCTGTCTGGGTACTCAGTTTCTTTATTGCACTTTAATGATAATTATGTATGCATTTTTTACATCTTAATGTCTGATGATTCCATAATTTATTTATGAGCTACTAGTAATCTAAGGAAATGAAAATAGCGTTTTGGCAAACTATAGTGTTTGAAGAGTAAAGGAACATGAGAGTAACTTTTACTTATCATTTTTTGGCAGTTATCTTTACAGATTTTGTCTTCATCCTCTGGACAGATTACAATAGCAACTGCATAATAGGTTTTGAGGAGCATTTATTGAGTTGAACACGGCTTTGTAGATCTCAAGTGATCAAAGTATACTAACCTTTATTATTATATATCTGATGAGTTTTGACTAATATGCAAATCTGTCAATCTCTGCGTCACCCCGGGGCCAAGAGCAACATTCGCTGATTTTTTTTCCACCTTAGCTGATTTTTGCCTCTCTTCAATCATCATATGATGGAAACCTGTCTGACTTCTTCCAGCAAACATGCCTTTGAGATTCATCTATGTAGTTGCATGTAGCAATAAGCCCTTCCTTTTTATGGCTGAGTAGAGTTCACTTTGTGAGTATGCCAGTTTGCTTCTCCATTCACTCATTCAAAGACATTCGGATTGTTTCCAGGTTTTGGTAATTAAGAATAAAGTGACTTTAAACTTTTGCATACAGGTTTTTGTGTAAAAATAGGTTTTTATTCCACGTGGGTAAGTGCCTGTAATTGAAATTGTTGACTCTTAAGGAGAAATACCTGCTTGGTTTATAAGAATTGACCAGACTTTCTTCCAAAGCAGTATACCATTTTACAGCACCACTTTTCATTGTTGGGCACAACAGTGCATGTGGAATTCAGAGTTCCAGTTGCTCCATGTGTTTGCCTACACTTGGTATTGTCAGTCTTTTATTTTAGCCATTATGATGTGGGTGCAGTGGCGTCTTCATGTATTTTGATTTAGATTTTCCTAGTGATTATGATATTTTTTCATGTGCTTATTGACCATGCATATTATTTCCCCTTTGAGAAGTGTATGTTCAGATTTCTTGTCCATTTAAAAATTTTTTATATTGTTTATCTCCTTGTTATTGAGTTCCAGGCATTCTTCATATATCTTGGATACCAGTCTTTTGTCAGATAAATATGTTGTGAATATTTTCTCCTAGTCTATGCCTTGCCTATTCATTTTCTCAGTGAATGATGACTCTTTTGGTGAGCATAAGTTTATAACTTTAATGAAGGCTAATTTATCAGTGTTTTCCTTTATGACTATTGCATTCCATGTCCGAGGAGATGTCTATCTACTGGAAGTCGCAAAGTTATTTCCCCATATTTTCTTCTGAAAACTTTTAGCTTTTACGTTTAGGTCTATTTCAAATTAATTTTTGTGTATGATGTGAGATAATGGTTAAGAGCTTCAGTATTTTCCATGTGGATGCTTTAGCACCATTTGGTGAAAAGACTTTCCACATTGGATTATTTTTGTGTCTTTGTTAAATATCAAATAATTAAATAAGTATGGTGTTTTACCGGGCCCTAATCTGCTTCACTGATATAGTTATTGATACTTATATCAATACCATATTGCCTTAATTACCATAATTTTATATTAAGTCTTAGCATCAGGCTGTATTATCTTCCAACTTCGTCTTTTTAAAGATTGTTTTGAGTATTCTAGGTCTTTTGTGTTTCCATTTAAACTTGTCAGTTTCTGCAAAAAACAACCTGGTAAGATTGACAAAGGTTGTTAAATCTCTATCAGATAGGGAGAATTGGCATCTTAATTTGAATTTTTAATTCATGAACATGATATAAACCTTTATTTAGCTTATTTCTCTTTTAATGTTTTGTGGCTTTTTTGTGTAGAGGTCTTAGACTTGACCTACTTTATTCTTAAGTAATTTTTATAATATTTTGAATGGAGTTTATTTCCTAGTTGTTTGCTGTTAGTATACAGATTAAAAATATTGTCTTAAACAAAACCAACCCTTGGACACTTGTAATAGAACTGAGGTTTCGATAGGGAATGGAACTTGGGGGCAAGTGGTGGCGGAACCCACTGGACAGGTGAAGAACACTTACTCATTTGGTGGAGGGCAGGGTGTGTTGACTTATGCTCTGAGGAATGGGGAAACTGCACATATGGGGACCTTACACATGAGTTTATTTTAATGTGTAGAATAAGTTAACTACAATAAAAAATATCATGTCTTGTAACCCTGCTAAATACATTATTACTTTTAGTAGTTATTTTGTAATCAGACTTGTGCTTTGCAAGCACAGATAGTTTTATTTCTTCCTTTATGTTTATGTCTTTTTTTTTTTTCTTGCTTTAATGCAGTGGCTAAGACCTCCAGGACAGTGTTGAATTTAATTGGTGAGAGTGATTTGCTTTGTGCTCAATCTTAGGGGAAAAAATTCAGTATTTCACTATTAGGTATGATGTTAGCTATAGTTAGTTTGTAGATGCCTTTTATCAGAATAAGGAATTTCCTTTCTACTACTATTTTATTGCAAGTTTTTTCTCTTTTTTACATTGGAAAATCAATTTAATTAACAACAGTATGAAAGAGAAAAGTATATGATCATCTCAGGAAATGCAGAAGAAAATGTTTGATAATATTCAATATGCATTTACAATAAAAGCTCTCAGCAATTTAAGAGCAAGAGCATACTTCCTCAGTATGGTAAAGAAAACCAAAAGAAAGAAAAGACAAGACATATATTTGATGCATGCCGGTGG
The DNA here is from genome assembly GCA_004363575.1 of Solenodon paradoxus. Taxonomy (NCBI): domain Eukaryota; kingdom Metazoa; phylum Chordata; class Mammalia; order Eulipotyphla; family Solenodontidae; genus Solenodon; species Solenodon paradoxus. Next base: position 26,900 of record RJWH01001054.1, read on the forward strand.
TCTGGTGGTTAGGTAGGCTGGGCGTAGTCCACATACATCGTAAGGACTTGGGTTCATGACCTGGGGCCCGGGCAGGGGTGAACAACCAAGATGCACAACTAATAAAATGTTTCTTCCTCCTTTCTCTTGCTGCCTGCTTAGTCACCTTCATCCTACTTTTCCTTTAAAAACAATTTTATACTATCATCACATAAAAAAAGGTGATTCAAATTATACTTACTCAATTTATCTTATTTGTATGAAACTCAAGAATAAGCCAAATGACTAATTCATGTCTGTATAAATCAGAAAATAGTTTTCTTGGAGGGATTGGGACTTGGCTAGAATGAAACATTTGGGAACTTCACGTAGTTATGGAACTGTTCTATATGATTTTTTTTTCCTCTGTAACTAAAAGGCAAAAAAAAAAATGTCCTGTTAATTGGAGACCTTCCCCACTGTCCTTCCTTTCATTTTATTCTTTTTGTGCTATTTACTGATAGTGATTTGAGTAAAGTTGGAATGAGTGAAAGGGGAATTTTTTTTATATAGGATGTTGAATTTTGTCAAATGCTTTTTCTAATCTAGCAGTCTTTGAAAACTTTATTCCCTTTTAATACAAACTGTTTTCCCCTTCCTCCTCCTCCTCCCACAACCATTCTGATGTGCTTGATTATGTCTCCTTGTTTATGTATGGGTTTGTAAAGTTGCATTTTATTAATGTGTTTTTACATAAGTAGGTATATGTATAAAAATCTTCATTTATATATACAAATCTCTCTTTCCACTGAGCACTATAATTTTTAGGATCCATCTGTGCTCTCTGGGCCCAGCTCATCGAATTGTTTGCCACTCATAGCAGATACCCTGAGCAACCCTAGTGAGGCCCGTGCATGAGGGCATGGGGGGATGAGCACAGAATATTTTCTATCAGAAGTAACCCTCAAAAACTGGCTCACTAATCAAAGTCAGTGGCAAGAATATGGGGTTAGAAGGTGGTTCTGAGTCCAAATTCTGGCTCTACCCCTTACTCTTGGTAGTAACTTAACTTCTTCTATGATTGTTGTGAAACTAAATAACGATGTCAAGATGTAAAATGCCATCACAGATCACAGAATGTTAAGTTTCTCTCCCTCCTGTGCCTGATCCTGGGTAGAGGGCCAGTGAAGACTGTGGTTATTCCTTGGTGGCCATCACCTGCCTTCAGTCGGAGGTCTCGGTAAACGCTATGCTGCTGACTGTGGATAGTGTCATGTTTAACATCCACTTTTCCTTCTGTCCTCTGCAGGACACAGTGGCCACGGAGAGCATGCCTCTGCTGGGGTTCACCGTTGTCCCAGAAAAAGAAGAGGGCAGCAGTGAAGTAGGACCTATTTTTCACCTTTATCACAAGAAAACCCTATTTTATAGCTTCAAAGCAGAGGATTCCAATTCAGCTCAGAGGTACCAAAATAACTCATCCTTTTCTCCTTGCCTCTCTCAGAAGGAAACAGGCTGTTGTTCAGGGGTTTGCCTTCTGTTCTTCAGCCATCCTATCCCATCAAGTCCCTTTGGGCCACAGCAGAATGGCAGAACCACTTGCTCCTGGTTGTGTGATTATTTATGTACTTTTTTTTTTTTTTTTAAGAAGAGGTGCATACAGGAATGAAGACAAGTAGGCAGGCAGGGAGAAACAGGAGGAAGAAACGCTTTATTTTTATTTGGTTGTTCTTCTTAGTTGTTCCCCCTGGCTCCGGGATACAAACCCAGGTCCTTGGGGTGGATATGGACTGCACTCTCAGCTGGAGGTAGTGGACCTAACCGCTATTTCACCAGGGCACACTGTTGTGAGATTTTTTTTCTTTTTTTGAAGGAAAGGTACAGGCAGGAAGAAAGAAGCAGAAGCAGTGCTTTATTTTTTAGTTATTTCCATTGGTGGTTCCCCCGCCCAGACTCGGGTCTTGAACCCAGGACCTTGGGATGTATGTGGGACTGCTATCTGGTTGACTAGACTGCTACATCACCAAGGCACGGCCCAGTTTTGCAATTTTGAAAGATGATTATCATTCATTCATACAGATATACACTGAGTCAGCACACCTTTGCTCTGTGTTCCAGAGCTGCTAAATGCTAGGGAAACAGCTGTGACTCTGACATGACCCCTGATCTCAGGCTGATGGAAAACTGGTCCAGTCACTTATAAGTTCTCTAGCCAGAGTTATATATAGGCAGAGCCATGACACTGAGTGTTCCTTCTCTTCTCACAGATGGATGGAGGCCATGGAAGATGCGAGTGTGTTATAGCAGTTACCAAGCATGTGGACTCTGGATAAACCCTTAAGTTGATAAATGGACCCTTCCAGAAGCCAATCCGTGTCTCCACGTGTCCGGACCACATCTGGATTCCACACCAGGCTTCCACACCAGGCTGGCCTTTTTTGCTGTAATCTCGTCTCTCACACCTTCACAGGTGGAACCCTGAAGGGATATTATGGACCGCTCCTTGTCTGTCTGGGTGTTTCCTCCCTACCCCCCACCCACGCCCCCAGCCCCTTAAACACCTTCCTTATCCAACCGTGAGTTAAAATTTAGCAACTTGAAGACATGGACACCAAGAGAAAAGTACATTTTAGAAATGCAGGATTTTTAGTAGAAACGAGCTTTTACAATTCTTACCCCTGGTAAACATGTCCACCTTTCCTACTGTTGATTTTGGTGCCTCGGGTGAAACAAACAACTAGTGAGTATCAGCTACTTTCACCAACAGCACTTTGTTTGCCGAGCCTCACCCTCCAGTTATAGGCTCACTGGGCGGCTTAAGTAAGTAGCAGGTGGAATCCTGTGGCCTCATCTACCACCCAACTCAACAAAAGTGGCTGTAGAATGGACTTGTGCAAACCTGACTTGTACAAACCTGTCCTGGCTTGCGGGCGACCCTCGTCGAGGGTCCCGCCACTGTGGAGAGGCGCACTGCGCTGGGCAGGAACTGGAAGATGCTCTCCTCCCGCTGCAGTGCGGCCTGTGTACTGACACGACTTACCAAGGACCACCCTCTGTGCCATGGTGGCCCTGAATGTTCCCCAGGGCCGGAGACACTGTGGAGGTCACTGCAAACCCTCCAAAGGCACAGGTTCTGCTTTAATTTATTGTGTGCCTTCCTGTGTTTGCCCACACGAGTTTCTGAGACCCTGTGCTGACTTTCCACACGGTAGTCTGTCTGCTGTTTTACTGAAGCCTTGAAAGAGAGAAAGGTCGGAAAACAAAGTCCAAAGGTGAGCTGTCATCTTGGCCCTGGACACAGGGAGGGAGGGAGGGAGCAGAGGTTACAGCTGGAAGAGCATCTCTGGATGCCTGGGCTCAGTCACCCGCTGCTGCTGACCTTTGCTCATGATGCTGGACTGTCCCACATAAAGCAGAGGCGGGCGGGCAGGAGGTGGGAGTCCCTTGTTTCTCTTGTCCAAATAAAAGCCGTCGTGTCATTTTGTGATATCCCGTCCCCATCCTCCTGCTGCCCTGTGCCCTAAAGAAAGTCATTTGCTGACAAACCTTTTGTAAAACAGCACCATCTCGAGTTATTCACATTATTTTCAGGGAAATTTTCTTTTTTCTAGTTTTCAGTTCTTTTACAATGTTTGCATTAAACATTTAATTAATAATTCAAACAAAGTGATGAGATAGGCCTTTTTGTTCATTTTTTATGGGCTGAATTCCAGTGGACTCATTTTCACCATCAGGCACATTTAAATGGGCCTTCTAGACCCTCTGAGCCTTCGAAGAGCACAGCACGTCTCCAGCGCCAGGCAGTAGCTGAGCTCCAGGTAGAAGGATGTGCCTGAGGCCTCTTGTGAAACGCTGTCCTAGTTCTGTGTTCAGCACAGAACAGTCGATAGTGCTTTTAGCTCTCAGTGAAGGGCTAGCCTAATGAAACATCCTGGGTTTGTGGAAGAAGTGGCGTGGCCACCAGAATCTTCCGGAGCTCAGAGGTGACTGCAGGTGTCCGCTGGCTTCCCTGACCCGTCATTCCGCGGCAGCTTGGACACTCCTCCCAGCTGGTTTCCAGGGCCGACCTTGCTCCACGTCTATCCTGCCCTTCTCTTTGTCCAACTCATGTTACTCGTCCATGTCACCCATCTGTGGGACCTGCCCTGAGTAACTGGGCATGAAGCCACCCACCTGGCTGAGGGCACACCTTTTCCTGTGCCAGAAGCTGGAGGAATGGCCAGTGACGCTGTGACCATGCTGCCTGCAGGTCGCACTCTATCTCCTTTACTCGCTGCTCCCAGCACAGAGCAGCCCCTCCAAGGTGGGGCTCCAGCAAAGGCTGCATCTCCAAGGAGGAAGCAGGGCTTTGACAAGCTGTGGCCCAGAATTAGAACACTGGGGCCCTAGCCAAATCACTTTAGTAGCTCTGACCTTCGGCGTCTTCACCTGCCACATGGAGGCCATGTCAGAGTCCCCAAGAGCTCAGGGGATCCCGGGTAAGACGAACATTTGCGAACATGAACTGGAAACCATAAACGCATGGCGAGGGAGTGGCACTATTTTACAAGGTGATAATAAAGTCCTCTGATAGGCACAAAAAGACCTTCCTTCCCAACCATCAGAGCTGTGAGAAGGCAGACCTGGAAAGGGTCTGGCACAGGGAGGCCAAACTCCCTTGCTCATTGGTCTTTTTCTCCGTTTGTTTTGAATGACCTGTCCCTGAGCCTTTCACACACGGATGCAGACAATCCAGACCTTCACAGGGTCGGCTTCTCCCTACTTCTCAGATTGAATAAACTTTATAAAACCAAGGGCTTTACTGAAAGCAGGCAACATCTGACACTGGTATCCACCTTCTTTGCAAATTAAATGTTTTTTCCAGCCTGGACTGGATTTGGTAAGTAGGAAGACTTCTGTTCATTATTATGAATACAAAGCAGGCCAGAAACACAGGAGAGTCTAGGGTTGTTGGTTGAGTTTGTAGGTCCTAATAATAATCTGTGTACATGTCGGACACACGATCTGGGTTTTTCTGGGCAGGCTGACAAGCTAATTCACCACTCATGCTCCCGTGAACGCACCTGCTCGTGGGGAGTTACGGAGTGAGGGACTATTGCCTGAGCTGATCTATGGCCGTGCACCCCGAGGGCCAGGGCCGGACCCCAACAGCCCCACTGCGGGCAGAAAAGGGTTTTGTGGGCGATTAGAGTCCTTTCTTCATCTAGTTCAGCCTTTCATTGATGGACAATGTAAATATTTTTGCTGAACACTGAAACCCTAAGTGAGCACTGAGATCACCGGGCCAGGAGCTGTAAGACCAGATTGGAGCAGTTTCTTTCTGCCACGGGACAGAGTCAACAAAGTACCAGAATAGTTCATTGATTTGGCCTGTGTTTTGCAGTTTTGTGATCAGGGAAGCTTCTGTGTTTCCACGCATTAATGGTCCATTGAGAAGACAGATGTGTCCACACTAAGATGTTTGTTTTCAACAGAAAGTGAAAAAGGAAACTAACTTCCTTCAGCAATTAGAAAATAAGCTCAACGGGAGGTCCTGAAGCAGGATGCATGTAGGTTAGACAAATCTCTAAGAACCAACCTCTTTGGGGTTCTCTGATCTTCTGTCAGATGTGATCCGTGACCACTGCCCAGGAGGGAGAGCTTGCTGCCCACATGGCCCTCCTGAGCTGGTCACTGGCAAAAATCCATCAGCCAAGGGGAAGCGGTGGGACAGCTGCTGGGAATTCATCTACAAAGTTCATGCTCTGGACCATATCTTCTGGAAAGGTTAGTTTGGGTTAGTCTCTTGCTTTTTATTTCTTTCTAAATTTTTATTTCCTTTTTAGGAAAGGTGGAGGCAGGAATAAAGGTGAGCAGAGACAGGCAGGCAGGGAGGAGGAAGAAGCTCTGTATTGATTTTATTTAGTTGTTCATCTTTGCTGTTCCTCCTGGCCCTGGGACACGGACCCAGGATCTTGGGATGTATGTGGATTAGTGTCTTTGTAAGGGCTGTGCCTTGCCACGGATTTGGGGGATGATCTATGATAGAAAAACTTACAGGGCTGTTACCTGGGTATCACATGCAGTGTATTATTGCAAGTGGTATTGAAGAGGCCGGTCTGCTCTTTTAAGAGCAGTTCATCAAATGCAGCTGTTAAATCAGCAGCACTGTCCTCTCACAGGCTTGTAGGAGACCTTTACGTGATTATTAACATCTGTGCACAGTGTGCTAAGCACCTTAACCCTGTTACTTCATTTAATTCTCCAAGGACTGCTGCCCCCCATTTTGCTGATGAAGAAACGGGGGTCAGAAACATTACGTCACTTGTCCAGAGCCACACCTTGCACCTGTAGCTGCTTCACTATAGAGCTTCCTTGACTGTGTCTGAGCTGACATTCAGTGATTTTCTGACACCTGCAATGTGAATTCCCTCCTAAAATCGACAGAAATTTCTGAGGACAGAAGACTAATTGGTGGGGACTTTTCCTCCAAAGTCGTACCATGTCAAGTTAGTCTCAAGTTTGCATTCATTTTGTTTTCCATTAAATGTTAGCACATAATGTACATTCGATGCACATCATCCAACATTTCAATGCACTCAGTATAACAATGACTTTAGTTCTGTTTTTCCTGCCACCACGTGCAAAAGACTGACCTCAATATCATGTAAGCAAACAAACAGCACAGAGTTGTAGTTAGATGCAATAATAAGCCAAAAGAAAAAAAGAAAAGTTTACTAGTCACATATTCAAATGTAATGACAACTTTCCAGTTTTATCTCTTGAATGCTTCAAAAATATTGCAAAGAGGAAAAGTATAAAATTCATGATAAAGTTACACACTTTCCTTTGATTAGGAAATGGATACTATAGCAATTCAGGGAAAACCCTATTTCTGGTGAAGGTACTTTATAAAAATCCTCCAGAAGTTGAGAGTTGCAAATAGCATAGAACTTTAAAATAACACATTTTATGCAAGGGGTTCTGAATGCGTGTTTTCAACAGTGGCTGCTGCTTGGATTTATATGATTCCCTTCTCAAAGGCAAACTATCCTAAATGACCTTGAAGGTCTCTCTGAAATTAGGATCTCATCCTGAGTGTACAGCTTCAAAAAATACATCTCAGGTTCTCCCCAGAGGTGGCGGCGGAGGCAAAGTGCAGGGTGAGGCTACACCTCTTCACCGAAAGCTGTACCTAAACCTATTTTGTCGTGAAGTGCAGGCAATAAGCCTTATGTCCCTTCCAACATCTCAAGTTACAGATAGAAGCAGGTGATCAGGGTTTGAAAGAATTGCTATCTCTGGCAAACCAGCGCCTCCCACAATGCCACCGAGAAGTCATGAATGTGTGATGGAGTTACCCTGCTGTGAATAGCATGCATGAGAATTAAATTACTTCTTGATGGCTACAGTAATTGGCTATGCCCCTAAAGCATAAGACTTGATTATTCCAACACATATAATTATGAAAGTTATTATAGGCATAAAATTAGACAGCTCTTTTAAAAATGCAGCTATAATACCACTCAGTGTGACCTCAATCTTATTTCATAGGAAAGATGAAAAATGACCATTGGGTTTCACAACAGCAATTTGACTAAATTTCTCTTCAATTGCAACCTTTCACCTACTCAACAGAGATCCTCCATTTTTACAGCTACCATGGTATCACTGTCTCATTTTGTAGGTTCATCCCTCGCTGCACAGGCTCAGAAACAGATCCCCTCCTGACAAAAAGGTGATGAAAATTACCTTTTAAATAACATTTTTAGAAAGACTTTTTCCTCCAGATATGTCCCTTGACATTAAGTATTCTCCGTGAAAAAATTTAAATTCATTTTTCCTTATTTAGGAAAGCTCTAGGAATAAAACTTACAATCATGTTTTTAACATAGTGCTGCTTGACAATTCTCTTTCTGGGGTAAAAATCACAAAAGTATTTGCTAAATAGTATATTTCAAAATTTTAAATATATTTAACATAGTATATTAAAAAGATGGAAAGGTTCTTGTCTGCACAGTTGAAGGTGTACAATTTATGGCTTTGGTCAAGAGCTCTGACAGTTAGCAATCTTCGTGAATGCCTCAGTCTTCCACTTACAGAAGTGCTGCCATGTGCTTCCTTCTATACTCACCCGCCCTGCTAAGTGGCATGATCTCAACTGACCTGGATCAAATAGATTCAGGGGTTGGCTCTCGAGTTAATGGCAAACCCAGAATGGTGCAAGACATCCAGGTGCCTCCACTCTGCCACTACCACCTCCCTCAATGAAAAGTTATTAATTTCCAGCTATTACTGATTTAAACTCTGATACACAGCTGACTGACATTTTCATCATACAGTGAAATGTTGGTTACCTAAGCCATAACCAAACATCTATGAATACATCAAATTTTATGTTGAAACCTAGATTCTCAAATAACACATGATGGGATTTATTTCCAGGATTAGCTATCTGAATAGAAAGGTTAATATAAGTGGGGTTGTATTTCCTGGTTCTAGAAATTTTCAGTGGACTATGGGACTAAGAAGAGAGAGAATAGTAGCTGGATCAGTGTGTGTTGGCCTATGAGAATGGTAGGGCACTCTGGAACCCTGCAACACCCCAGTCCTGTATTCACTGCAGCCAGGCCTGCCACAGGACTAAGCACTAGAGGCATGTGGTTCTTTCTTCAGGAGTTCACAATCTGAGAAGTCAAGTGCAAACCTCTAATTCTCCATGGGAGAAGCACGAGAAAGCACTGTGGAAGAAGGGCTAACAGTGAATGGATTGTGCTTGAGGCTGATGAGAATTCCAGTGGGTGACTTCTCTGTTGGGATTTGACATATGAGGAAGGGGTGACCTCATACAGAAAGGGGCTCCTGGAACTAGAAAGCAGAAAAAAGGTGTATGATTGAGTAGGACGGCATGCCACACGTCCAGGGAATGAGGAGTTCAGAAGTGCCAGAGTGCATGGAGAATGTCAAAAAGCAGATGAGACAAAAAAGGCTGGTTGGGGCCAGGTTATTAAGTTCAACTGAACTTGTGCTTATTAGTAGCTATAGTTACTAGAAGACTGTAGGAGACTTAATATGCTCTCAAATAAAATTGGTAAGGTTACAAAAACATCGTTTTATAAAGACCTACTCTTTAGCCAATGAATTGAACACGTGAAATAAGTTCTTCAAAGATGGCCACACCACAGTAAGAATGCATCTTCTTATAATGTGATTTAACACTGCTCCCATCAAGTGCTGGATGTATCCTCTCCCTTTGAACCTGGACAGACCCTTGTAACAGCTCAGTGACTAGCAAACAGGAAATGACCTTTTCTCCCATGACACTTCCTCTTGGAATGTATCCGCCATGTTGTGAGGAAGCCCAGGCCACATGGCGCCGTCACATGTTGGTATTTATGCTACCAGCCAACATCAACCACTAGATACACAGGAAGCCTCCCGGATGACTCCAGCTCCAGCCTCACCTGACTGCCACTCCGAGATCTTGAGAAAGAAGTTCCTGTCTGAGGCCCTAAAAACTGCAAGATAACTTTTTTGTTGGTTTTTAAGACATTGATTTCAATATGGTTATGTAGCGGCAATCAGGAAACATGCATTTCTTGGCTTCCTCCCAAACACCACTAGCGGTAAATTAATATATGTATATATACCTATATATACATTTTTTTTTTTTTAAAGGCAAGTTATGGGCAGGAATGAAGACAGTCAAGTAGGTGGACAGGCAGGAAGAGAGAGAAGGAAGAAGCACTATTTTATTTCCTTTTTTTTTTTAAGTTGTGCACACTGGTTATTCCCTGCTCCCCTCTGCCCAGACCCTGGACTCGAACCCAGGGCTCTGTGGCCTGTGGCCTTCAGAGGCAATTGACCTAATGGCTGCTCCACCAGGGCATGCCTATAAAATCTTTTTTTTTTTTTTTTTTTTTTTTTTTTTTAAAGATGTAAGCAGGAATGAAAGCGAGTAGGCAAATAGGCAGTAAGAGGAGGAAGAAGCATTTTAATTTAGTTGTTCACACTGGTTGCTTCCCCCAAGGCCCGGGACTTGAACCTAAGTGTCTGCAGCTTGCTCTGTTAGAGGCTACTGACCTACCTGCTGCCCCACCAGTGCGCGCCAGTGCCTCTGTAATCTTTAAGAGAAAGAAAATACGAGAGGAAGCATAGGGATGGAGTCTGTCAACTAATTTTTTGGAAGACAACATACGTAGTGACAGCTGGCTTGGCGGGTAACACTAGCACCAAAGTGTGTGCAGACAGAAACCCCAGTGAGACAGAGGCCCCTGCCCTCGGTAAGGGGAGGTGGAAAACTGGAGGTGCAGGCATCTGGGAAGGCCAGGTTGGAACTGAAGACAGGACCAATCCAGAGTCTGCAATGAGTCATGAGACCCTCAAATCCTGTAACTCCACCCTCAACAGGAAAGTGACTACCCTTCCCCGACCCTGGTAGGAGACAGGAAGTTTATCTTCTGAGACAAACACAACCACCATAAACCTAGGAGGCTGGGGAATCAGGGTCACGGGTACAGCTTAGAGGCTACCTCACAGGACAGTCTACATGCTTGCTAGTGGGACTGTCCACTTGCCTCCTCGCCCTGCTGAACACCCAGAAGGCCAGGACCCAGGCTATCAGCAGATATACCACAAAAACTCTGGACTAAACCTCTAGACATAGGCTTCTGTTCTTGCCTGTGAGCCAAGTTCCCCTCTCCAAGACATGAAATGTATGCTCAATAGAAGGAATTAACATTCCTATTGAGTTGGATGGTGTTTATTGGAAGACTACCACTGAATGATGTTCTAATCAAGACAGTGGCAAAGACCCACTGTGAAGGACTCTCAATGGCCCCTGCTCAGATGTGTTTCATTTGACTGGTAAGAAGTCCCGAACTGGTTCCGAGGGTCCAGGCCATGCTTAAGAGAAGCTGCTAGGCCTGCATGAAAAAATTTGTAAATTGTAAATCTATATAGAATATAAACACTGTAAAATCAAGGTATTTCACATTTATAAATCTAGATTTCTGGCTGCTTTTGAGAAATAAAGCTCTCATCTCTAAGCCACATTCCAGGTTCTGCCTCTTGAAGTGGATAGTGAGCTCTCCAGGTGACACTGCAATATTTAACATATTAATGGTGTTTACACTAGTTTACTAACTTTAGATTACCTGCCAGACTTACCCCTACTCCTACTTTAGGCTTCAGAGTTTTCACTTCCACCCTAAGTGATGAAGATGAAAGGATTTTATAAATAGGACTAGAAACCACTCTTTCATAACACCCAGTGGCATGATGGATGGATGGATGGATGGATGAGGGGGCAGCTAGTGGAGACAGGTTAGGAAGGTTAGGAAACCAAGGTAGAAGACAGGCCTAAACCAAGAAGCAGTAGGGGAGGGGAGCTAAATAAAGGAAGAACCAAAATAATTTGACGTCTTTTAGATTCTCATTCCTGACTGTACTCAGTGCCTCCTGAAGGCCAGAAGCCTTAGAACATCAACCTATTTTACCCCAAGGAGAAAGGCAGTGTTCAAAGCAAAACACAGAAGGGAAAGGAAATCTTTGGCATCCAGGTGCATTTCCTGGCCTTGGTGAACAGCTGTGGGGTTGAAACTATCACTTAGGAAACTGAAGGAATACCACTAATTTCTTGACTTCCTGAAAGGACTGCAGTCCCAGGTGGGGTAACTCTTGAGGTGGTGCCGGGAGGTAAAGAATTCCCAGGCCTTAAGAATTAAAGTTCCTAGTGAGTGACACTTAAAAACCCAAACAAAAAACAAAATCCTTCCTAGCAACACCTATTCTAAAACAGGGGACCATGGGCAGGTGCATTTTTCTGAGAACAATTTTCCATCATGCTCCAAGATATGTGAGCCAAGAACAACTTTTAGCACCTTTTTGAGGCCCGGGAAGCCCCAGGTTGAAAATAGAGGCCTCTCAGTGTAAAAGCCATTCTGGAAGACAGGCGGGTACACATTTTTTGTGTTGTGTATTCCAGTACCACCAATCCATTGCTCTCTTCTTGGGAAGAACAAAAAGCCATTCATATAGAAGCTGAGGCTATTCCAAGTAGCCTACTGTAAAAGAGCTCAACTTTTGACAGAATCATGGAGGTGCAAACAGTTTTCTTTCTCAGTCTTCAAGGACAAAAGATAATAAACAGAAATAACTATTACAAAATGTTCTAATGCTTGCTAGTCATGTCATTTTGGAGAAGTCATCCTCCCCGGTTTAAGACCTCAACGTCTCCAGCTGTAACAACACGGCATAGCTACCTCACAAGCTACGATGAAGCAGGATAACAGTGCAAGTGTAAGGCATGTACAATCTGGTATTTAACAATTAACTGTTATGATGCCACAGTCCTAAAAAATGAGACTAATGACAATGAGGTTTAAACGTTTATTTTATAAAACAGGTCATAATTACATAAAAGATGTAAACAGAAGTTTCATAAAATGATTAGCAATAATGCATAAACTATTACAGAAAAATTGATACAAGATGTACTTACAAGGATAATTAAACTTCAGTTACAATAAAAACTATGATTTATGCTATTCCAAAAGTACTGCCCTTACAAGTAAATAATCTGTTTAATGATAGTAATTTGAAAAATTTAGCATAACAATTACAATTTGATTTTCACTGACTCAACTTTTATCATTTAATATAAAATTTTTAATAAACTTGGAGAAAAAACATGCTTGCCCTGCACTAGGTACAAATGAAACCGCAGAACAGAGTTCTGGATTCCAGGGAGCTCACAGACAAATCAATGACTGCAGAACAGAGTGGTAAGTGTGGTGGGGAAAGACAACTTGCACAGAGGTCTGTGGGTGGGGCAGGAGAGAACACCTAGGGCTCATCCAGAGCAAGCCATCAAAGCTTGTTTTCACTGAGTTCATGTGTAAAAGTGGGAGTGACAGGAATACTGTGAACTGTGTTACTGGGGAAAGCATGCATTCAATGCCCACTTCGTTCTCACCCTGTACCAGGTACTGTGAAAAGGGCTGGGATAGACAGGGATAAGGCACATCTCAATGAAGGGTTCACAGTCAGGCTAGGTAGCAAGACAAAACACACACGAGGGCTAGGTATTGCTAGACATTATCACTCCCATCAAGACCCCTATTCCTGTGAATGAATCATCTTCAGGCAAAGAGTTACAAAAAAAAATAATTTTTTTTCAAATCTAAATTTTATTTCAAAAGATAAAAAGTTTCTCTTTTTTAAAATGCATGTTTGGTATTAGATGAGAGGCTGAAGCCTGGAATATGCATCAAAATTATCTGAGATGTTCAGTAAGGTCCCACCCAATATTTACTGCTTCAGAAACATTGGGGACCTGGTAACCCTGAAGTGCAGAGTCAAGAACTTTTAAAGGTTGATAAAAAATGTTAAAAGCACTGTTAGTATAAATATAGATGCTTCTAATTAACACTTAAAAAGGCATAGCTAGTATAACAATATGAATATGTTATTATTAAAATCCATCAAGAATTACAAAACCACAGTTCTCACTAAAAATACCTCGTGAGAACACAATGAAGTGAAAATAGCTCTGGCTCTGTAACAGTGATGACCTCAGCTTGCTAAGGCCTGTGACCTCCTGACATTGTTCGCAATCTGTATGTACATATGTATCTGTTTTCAAAGAAAAATCACTCAAACCCATCAAGGTTAGGAAAGTTTGCTGCTACTTTTACTATCAAGCTAATAATTAACAGATAATTTACTTAATACTATTACAGCAGGGCAAACTAATTCAGCATAAAGTTTAATGTCAAAAGTGGCAGATCTTTTGTTTACTGCACAGGTAGCACTGAGCAGGCTGCTTCACTTATTTGGGTCTCAGTTCCTGCAGCGCGGGAAAATGGGAGATAGCGGCCCTGTGAACACAGCACTAGTGAGTATTAAGTGAAGAAAATTAAGAAAACTATAAGTTATCATGGAAACATTTATTAGTGTTAAGTATTTATTTCAAAACCTAGTACAACTGTAATACATTTACAAAAAAAAAAAACCAATAAACCCAAAATGCAAGGATATGTAACTTTTTACTTTATCGAGCATTTAATAAAAAATTTTCTAAACAGACAACTGCAAAGCAGTACATGTTTGCAAGAATTTACCATCAAAATACCTGTTACCTAGGCATATCACTTGACCTTAACCATACAGACCTCTCCTATAAAATCTTCCTGCCAGAGAGGGTTTGACTATCATTTTTTAAAGACTCTTCCCGCTTAAAGATCTGTGGCCCATCATAACATTACAAAAAACTCTTTCACGGACTTCATTGCAAGAAAATTTGTGCTTAAAACGTTTCCTATTCAATATTAATATCTTAAGATTACGGAGAAAACGCTCAAAGTTGAGGTCATGTGATAAAAGAAACGGTTAAGGAAACCTCTCAATCGTGGAGTGTCTTATTCACAATAAGGAAAGTGGAGGGGGAAATATCCATTTGCACAGCGTCTTTGGCCTACAAAGCTCGACGATCCAGGAGAGTCTAGCTTAAGCACTTCAGGGCATCTAGGTTAAGTGGTCCGCACCTTTCTAAGCAACTCAAACCCATTAACTTGAGTCATAAGATCAAGAAGAAATTTTCTTAATAAAATTTTAGCAATTTTGCAAAAACTGTTTACGAATTCCAAATCGCGAAGGGGGTGAGGCCTGGACTTAACTAGAGTCGGGTCATAAATAGGTTTTGGAGCGTGTTGACTCGTTACCGGACCCACTGCCAGCAGCTGGCGCATCTCGAACCTTTAAAACGAGAATCAGAGCCCCTCCGGAGCCGAGCAGAGTACCAAGAGTTGAAAACCCACTTCCGACCTACGGGCGCTCGGCTGTTTCAGTCAACACACTCGGGCTTTAGCCGGCTGGGGGCCGCGGAGGAAGACGTTCCAGCGTGAACGCAGGTCTCACCTAGCCTAGAGGAGCAGCGGTCCCCCCGGGAGGGGCGGACCTACACCCGAATAACGGTGCCCGGCGTTCCCAGGTTTTAGGACCACCAGCCCTATGCCCGGAGGACAGTGGCGGCCCAGCCATCGAAAGTCCCCTTTTGTCCCACGGTCGCAGAGCGCGGACCCCGGCGTAAGCCGCCGCCGCCAGGTTGCGAGGGCCGGATGAACCGGCGCGGCCGCGGCGTTCCGGTGCGCGCACGCGCCTCAGCCAATCGCGTGCTCGCCCGCCCCCCGCGGCCGCGGCGAGGCAGGCGCTGGGAAGAGGAAGAACATTCGCCCTCCTCCTACCAGCGCGCGGGCGGCGGCGGCGGCGGCACCGGGGTCACGAACTCTGACCTTTCACTGACAAAAACAATAACAAGCCCCCCCATCCCCGCGACCCCGGCGGCGCCTGCGGGCCCGCCCCCGCCTCCACCTCGGCGTCTCGTCTCTCGCCCGCGGCACCGCGAGCCCGCGGCCCCCGGGCTCCCGCCATCCGCCAACGCCGGGAGCCCGGCCTCCCCGCGCCCTGCCCTCCGCGCCGGGGGCCGCCCGCCGCAGACACGGGACCTGCTTCGAGGCCGCTTTGGCGCCAAATCCCGAGGTAAAATTGAAAGAGGGCCGGGGCGGGCTCGGGCCGGCGCGGAGGGGGCGGGCCTGGCGCGCGGACATGAAGGCGCCGCGGCGGCGGCTGAACTCGACCCTTTTACCTTTGCCACGGGGCGGCGGCGGCGCCGGACGCTTTGCATAGTGGGCCGGACCGCTCCCCTCCCCTCCCCGCCCGCGGCCGGGCGAGCGAGCGGGTTTCCCCTGACCGGCCGGGCCGGCGCGAGGGTGGGGGCAGAGGGGGAATGGCCGCGGCCCCGCCTCACAGTTGGCCCCCCGCCAGCGCCGCCATTTTGTTCTCGACGGAGATGGCTCCGTCTGGGCCGGACTCCCCTCCTCCCTGCCAGCCTCCTCCTCCCTGCAGTCCCTCCTTCCCTCGCTCCCCGGCTCCTTGCCCCTCCGCTTCCCGTCTGCCGTTGGCGGCCTGAGCCGCCCAACCGCCTATTTTTCTGAAGGGGAGGGTGGATGCAAAAGAGGAAGGCGGGTGCGGGGCGCGTCCCAGTGAAGGACGGCTGGGCCGGCCAATGGGTACCCGGATAGGAGGGTCGAAGCCTGACGCTCCGCCCCACGGAGCTCTGCTGGTTGGCCTTGACGGGCGAGGGCGGGCCCCGCGGGGCGCGGGAGCCCTGGCGGGGCGGGAGCAGAGGCCGGGGCGCGGCTTGGGGGCCGGCGCGGCGGGGGCGGGGCCGGAGGCGGGGCGCGCCCCCCGGTTAGGGTCCCCGGCGCGAGGGGGCGCGGCGGCTAGCGGCTTGCGTCGTCCTGGAACGTGTCCAGAATGAGTACTGTAGAACAATAGTAATAAAGGTGATGAAGCATCTTGCATTCCCGGCGCTGACGCATGGGGAGAGCTTCTCTTGAGTCTCCGCACCCCTCAGGGTTCTTGGCCGAGTTTTCTGCACGGCCGCGGGCGAATCCTTTTCTGAGACTTAGTTTCATGGACATTAAAATGGGGAGAATGGGCATTCTTGTCAGAATTGTTTGAGGGGCTCTCCTCAGAGAAATGGCTACGTTGTGAATCTCAGAGTAACTGTACATGGTGTTATTGTTGAAAAAGGGATTTAGAGTCGTCGGGAATGCAAAGCATAAGGGTAGAGAGGTCTTAAGGGAGCAGGTGAATCTGAGGTGGTTCTCTTCTCATTTATGAAGTACACATTTACATAATTCCAGAGAAACAGCTGGACAGGACGCCCACTGACTCCCAGACTTGGGTGGGGGTGAATAGACAGAGTGGTGAATCCATGAAAAAATTGAAACTTTTAAAATGACCTGAAGGGACTCATTTTGATTGGATGATGAATGAAGGCCTCAGAGGAGGTGCTGTTTGAACTGGGGAACTCAAGGAGGGAAGTGTTCCTAATGTGTAAAGACCCAGGAAGAAGCATTTGTCATGACTGAGAACAGGAAGTTTGTGGCTGGGAGTGCATTGTTCTTTTCTTTATACCACTCTGCCTCCAATCTAAAGTCTGTGAGATAGGGAGAATAAACCTTCAATGCAATAATAAAATAGAAGAGTTATAGCCAAATGAATGGCTGATGAATGACTGGAGGGAAAGCCTCAGAAGATCACTTCCAGATTGAAATCTACTGTTAGTTCCTTATATCCAACTTCATCAAATTTCTGGTGTCTTCAAGTATATGTGAGTGGTAATATACATGTGTTCTTTCCCTCCCATATATATTTATACATGCATATAAAATGTTTTAGGCAAAGACTGAATAGTGTTAATAGTGCCAATATTTACTAGATGTGTGGCTTTGGGTAAATGACAACTTTTTGATTTGTGAATGTAGACTGGGAGTCTGAAAAGTGCCTCGTATTTAGTAGATACTAGTAAGTGGAGTTATTGACTTTATGAAACACTACTTGTCTGGTAAATTGGTGATTCAATGAAATTTTTAGGCAGCTTGCTATCGGGGCAAACACTGGACTGCAACTCTGGGGTTCTAGCAAGGTAGTGGAATTAAATAATACTAACAGAGGTATGAGATTCTTTCCAATTTACAAAACTGTTTCACAGGCATTACATTGTTTAAGCCTCACCAGAAACCATGGAATAATAGAGGTCCTTTTCCTTACCAGTGTTAGAAAACTTTCTAAGACTTTGCATCATTTTCTTATCCTGAGCCCTTAACCCTTTGTGCTGTATACACACTCACTGATCTGCCTTCAGTTTTTTTGACTGTGCGACTTACCTTTAAAACCTCTTTCACATACTGTTTCCTCAGCCTGAAGTGCTCACAAGCCTGCCCATTCCCCTTGCAAATCTAAGTTCAAGGATCATTTCCTCAGGGAAGTCCCCTCTGATGCCCACTGCCAGTCTAGATCAGATTCTTTTTCTTTGCAATGTATTCTTTTCCTTGATAACTGTCATCTCGGTTTATAATTTATACTCTATCATCATTGTTTGATATCTTCCCCCTTACTATCCTGTAAGCTTTGAGAGCAGGAATTATTTTGCTCTCCATTATAGTTCCAGCACTTAACGGCACTATTAGTTAAGTGAATGAATTGTTGACAATTTATGACATCACTGATAGATAAAAAGGCAACAGTAATGAGCAGCAACTTAGATATCAGTGAGTTGCTGCTCATTACTGTTGCCTTTTTATCCGGGCTCATTTGGCAATTCAGATAGTAGTGGCAGCAATTAAATGTCTGTTGCATTCGGATGAGTTTAGGAAGTAATCTCTCACTGACGTGGCACTTCCTGGAGGTGTAAATATGGATAACTATTCCTTTTTACCCACATATATTGATTTATGTTTATTTTTTAAAGAAGAGTATTAGATAATTACACATTAAATTATATGAAAGTTAAGTTTACATGTGAAGAAATAGCTCAGAAATTATTTACTTTAACTGAAGGAATAAAGCACTAGTGTGATTTTCTTGGAATTAAAAATGTGCTGGCTTTTGTGTTTCTATTAATGGGATCAGAGAACAAAGAATCATTTAGTGAATTTACAGGAAATTGGGAGTTGAAAGTCTCTAACCATTGATTTTAAATATGTATCTTTTCAAATATAAATTGATTCATGAGTTAAATTATTGAAAAATCACCTTTTTTCTTCAGTTTTTTAATATATTGTGGTTTAAAATACTTCACAGACTGTAAATGTTTATTTTCCTTCTCATATTAAACAATTTCTGTTTTTCCATGTCATTAAATATAAATTCATATGATCATTTTTAATGATCCCCTCATGTTCCATTATATGAATAATTTATTTAGGTAATATATTAATGGGTTATTTGATTTTTCTTTTCACTATTTTTAAGAAAACTGTTAAGAATATCTTTATGCAAAAATATTTGTTCACTTTCCTGATAATTTTCTTAAGATAAGTTCATAGCTATGCAATTACTAGGTCAAATATTGCACAAACTTTAAACTTTTGACTTAGTTTGCTTATTATCTTTCAGAGATTTTTGATAAACATTTCATCAACATTTTTGAGCATATACCTCATCCCAAGCTCTGTCCAACATGTTAAAGATAATATTCTTTTTGATCCCTTTGTAAATGTGAATAAGTATAGAGTTATTTTTTCTTATGATTTTATTCCACAGTTTGTGTTCATACATAGCATATATAGCACTATGAGATTTATTTTTTCTTACTACTTTTAAATGTCTTCACCCATTTCCCCCACCCTACTTCCGGCAGCCACCAATCTGTTCTTTGGATCTCTGATATTGTATCATTGTTTGTTAGTTTTGGGTTTTAGTTGCCGTTTTAAGAAATCATATAATATTTGTCTTTGATTTATTTGACTAGTGTAGTGACTTTGATCTCCCCATGTTGTCACTGACACCTAATTTTCTTTTTTATTGCTGAATAATATGCCATTGTTTAACTACACCACCACTTCTTTATCCATTCATCCCTTCCTGGACATTTGTCTTGGCTGTTGTAACTGCTGCAGTAAAAATATGAATGTAGCTATCTGCCTGAGAGAGTGTTTTCATTTCCTTCAGATAAATACCTTGAAGTGGAATTCACAGATCATAGGGTGATGCTGTTTAAAAATTTTTTTTTAACTGTCATACTGTTTGCCATAGTGGTTATCCCGTTATGCTCCTACAGATAGTGTGTAAGGATTGCCTTTCTCCACAGTCTCACCAACACTTATTTCTTGTCTCTTTTATAACAGGTGTGAAGTGATACCTCATTATAGTTTTGATTTGCATTTCCTTGATGATTAATAATGTTGAGCACCTTTTCATGTATCTGTTGGCCTTCTGTATGTCTTTGGAAAAATGCCCATCAAGATCATCCACCCATAGAATAAAAACACACAGATCAATGGAATAAAATCAAGTGCCCAGATATAAACTCATACATATTTGGTTAGTTAATCTACAGTAAAGGAGGTATGCTCTGGTGGCTTAATGATCAAATCCACTGCCTCAGACCAGTACAGTCCACATACATTCCAAGGACTTCAGTTCTGCTATGGGGAACAACCAAGATAAACAACTAAGTAAAATAAATGGAATGCTTCTTCTTCCTGCCTCTCTTCCTACCTGTCTCCTTGCCTGCTCACCTTCATTCCTGTCTGCGCCTTTCCTTAAAAAACAAGCAGAAGAAAGCAAAAACAAAGGAACCAAGAGTATATAATAAAGAATGGTGTTGAGGAAACTGAACAGCTACATGAAAAGGAATGAAACTAGATTGATTACTCTCTAACATTCTACACAGAAGTAATTCAAAATGAGTTAGAGACCTGGCTGTAAAACTAGAAAACATAAAATAATACAGAAGAAAGCATAGGCAATACATTCCATGACATTGATCTTAGAGATGTCTTTGGGGACTCTATACCAGTGGCAAGAGAAACAAAACAAATGACTACATCAAACTAAAAAGCTTCTGCACAGTAAAATAAGCTACTATCAGAATAAAATAACGACCAATCGAATGGGAAAAGATATTTGCTCATCATGTATCTGACAAGTGATTATTATTCAAGATATATTTAAAAATCATACAAATCAACAACCTTGAGAAATAACCCCCCCTAAAATGACAGAAAATCTGAATAGCCATTTCTCTAAAGAAGATATCCACATGGCCAACAGTCACATGAAAAATGCTCATCACCACTTATTATTAGAGAAATGCAAACCAAAACCACAATGAGATGTCACTTCACACCTGTGAAAAATGGCCTGTGTGAAAAAGACAAACATCGTCAAAGGTGTGGAGAAAAGGGAACCTTTGTTCACTGTTCGTGGGACTATAAATTTATGCAGCCACTTTGGAAAAATGAATGGGGGTTCCTCGAAAAATTTAAATGACACTACTTTATGATCCATCAATTCCACTTCTAGGTATCTATCCAAAGAATATGAAAACACTAGTTCAGAAAGATATTTGCACCCCTATGTTTTTTACATCACTATTTACAATAGCCAAGAAATGGAAACAGCCTAAGTGCCCATTGACCTAATGAATGCGCGTGCGCACACACACACACACACACACACACACACACACACACACTGAAATACTACTTAGCTATAAAAATAAGATGAAATCTTGCCATTTGAGACGACATTAATGGAATTAGAGAAAGTTATGCTAAGTGAAATTAGTCATAAGAAAAAAGACAAAAAACCAAATGATCACATTCATGTGAAATATAAAGAAACAAAGCAAATGAACAGACAAAACAAATCAGAAAATAACCCTTGGACAGTGACAACAGAATTGAGGTTACCAGAGTCGGGGGAGGAGGGTGGGAGCATAGGGTAGTGGGACTCCAATGAACGGTGGTGGAAGGCTGTTAGAAATTTGATGATTGATGTATTATCTGTTTGATGAAGAATGAACCTACATATTTAAAACTTAAATTGTTTTGTAAAGTTATGCAAAAACAAAAGAATCCTCCACCCATATTTTAATTGGGTTATTTGTTTTTGCTCCTAAGTTGTATTTTGGATATGAGCCTCCCCCCAGCCCCCCACGGATATATATGATTTGCAAATATCTTCTCTCCTTCAGTAGGTTGCCTTTTCATTCTGTCAATGGTTCCCTCTGTTGTGCAGAAGCTTTTTAGTTTAATATAGTCCTGCTTGCTTTGCTTATTTTTACTTTGGATTAAAAAAATCATCTGAGTCCTATGTGAAGGAACTTACTATGTTTTCTTCTGGAGTTCTGTGGTCAGATTATACATTCAAGAAGTTAATCCTCTTTGAGTTAATTTTTATGTATAGTGTAAGAGTATTATTGAGTTTTTTATTTTTTTATTTTTTTTTAAGGTGCAGACAGAATGAATGAATGCTAGCAGGCAGGAAGAAAGAGGAGGAAGTATATTTTTATTTAGTTATTCATCTTGGCTCCTTCTCCTGGCCTTGGTCTTGAACCTGGGACCCTGGGATGTACATGAACTGCACTGGTGGACTTAACCCTCAGCCACCAGGGTGCTCCTGAGTTTCATTCTTTTACATGTGACTGTCCTGTTTTCCCAGCACCATTTATTGAAGAGACTGTTCTTTCTCTGTTGTTTCTTCTTGGCGCCTTTGTCATAAACTAATTTATCATCTATGCATGGGTTTATTTCTGGACTCTATTGTGTTCCATTGGTTTATGTGTCTGTTTTTATGCCAATGCCATATGGTTTATTACTATAGCTTTGTAATCTAGTTTGAACTCATGGTGTTTGATTCCTCTAGCTTGTTCTTCTTTTGTTAGATTGCTTTGACTATGCAGGGTCTTTTGTGGTTCCAAATTTAGGACTATTTGTCCTATTTCTGTGAAAAATGCTACTGCAAATTTTATAGGGATTGCATTAAATCTATAGGTTGCTTTGGGTAATGTAGACATTTTAACAATATTGATTCTTCCAGTTGGCGAACACAGTATTTTTCCATTTATTTGTGTCTTTAATTTTTTTATTCATGTCTTGTAGTTCTCAATATATACGTCTTTCATTTCAGTTAAATTTATTCCTATGTATTTTATTATTTTTGATGCAATTATAATTGGGGTAGTTTTCTTGCTTTCTCCTTCTGATAGTTATAGTGTATAGAAATGCACCATATTTTTGTGTACTGATTTTTGTATCCTGTAGCTTTACTAAATTCATTTATTCTAATTTTTTTAAGGCAAGAGGCAGGCAGGCAGAGAGAGAAGAGGAATTTTTATTTTTACTTAGTTGTTCACACTGGTTGTCCCATCTGTCGCCCCTGCCCCACCTCCCCATCCCACCCAAGGGTATGAGACCTGTACTTTTTTTTTTAGATAATTGACTTAACTACTACCCCCCCAGGGTATGCCAGTTCTGATAGATTTTTAGTGGAGTGTTGAGAGTTTTCTCTGTATGTCATCTGCAAATAGTAGCAGTTTTATTTGGATGACTTCTTTTTCTTGTCTAATCGCCCTGCCTAGGACTTCTAATACAATGTGGGGGGGTGGGGGCGGGTAGTGGCAAATATGGGCATCCTTGTCTTGTCCTGATCTTTGAGGAAAAGCTTTTAGCTTTTCATTGGTGAGTATGATGTTGTTATATATGACCTTTATTATGTTGAAATAGATCCCTCTATACCTGTTTTGATGAGACTTTTTATTAATGTTGGATTTTGTCAAATTCTTTTTCTGCTTCTATTGAGATGATTGATCACTTTTTTTATGCCTTCTTTGTGTTAATGTGTATCACACTAACTGGATTCTCTTTGCATCTCTAGAATGGTGATCGTGGTATATGATCCTCTTAATGTATTGTTGAATTTGGTTTATTAAGATTTTGTTGAGGATTTGTCCTTCTATGTTCAACAGGGATTTTGACTTGTAATTTTTTTTTTTCTGGTTTTAGTATCAGTGAAAGTCTGTTCTCTTAAAATGAATTTGGAAGAATTCTTTCCTCATATATTTTCTGAAAGAAAAATGGTATTAATTTTTCTTTGGTAAATTCAACATTTAAGCTCTCTGGTACTAGACTTATATTTGTTGGGAAATTTTTGATTGCTGATTCAGTCTTCTTGTTTGTAATCGGTGTTTTCAGATTTTCTATGTCATCATGATTTAGTCATGGCAAATTTTATAGTTCTAGGAATTTATTCACTCCTCAGTTAGTATATTAATTATTCATTGACTCATGAAATAAAGTATGAATTATTGTGAATCTGAAATGTGATTCTTATGAAATCAGATTTTTTCTTTTATTTCTGTGGTATTAGTTTAACAACTCTTTCATTTCTGATTGTGAGTTCTCTTCTTTCTCTGGTAACTAAAGGAATTTTGATTAATCTTTTCAAAGAACCAGCTCTTAGTTTCATTGCCCATCTCTTTTTTTTAATCTCTATTTACTGTTCTAATCTTCATTATATCATTATTTCATTAACTTTCAGCTTTGCTCTTATTTTAGTTCTTTGAAGTGTAAAGTTAGATTGTTTAGTTGAGACTTACTTCTCCGGGGTAGGCATTTATTGCTATGTTGTTCCCTGTTGGAACTGCTTTAGCTGTATCCCACACATTTTGGTATGTGCCCTTTTTCATTTGTCTTCAGGTATTTTACGTTTCTCGTTTAATTTCTTTGACCCATTGGTGTGTAGTAGCATGTTATTTAATATCATATTTGTGAATTTTCCAGGTGGTTTTTTGTTTGTTTGTTTTTGTTTTTGGTGTGTGTAATTTCTAGTTTCAAATCACTGTGGTCAAAAAAGATGCTTAATATAATTTCAGTCCTTTTACATTTATTAAGATTTCTTTTGTAGCGTAACATATGATATATCCTAGAAAATGTTCCATGTTCCCTTGAGAGCCTTGAATGAAATGTTCTGTATATTGTTTCATCTATCTAGTGTCATTTAAGGTTAATATTTCCTATTAATTTTCTGCCTGGACGATCTATCCATTGAAATAAGTGGGATGCTAAGGTCCCCTATTATCGTTGTATTGTTATCCATTTCTCCCTTTAGATTCCTTAATGTATGCTTTATATATTTAGATGCTCCTTTGTTGGGTTCTTATTTATAAATATTGCTTTTGAAATCTACTTTGTTTGATATAAGTATAATTTCCACTTTGGCGGGGGGGGGGGGGGCGGTCATTTCCATGGTGTCTTTTTTCCATCCTTCACTTTTAGTTTCTTTGTGGCCTAACATTTAAAGTCAGATTTTTGTAGATAGCGTGTAAATGAATCTTGTTCTGTTTTTTTTTAATCCATTTAGCTACTAGCTATTCTGTCTTTTGATGGGAGAATTTAATCCATTTACATTAAATCACTTTTGGGTATATATATATTGCCAACTTATTGTTTTCTGGCTCTTTTGTATTCCTTTCTGTTCCTTTCTTTTACTCTCTTCCTATGTGGTTTGTTGACTTTCTCTAGTAGTATGCTGAGATTTCTTTCTCTTTCGAGTATTTACTATAGGTTTTTGCTTTGTGGTTATCATGAGACTTATATTTAACAGTTTTTTTAACAACTTAAATTTGATCTCATTTTAATGCCCAATATTCCAATTTTAACAGTAGCACCAAAGATTTTAATCTCTGGAAATGTTAACTTGTTAATAGGGAGGAGTTTCATTCCATGTGTAAGAAGATACCATTCTTTTCTGTTTGGGTTAGTAGGAGTTATGAGAGGTGGTGTTGGGGCTCAGAAATGAAATGAATGCTACTACTAAGGAGTGAAAAGGAGAAATGAGAGACTAATGGGACCAGACTCAAACTTGAAGCCTTCATGGTTTTACTGGGTGCCATCTTAATTACATTTATTGCTCATGTATTGAATGAAGTTATGCAAAAACAAGTTTTTTACCTGACTGCCCACACACACCCTTTAAAAGCTCCGGTAACTACCTACCTCTGTGTTACTGGCAGATCTCCACTGAAAAGATACTCTCCTGGATTGGATGGCACTTAAGAAGTTAAACAATACCAGCAAGCTTCATGATACATTTTCCCCAGGGTTTGTTTGTTTTGTTTTGTTTTCTTTTTGGTACAGTGAACCCAATTATGTATTATATGTAGAACATTTCAAAAATGTCATTTGTATCACCCTCTCTTGTTCTCTCCCATTGCTTCTGCAATAGTACATCTCTTCCTAGGTTGATTACGTGAATAAGCTTGGAATTGTTGAATAATCACCTTCTACCAAGGTTAAAAGCAGCTTTCACAAAGTATGTCAGCCCATGACTGAAAAGACTGGTAATTAGAATGTTTGTTGACTTATTTAATACAATAGATTCTTTATAATAAAATTTCAATTTATCTGTTTCTTTGAATTGAGTCAGATTTTAAGATAGGAAAATTTCCTAACAAAAAGAGAGCAGTGCATCAGAAAGCACATTCAGGAATGTTCGTAGGCACACTAGTTGTAGAAGCCCCAAATGAGAAACAATCTAAATGTTTCTCAGCTTTAGAATGGATAAGCAAATTGTGGGATAGTCATACATTCACATTCTATAAACAATGAAAATGGAGTAGCTACTCATGGCTATCACAAAAAGAACAGAAAAAGACACATAAAAATATTACATATAGCTCGAAAATAAGCAAAGCTAATCCATGGTAGTAGAAATCAGAAGACAAGTTAATGACTTATGCAGGAGATTTTTTTTTCTGATCTGAGTGGCATTTTCATTTGATTTGTACACCTTTGTATTTGCATGTTGTACTTCAGTAGTTTTTTTTTCCTTAATAAAAGGTGATAAACTTACCGTTAATATTTTAATCAATATGATAACTGTGTAGCTAAAATTTTAAGGGAAAAATATGTTCAAGTTCCAAAAGAACTGTCATGTTACTGTCTAGGTGATGCTGGGTGGGAAATTTCTGTGATCAGTACTCAAATATAAGTCATATATTTAGGAATTAGTGGTTAGTTATATAAATGATCTAACTTATTGATGTAAGCAGTTTGTTCCCTTAAATAATGAACTGATGTCTTGTCACTTGTTAAAATCCTTTCTTCTGACTTCCTTTTTCTGGAAGATTTGAAAGACACTATGACATAGAGGGAATTGTGTGATTTTAGATTCAAAGAGGCCTGGCTCAAAATCTTAGTTCTGTCTTTTACTATCTGGATGATTTGAAACAAGTTGATTAAACTTCTGAGTGTCAGCTTTTTCTGTCTGTATTGATGGAGCCAATGAGACCTATGCGAAAGATACATTAAGGGTTAAATGATGCATAGCTTGATGTAAGGCGCATTGTAGATGCTCAGGACATCTGTCCTGCTTTCCTTCCATCCTTGTATTTTTGGCTCACACTATTAGAAATTAGGAGAGTCCATATTACTTTTACAGTTGGGCCCTTGGAAAGGTGAAGAAAATATCCAAAGTATACAATGTTTGGGTGTTTTGGTTTTGGTTTTTGGTTTTTTATGGGAAGTTTCCACACAGAAAACCCAAACGCTGCTGTGGTAGTACCGACACTCCATGGAGGCAACAACCACTTCTCTCCTCACCTCCCTACCCCAGCACGCACTTAGCCACTCTTTTCCCTATCTTACACTGACGTGTAGCATGGGAGAAACAGATTTTCTCTGCGGGCAGGCAATCAGGTGACCCTAAAACTAAATCTTTGTGTCTGAATAGTGATAGTTTTTGATGACAGGATGTATATCTGAACTTGACCTCAGAGGCATGCATGTGAGCATCTTTTCTGCTGATGAACAGTGACATAATACGAAACTTGCCACTTGATTTTCATTTTCTGATTTCAAGTCCTAAGCTATGTATTTCTCACTTTTATTTTCTTGGGCCATCTAGATTCTTCATTATTTTTATATGAATAGAAAAAGACATCTGACAATCATAGTATGATAAAGTTTATACTGAAAACCTTGTGCCTATCAAGAAGTTTTATATCCAGTAGTATTTTACAAATAGTTATTAGGTATTGGTTTACTTTTAAGTATTTTCATTTGGCTGAGTTGTACAATTTAACAGAATAAGTTACAAATACTGTATGTGTATAATACAGTTAAATTTCATGTAGCTCTTACATCAGAATGAGAGACCTATTTATAATAGATATTTCATGTTTTGAGTTAACTGCTTTTAATTTTTTTTGAGAGTGTTAAAGTGGCACTATCTCCTTGTACCAATACTCGCTACCATGTATTGCGTGTCTGTTAAGTGCCAGGCACAGTGTTAGGTCCTTTACTTACATATTTAAGATGTAATCTTTACAACAACTTCATGAAGTTCAGGATCAGGGAAATCAACTTAGTGCAGAACCTCAGAGCCTATATATTTATTTAGACGAAAAAATTCTGGTATAAAAATATCTACTATATTGGAATTTTTGTAGTTATATAATGTTTCCTAATTATGGGCCACTTAACACATAAATATGGATGATATGAATCAGTCGATTGTGAAGGGAAAGCCGGCAGGCTCATCCATTCCTGTCAATGAAGACAGGGGTCCCTTGTCCCAGGACTGACTTTTTGTCATTTGAGACCTTGAATCCTAAGCCTTCCCCTGAGTAGAGCAGTTTTCAAAGCAGTCAGGTCTGTAGATCTGCTTGCAAAGTTTAGTCAGCTGTAAACTCTTTGAGCCTGGAAGAGTTGATTCAAAGCCACCGTTATGTTCTCTGCTTCTTTGTTGTTAAAAGAATACTATTAATCCACTTATATTTGAACAAACGTTACTATAAAACCTATTGCCACATAAGGTAAAGTAATAATAGTTTTACTTCTTTCATCCTGTGGTCTGTTAGCTTTTAAGTACTGTGCCCTGTTGTCATATGTTTGCTATACAGGAAAAACTCACTAGTTCAGGTTAAGTTTAAGAAATCTGCCTTCATCTAGTCTTT
>RJWH01001054.1:55248-169253 GCA_004363575.1 Solenodon paradoxus
TTTTTTTTTTTTTTTTTTTTTTTTTTTTTTTTTTTTTTTTTTTTTTTTTTTTTTTTTTTTTTTTTTTTTTTTTTTTTTTTTTTTTTTTTTTTTTTTTTTTTTTTTTTTTTTTTTTTTTTTTTTTTTAAGATCCAGTTGTGATCATTTCTTTAACAAACTAATAGTTCTCCATTGTCTTAAGTCTGCCTCTGTCCTCCCTGACCTCCCCAAAAATTCCACTCCAGGTTACCTGCTGTTCCTGGAACATGCCATTCTCCTCATACCTGCCAGTTTGTATATAGGAGCTGTCTTCTCTGCTGAAAAGTTTCTTCATCTTCCGTTTGCTTCCTAAATTCCCACTCGTCTTTAAACTCAGTTTAAATGTCACCTCTTTACCTCTCCTACTCCCACAGGCAGAGGGAGATATTTCTTCCTTTGGATACATGTCGCATTAACATTGTATGGCTGTTATTCGTTTCCTTCTTAAATTCTCCAAGTTCAAGGACTCTTTCTCTCTCTTTTTCTTGTTCTTGTTATTAATTTTCAGCAGTCAGCTAATTGTCTAATTCATAGCAGTTGCTTAAAAAAGACTGGTGGTGGTTGAACTTGATTAGTTTAAAAATCACGTAAGAATAGTAAGAATGTTTTGTAGCTGGTGAAATTTTTATTTTGTTGTAGTTTTATTTAATATACTTGGTCTTATAGCTCTTGACAACTAACAGATTCTTTTCTGGAAGCATTGTTGAATACATGGCCAATCTTGAAGGCTTAAGGAGCTGGATGGGGTAAAGCACCAGCCTTTGAAGATTCAGGTTTCTGTACCAAGAGCTATTTTAGTGTTCTGTCCACATTACTTTTTTTTTTTTTTTAAGGAAAGGTGCAGGTAGGAATGAAGGTGAGTAGGCAGGCAGGAGAAAGAGGAGGAAGAAGCATTTTTCATTTTCTTTTTATTTAGTTATTCACACTGGTTGTTTCCTCCAGACCTGGCACCAAACCCAAGGATATGGTGGCCTGCACTCCTTTGGAGGCAATTGACCTAACTGCTATCCACCAAAGTGTCCCCACAGTGCTTATTAATACAGTGCCTTGTATATAGTAATCATTGAGTTAAATGTTATTATTGTCAGTATTATCAGGCTTAGCTCCACCAGCCAAGAAAGGTGGTTTTAAAATTTTTAAATAAATTGTTTTTTCCGCAAGATTTCAAATGCAAAATTATGTTGTGCTAATGAATTTGGTTTTTCAAATTACATGTAGACACAAACCACTTGTTCCCTGGAATTTCTCACTCTAGGGGGACATCCCCTAATAGATAATCATCACCCATATCCTTTCCAAAGCTCTCTACCCTTCCTTCTCACTGTGATCTTTCTGTCTCTAGGACCGCCAATGGCTGCGGTAGCTGTAAGAGCAGCTCTGAGGTGAGAGTCTTAACCCCTGACATCTTTCATTTTTTCCGGGGTACACTTGAGTTACATGTTTTCCTTCCTTTCCTGATACTACTTGAAGACTTTTTTTTTATTTCTTGCATTGTGATATCCTAGAAAAAGAAGACTTCTCTATTTATACATGAGGATAAGATAGGATGATCATGTGACAACGTATTTTAAAAAATAATGAAATGGAGAATAATTTTATCGCCCTCTCACTTATCTGCTTTGACTGAATTTAAATCTTTATTGAAAGCACTTACTTTTCATAGTTTCTCTTCCAATTTATCTCTCACTCTTATTCTCACTTTGCTTGTTTTTCCAGAAGGTGCACATTCCTCCTTGTTCACTTTTAAGCACCTTCCAAAGCTGCTGTCGATGATTCCTGAAGCTGCTTTGGAGGCAGAAAACCAGCAGTGAGATCAAGAATTGTAAGAATTCAAGTGTATAAAGAAAGGCTGTTGCTCTGGGTATTGAATATTTGAGATGGTCCAGGAAGTTGTTGTGGGGGAGAAACAAGATTTATTATATATCTATAGTAATAAGACAATGGTAGAGACTTGGAGAAAAGTAAGCAGAACAATAGTGAAGTAGAAGAGAGTACCTAGAATTATATCCACACATACAGGGGACCTTGAGATGTGGCAGAGGTGGTATCATAGTGTACTGAGGAAAACAGATAAGTTTTTCAGTAAATGGTGCTAGAAATTTAGTTATCCATATGGAAAGAAAATTAATTGTATCTTTGCACTTCATCAAACTTAAGATTATCAATTTACAGATGGACTGAGAACTTCTTATATGTAAATAGCGGAAATATTGTACCAGAACTTTGTTCTCCTGTTAACAGTGGGACCTGTATAGTCAACCATGCAGTCTTTCTTATCTCTCCAGGAGTTAGGTTCAAAGTAGACTCCTTTATCCTGAGTTGCTTGTGATAAAATTATTGGAAAGGGTGTAGGGCATTCGTCAGGGGAGCTGTGTCTTATAACCAGAAGAGACCAGGGGTCTGTTTCATTTGCAGTGGTTGCATTCAAGAGATCCTGACCTAGGAGATTAGCACACATTTTGGTCCTTAGGTATCTTCCTCAATTTTTACAAATGGTGGCATTATTTATATTAATAAAAATTCTTCTTTCTTGTTTACTGAGTACTTAAATATATGTGAGTTAATACATATTTTTGGCTACTGTGTTCTTAACATACTTTAGTAATGTAGTCTCCCTATTTCTTTTATTTTTTCTTAGTGATAATGTCTGTCTTTCAACCTTTGAACAAGATGTGTTAGCATCTGGGCAGGGTTTTGCTTCTCACATTGCCCCTAGTAACAGAAGTATAGTTGATGATAGTAATCTAGTGCTCTACATCCAAAGTTGATCTCACACCTTTCTCAAGTAGCCACCTTCTTATTCAGCATACTGTGACAAGCAACTATCCAAAAAGGTGTGATTCTTATCTCCCTGAAAGGTGAACCAAGCTGTTAACAATACACCTGATAATTAGAGTTCCATATTTATCTGTGCTTATATTTACCAGGAAATTCTTATTTCCAAATTGAAATGTTTCTAATTATTTTTGGTGCCTGTAATTGAAGAAACTGGTGTTGCATATCCAGATATGCTTAGCCTGCTAGCTCTGTGTCTTCTATAGAGGGCAGAGTCTGCACAAAACAGTTCCAAAGATGAATTTTAATTGCTGATATTTTTCAAGTAGCCTGGTTTCGCTCCACCTGATAGAAGTTGCTGCATCTTTCCAAACAGGTTCTCTAATGACCTTGCTTCACCATGGCTACAAATATGGAGGGGCTGGTTCAGCACAGAGTGGGGACCCAGCAGGTGGCTGAGGTGAGTGATGGGCTAGCACAATAGCTGGCACCCTTGCTTTTGAAAGGAAAAGTACATCAATATGCTCTATTATTTCAAAACCATCCCAATGAATTCAACTTGAGGTTGAAGTCCAAAGTGGGACATTCATACGGAAGAAAAAATTTAAATGACAAGAATATTTATTACTAAAATTTATTTACATGAGCAGTGTGGTCAAGCTGTATTCAATAAGGTGACATTAAAACATTTCACCTTGAACCCAAAACAAAAAGAATCCAGTGCTTATCAAACCTGCAGGTGTGACTTGAACGCCAAGGTTCTTAGTTTTTTGCACATTTGATATTTTGTTAGTACTGTGGGGTGGCAGGAGCCCTGGTTCTGTAGTCATTATTGATAATCTACCATGTACTAGAAACTTAGCTAAATGCTCAGAAATAGGAAGGTGAATGAGTTATGGGTCCTTCCTTTATCATTTTGGGTAAGGAATCATTGTAAAACAAAGTGAAGAATATAACTCCATTTGAAGATGATCATCCTGGAAGTGGATCTTGAGTGACAAGTATTGTTTGTCCGACAAATCCGTGGAAATGGGGTGGGAAACCTCATGACAGATGTTCAGAGGACATCTTAAGTTAAGAATCTATGTAAACACACCTCAGAGGCATGAATGAAATTACTTGGTATGTTCAGGTAACTTGAAGGATAAAAAAGGAGCAGTAGAGTCACATCTTGAAAAACATGGTTAATCTTTTGTCACTAATAACATACTTGAACATTCACTTTGTACCAGGCGTTATGAAATGCCTTCTGTCCTCACAAGTACCTTTTGAGGTTGGTATGATCAGTGTTACCATTTCATAGGTGAGTAAGCCAAGTCTCAAGAACAGAAGTAATTGGCCAAGACATAGTAAGCAGAGCTGAGATTCTGACTCAGGTCTCTTTAACTCCTCCCAAAGCTCTTCCAATAAGCAGTCATATGGCAGCCAGGAATCATTAGAAGGATTTGGACTTGGCATTTTTTCTAGGGCAGAGATACAAATTTATCAAAGAATGGACTTTTAAAGAAAGAACTTTTAAAAAATAAGTGCAAACATGTCAATTTAAATCAATGCAAATGATTGATTTTTTAGATTTTATATTAAGCATTAACTTTAAACCAACAGTATAATTATCCCCTATTACCAGAAAATAAATATTAATATAAGATGAAAGCACATAGATTTCATAAATTTTTAGTATTAGTAGGGCTCTCAGAGTTGGCGTTAAAATGCTTATTTTTTGCTTTAGCTTGTGATATCAGTTATTAAATTATATTAAATCGTTTTCAGTTTCTCAAATATTTAGGGTTATTTTGCATTTAATACAGTTTCTAATTGAGGCTTATTTGGACACTGTAGGTTGCTGCCCTAAGAAGTCATCATAATTCTTTAAGGAAACAGGTTAATAAAGGTTAATTTAGTAAGTTTAGTTATTTTCTGCCAAATATTTTCTTCAGGAAATAGAATTTCATATATTAACTTAGTGCAACTATTTCCCATTGACAAAAACTACATTTTTAGGAGACTTCCAAAAAATAGAAAGCATTTTAATTTGTAAAATAAAAGCAATCCTTTTTTTTTATTTTAAGGAATGGTGCATGCAGGACTGAAAGTGAGTGGAGGAAAAAGCACTTCATTTTTATTTAGTTGTTTACATTGGTTGTTCCCAGCCCCGAATTTGAATCCTAGACCTTAGGTATATGTGGACTGTGCTCGGGGTGTGCTAAACCACTAGGCCACCAGAGTGTTCCAAAAGCAGCCTTCCTGTTTAAAATATTTCTTAGATTTCCTTGCTATTTTTAAGAGAGAAGTATGTGTGATAAGTATGTATGTTCTTTGAACTTAATAACTTTACATCTAATAGCTATAAATATATAATATTAGATTAACAAACATAGTAAAAGAGCCTCTGGTTCATTTCAACACTAAATATTAACAAGTTAGGAGTAAAGTTTCTAAGTGGAGGAGTTATTAATGGTCTACTTTAACATTTCATTGAGTAATAAATAAACAGCAATCAATATTCAGTTAGTAGGCAATGTAGTAACAGACCTCGTCCATGCTAGTCAGCTAGAGAGGACACACAGGTGAATAATAGGACTGGCTATCTCTTACCAGAAGCGCTCTGTCACTGGATTCAGGCATGAGACAGGTCACACTAGAATATTATTTAGCCATAAAAAGGAATGGATTGCTATCCTGATGCCTGTTACAACATGGATGAATCTTGAAAACATATCACTAAGTGAAAAAAGCCAGTCACAAAAGTCTACATATTATTCCATTCATATGTGATGTCCAGAACAGGAAAACCTAGAGGTAGATTAGTGAGTGCTTAGGGCTAGATATGGGAGTTGATACCTAAAGCGGGGGAGGGGGGGGGGCGGGACAGTGTTTCTTTTGAGGAGATGAAATGTTCCAAAAGTAACTGTGGTAATGGTTATACATATCTGTGAATATACTAAACATGAAATATATACTTTAAATTGGTAAATTGTATGGTAGGTGAACTTTATCTCAAAAACTTTTTAAAAACAGTATATACAGTGTGATTACTAATTATATAAAGTATTTATAATATTTATACCTATATGCTATTTCCCACAGTGTGCCAGGCATTATGCTAAGATAATTCTCTCATTCAGTTCTTTAGTTAACACCACAAGGAAACCATTTTGATTTTCCCCACTTTAAATAAGGGAAAACTAAGACAAAGACTGATTAAGTAATTTGCCTGGTTCCAAACTCATATCTGAGTGATTTTAGAGTCCAGGCTTTTAATCACAGCACAATAAATTCATTTTTAAAAAATATCAATACTGTTTTTAGTTTTCTGGATAATGGACAATTGTCTTCATAATTACATTTTCCTAAATTTCATTAGAGCACAAAACTATTTTTAAACAAATGAAAACCTGTCCTTTTCCTAGTCAGAGTATCAGAAGGATGGCTATATATCCAGGTTTCTACTAAAAATACGTGCTATGGAATTGAGTGTGAAACTTAATTTTTAAAAAATAACCAATTTGATTAATTTTTTAAAAAGGGATAGTTGGCAGTTGAGAATTTGTAACTGTAGTGGAAGCTTGAATCATTTAATAGAAACATTTCTTTTGGTTTTTATGAAAAGAAAAAAATTGTGAAAGAAATTGTTCTTTTTTGGAAAAAAAACAAACCCCAGTATTTAAGCATTTAAAATTTTCCTCTAACTGGACTTCAGTATTTAAGATTTCCCTGTAACTGGGAATTTTAAAACAGATAAACACATAACAAACATACTGTGTGTTTCTTCATCATTGCCTAAAAGTAAAGATACTTTCTCAACTTTTCAAGATGTTTTGAGTCAGGAGAAATCTAGGAGTTAACTTGCTGGAACATTTTGAGTCACTGGAAGAGACTGTTCATGTACCCAAACTTTGTCACACATATATTTACACAGGGAAAGTGAAGAGGCTTTACGTTTTGGTAAGGCTTTTCCCTGCACCCAGGAATGTCTAAGGGTCTGTCAGCTATCAGATGCTCTCTGAACAGGAACCACTAAGCAAATAACCACATTCTTAAAACCCCATTACCTTTTTTTTTCAATCATTAGGACTTGCATAACCATTGCCAAAAACTTAATGTTTCCGTGTAAGGGAATATTTTAAAAATATGGCTTTCCCAGTTCCTGAATAAAATGCATTTTGAGGAAGCCTACATCCTTAAGTGGGAGAAAGCAAAGTCATTGCTCAGATTTCCAGTGTCCTAGAAAGCCCAATTCACTGTATTAAATGTGATTCTTATTTCTTACAGACTGAACATTTCAGTTTTCATTTTCTTGTCAAAATAGTACCTATACAGATTTAAAAGTTGGCCAGTATTCTGTTTGGTTTGAAACAGAAAAACAAGCTCTGGAACCAGCCTCTCCTTATCCTCAAGTCTCCTTTTGGTGTTCAACAGCTTATTTCTAAAATATCCTTACTCTGCTGTTTTGTTTTGTTTTATTTTTAATTTATCAGTGTTAGGTATTGTCCTTTTTTGGTGTTTATTTTTAATTGTGATGAAATACAAAATGTACCATTATAACTTTTTCATTTAAAACACTAACTTCCATTCTCTCTTACCCTCAGTGACCCTGGAAACCACCATTCTTTGTGAAATTTGACTACTCTAGGTGAATAATATAAGTGGAATCATATAAATGTCTTTCATAACCATCTTAATTCACTTAGCACAATGTCCTCAAAATTCACCCATGTTGTAGCAGATATCAAAATTTTCTTCTGTTCTAAAACTGAAAATACGCCATTGTATGCATTACCACTTATATATTATATAAAAATATATACTGTTGTATGTATGTATTTTGTGTATTATCCATCCATCCCTCCCTGCACATTTGATTTGCTTCCCTCTTGACTACTGTGAATAATACTATTATGAACATGGGTGTACAAGTACC
This sequence comes from Solenodon paradoxus, assembly GCA_004363575.1. Lineage (NCBI taxonomy): Eukaryota > Metazoa > Chordata > Mammalia > Eulipotyphla > Solenodontidae > Solenodon > Solenodon paradoxus. Next base: position 62,963 of record RJWH01001054.1, read on the forward strand.
TCTTCAGGCAGGTCCCTGCTGAATTCTTTTGAGTATGTACCCAGAAATAGAATTGTTGAATCATACGGTAATTCTACCTTTTAATTTTTTGAGGAGCCTCTATGCTCTTTTTCAAAGCATAATAGACCATTTTGTATTCCTATTAGCAATGCACCGTGGTTCCAATTTCTCTAATGTTAACCAACATTTGTTATTTTGTTGTTTTTAAATAATTGACATTTTAATGGGTAGAAAGTGATATCTCATTGTAACTTTGATTTACATTTTCTTAAGGATTAGTGATGTGATCAGCTTTTCATGTCCTTATTAGCCATTTACATATCTTTAGAGAAATGTCTCCAAGTTCATTGCTTTTCTCAATGATAAAACATAGGCATAGATTCCTAAAAGATACATTATTTTCTCATTTTAAACTTAAAACTAATTCTTTCTTATGCACTCTTATCTGATTTGCATCTTGTGTTCAGCATTTGTTTTTGAGATTTGTCCATGTCAGTTTATGAATCTACAGTTCATCTATTTTCTCTAGGTATATAGTATTCTGTTGTATGAATATACTCTCCTGCATCATTCTGCTGGAAGACATTTGTGGGGGGCTGAAAGGGTGAGGGTAATATTAGGAATAGCGCTGCAGAAAACCTTATCTACATCTCTTTTATGGGTGCATAAGAACTTCTTTAGGTTACAAAGCTAATACAGTCTGTGTTGCTTAATCACTGGAGGGCGGGAGGGATTTATATGGCAGTTTTGACAATGTGAATGTCAGTGTAATTACAAAAGTCTACAGTCTACTACACACCTAGGCTATACATAATAACCTATTGGGACCACCATATATAGTCTATCTTTGACCCAAACATGATTAAACCATGCATGACTAGTAGGATTGCTTGGTTGTTGGGGATTATTAAGTTTGACTTTAATACATAATACCAAACTATTTCCAAAGTAATTTTACTGCTGTGCATTCCCATCAGCATTGGATGAATGAGAATACTGATGTTCCATGTCCTTGATAATATGTGGTAGGATATAACTTCTTATTTTTTCGCCAATCCAGGTGGATTTGAAATTGTTGTTCAGTATGGTTTTAATTTACATTCTTATTTTATTAATGACATTGAACATGACTTTTTTTATGGACTTCATTTATGAAGTCTGTTCTTAAATCTGTTTTAGTTTGAGTTTTTATCTTTTCTCATTAATAAGAGTTCTTTATATATTAATGTTAATCCTTTGTTATATGCTTTGTGAAAACTCCTTTTATGGCTTATCTTTTCATTCTCATCATGTTCTGTTCATCAGTTTTTTTCCTATGTGGTTTGTGCTATCTATATCTTCTTTAAGAAATTCATCCCTTCCCGTGGTCATAATTCTTAGGTTGTCTACAAAGGTTTTAGAGTTTTGCCTTTATTTAGGCCTTTGGGCCTAAATATGTTTTGTGAAATGCTTTGTTATATGCTTTGTGAAAACTCCTTTTATGGCTTATCTTTTCATTCTCATCATGTTCTGTTCATCAGTTTATTTCCTATGTGGTTTGTGCTATCTATATCTTCTTTAAGAAATTCATCCCTTCCCGTGGTCATAATTCTTAGGTTGTCTACAAAGGTTTTAGAGTTTTGCCTTTATTTAGGCCTTTGGGCCTTTTAAAATTGACATTTAATGATCATATTAGGTTTTATAATAAGGATCAAGTTTTCTTCACTTTCTTGTCATCTTTAAGAATATTGTGTATGTTCTTGGTCCTTTGATCTAAAAATAGACATTTTTTAAGCAAACTTTATTAGGTTAGCACATACAGAAGCAAACCTGGGTGCGCCCTTGTGGCCTAGTGGGTTAGTCCACTGTGGTGCCGTCCACATACATTCCAAGGTCCCTGGTTAAAGACCTGGGGCCTGGGAAACATGCAAGACGAACAACTAAATTAAAAATAAAGTGTTTCTTCACTTGGTGATTTAGTAGAGGGCATAGTGGGTTGAAATATATCTAAGATATGGGGAACCTATATATAGAAAATTATTTTAATGTGCAGAATAATTGAAATAAAATTAAAATAAAGTACTTCTTCCTTCTCTCTCTTCCTGACTCTCTCCTTGCCTTCATTCTGCCTGCAACTTTAAAGAAAATAAAAACCTCTTGGCTTTTTGAAATTGGAATTTTATTTACTTACTGAACAAATTCAGAGAACTGACCTCTTGATGATATTGACTCTTCTCATTCATGGGTGTGGCAAAACCTTCCATATATTTAGGTCATTTTAATTTTTTTTTCCCATAAAGATATAGCATATCTTTGATTTTACTTGCTTTCCAATGCTTTATTCTGTGGTTCTGTTTGTAAAGATCATTTTAGTAAAATGTTTATTTTCCAACTCATGCTGGTATATATAAATGCTAGTGATTTTATTTATAGATTTAAAGCCAATAACCTTTTATTAATTCTAATGATTTCACTGTATATTCATCTGGATTTTTATTTTTCGTTTCCAACCCATAATTTTTTGTCTTTACTATCCTGGATAGGATCTCAGAACAGTGTTAAAAAAAAAAAGGTGATGATAGCAGACAGCATTGTCTTGTTTCTTATCTTGAATGCAAATCAAACATCTTTTTTTTACCTATTGAGATGATCAGATGATTCTCTTTTGATCAGTTAATGTGATGAATTAGATTGATTTTCTAAAGTTAAAACTTTTTTCTGGGATTAATCTCAGTCATGATTCACACGTATTTTAGATTTAGTTTGTTAACATTTTGTTTAGGAATTTTCCATCTATGTTCATGAGTAAGATTGACATCTTTAATGTTTTGGCATTAAGATTGTTAGTTTTACAAAATGAATTGGGAAGAGATTCTTCTCCTTTTCTACTTATTGTAGTAACTTATGTGAATTTGGAATTATTGGTCCTTAAATCTTGTTGAACTCATGAGTTAAACTATTAGAACTTAGAAAGATTTTAAAGTATTGATTTAATTTTTTAATGTCTAAAGAACTATTCATCTTTTTATTTGAAATTGACTCCATTTCAAAAAATTATCTTTTTCTTAGTACTTATCTAAATTTTCAGATTTATTGGTATACAGTTTTTTCAGAATAATTTTTCTGTTTTTTTAATGTTTGAAGCATGTCTACTTCTAGACCTCTTTTCATTCTTAATATTATTTGTATAATTTTTTTTCCTTGATTGGTTTCACCAGTTATTTTATCTTATTATTTTCTTCTTTCTTAAGATGGAAATTAGCTTGCTGATTTCTTACCCTTTCTAAACACTGAGCTATGTGTTATCTTCTAAGTACAGCTCTAACTGCATTCATCCCCAGGAACCATTGATTTTCTTCCTGTGATTTTAGATTAATTTTCATTTTCTGTAAAAAGAATCATGGTATGCATCCTGTTTTTGGGACTGACTTTAATTCAGCATAATTATTTGATACTTGTTCATATTGTATCAGTTGTTCACTTCTTTTTATTAATAGCCATAGTATGGATATAACACTTGCTTTTTTTAATTCATTCACCCCTTGATGGACATTTAGATTGTTTTCATTTTTGACTCTTACAACTAAAGATGCAATAGATATTTGTGTGCAAGTGTTTGTAAGAACAAATGCTTTCCTTTCTCTTAAATAAGAGTGGACTTTAATGAGTCCAAATGGGGTAATATAGTAATTTTTAAGAAAGCCAGATCTCCATGGACGTGGGTTCAAGACCCAGAACTGGAGGGAAAAAAAAAATGCCAGATTGTTTTCCACAGTAGTTGCAGCATTTTATACTTCAACCAGCGGCATGTGAGAATTATAAGTTCTCTACATCCTTTTCAATACTTCAATAAGTCTTTCTAATGTTAGGCGTTCCTAGTTGATGCATACTGTTTTCTTATTGTTTTAATTTGCATTTCTCTAATGACTAATGGGGTTGAGCATCTTTACATGTGCTTATTTGCCATCCATATATCATCTTTCATGTTCAAGTCTGTTCAGATCATTTGCCTGTTTTTTTTGAACTGTTTGCTTTTATTGAGTTTTAAAATTCTTTATATACGTGGTCTTCAGGTATATAGTTTCCTGATATTTTCTCCCATTCTGTGTTTTATTTTGTCTTTCTCTGAACAGTGCTTGAAGAGACGTTTTTTATTTTGATGGCTGAGTTTTTTTTTTAAAGAGGAAAGAATGAAGGCAGGCAGTAGGCGAGAGGAAACAAGGAAAAAGAAGCGTTTCATTTGATTGTTTCCCGCAGTCCTGAACTGCATCGACTGCCCCCCAGCCACGGGCTTATTAATACCTGAGCCACCAGGCGCACCTGCTCTACCAGTTTTTTATTACATGAATCCTGCTTTTGATGTCGTATCTAAAAATCTTGACCTAGCCCATGATTGCAGACTTTCTGCATGTTTTCTGTAGAAATTTTATAGCTCTAGGGTTTACACTTATAATATCTTTGTTACTAGTTTTTCATATAGTCACTGTAAGAAAATCTGATCTATCTGATGCCAATTCTTTGAAATTTGGTTGTTTTTGGTGTGTCTCCTTCCAGACTTCTTTTCGAAGTATTTTGTTCATGTATATGAACTACAGAAACATTCGTTTTAAAATTTAGCATTACACTGGATATAATGATCTACAAGTTACTTTTTAAAATTTGTCTCAGATATAGCAGTATACATAATTATTTTTATTCTCATATAGTTTTCCATAGAATATAGCTACACAGGTATTCCCTGTTTTTCAAAATTTGGTATATGTGTTCACTAACTGAAAGAAATCTCAAAAGAGGATTTCTGCTTTGACAGCAAAAGAAAAGTAAACAGTGTTCAGTGTTCTAGAGGCTGCTCCCAGAACAGTGAGATTGGCCCCATCAGGCCCCGCTACTTTTTACAAGCTGTATATTTGTCATGTCATTCCTGCTTTCACTATATGTCATTGTGATTTTAGCTTTTGGATGATAACTGGTATATTTGGGGAACTGGGAGTACTCAAATTTTTCCATATAAGTTAATGGTAACTCTTTTTCTCTTTATATCATTTCAGTTTATAAAAGACTTCATAGGATCCGCTCTGTTTTTAAATGGTTGGGAGAAGTTGTATGTAGATACTGTATTAATATAGATACACCTTTGTATTGTTTCCAATTTTTCCCAAACTTTTAAAAATATGATACCTCCTTGAACTCAGTGGAGTTGTATTTCTTTTTTTAAATTTTTTTAGCATCTTATTTTTTATTTACTTGTTCACACTGCTTGTTTCCCTCTAGACCCAGGACTCGAACTGAGGGGTATGTGGTTTGCTCCTTCAGAGTCAATTGACCTAACTGCTGCTCCATCAGGACCCACTGTGGCTATATTTCTCTAGACTAGAAGTAGTAGACTTATTGAATAAAGACTATCTGTATTGAATTTTTTCTTCCAAGGTTTTTTTTTTAACAGTTCTTTTTTTTTAAATCAATTACATAGTCTCATATTCAGGAGGTAGCCAGGCTACTGATTGACTCCATTGTTAATTTAACAAGCATTTATTACTAAGTGTACACTGTGTGACCCTTCCTTTTAGGGGTTTTCTATTCCTTTAGACTGCAGAATTTTTTAACGATTCTTTTGTTATATACCGAATTATATTCATAGTAAGTAGAACTATTCATACACAAATAACTTCAAAAATCAGTATATAGTTCAATAGTTATATTCTGTAGAAATTAAAGTGATTTATTAAGTAATATATATTTTGTGTAAATGCTTAGACATGATTTAAGAGTAGTAAAAATGTGAAGCTATTTTGTAGATGAAATACAGAGAAGGGAACTGAAATAAAATTAGTGTTAGAATAATGTAAGATAAAAAGTTGACAAGAGCAATTGTCAAAAGAACGCCCGCAAGAATGGAGGGCTTTGAAATCTAGAACTCCAGCCTGTATTCACAAGCAGAGTACATACTGGGTGGGTGTAGTAAAACATTTCTTCAATGAGCCCAGTGTCATTATTCTTGTGGGTGTTTTTCTTGTTTGTTTTGTTTTTCATAATGTAGGCGGCTGTTATTGCCTTCCCTTTGAATACAAGAACTTGCAAAGACCCCCATATCTTTAAAAATATTGACTTACTGTATTATGAAATTAAAGACGCTGTTTGCAGAATATGGTATTTCTGATTTCTCTAAGTCTTGCCTCCACTCCTGTATCTTAAAACTCTTCTGAGTTGGCCAGGTTCCATGGTAACATTCCTGTGAACTCTCAGTTCAGGAAAGGTGGTCTTTCAGGGGAACAGGGTTGGGGTGCAGGCAGCAATCTAGGGGAAGGGAGAACTTTGTAAAGCAAGCTACATCTTCTCTAGAAGCAATCATATTAGAAAAACTGCTTCTGCAGCTGGCAGAACAACAGAAACATGTCAATTCTGCTTCCTTAGTTACAGGGACAGGGAGTGATAGTGTACTTGACCTTCAGCAGAGCAGGGTCATAGAGAGGGCATCTTTAAACAGCTTTGTCTGGTTTTGATGAATGGAATCTGCACTGGCAGTTTGAAAACAAATGCCTGTGAGTTCCCCAACCAACCACTTGTTTAGGTTGGACTCTCAGGCCTGGAAAGTGACTGAGGAAAATGTTAATTACTCTGTGGGAGAGCCATTGGCCTGGTAAGTGTAAGTGTCCTCAAGAAATCTGGACTGCTGTATTGAAGCCTGCACTCGTTCTCTTTGGGGGCTTGGGAGACCTCCTTGGGGTGCTGTATATTTCATAGGTGCTTATTTTTAGAGCAGTTGGTAAAAATAGCAATGGATTTAGCCTCCTATTACCTATTTGAAGGAACTCTAGTGTCTCACGTGCTTATCAACTAGTAAACTGTTTCTCCGTGGAAACTTGTATTTGCGTTAAGTTCAGATGGAGCAAAAATTGTTTGTTGTTTTGGCAGGTTTATCTGCTTATGAACAGTGTGTATGAAATTATGTTACTCTTAAATACCTCATTATTTTACATAATTGTGGATAGTGGTTGATGACTTTGAATCTTTGTGTCAAGAAATGTGAAACTATAGTTTTTGATTTCTAAACATGAATAGGAAAATTAAAAAACATTCTGATATAAATGAGGCCAATTTATTATGTTCAGGTTTTATTCCTTCATTGACTTTAAAGAACTGGACTCACTGGGCATCAACAGAAGTATTTCTTCAGGAATGTGACACTGGCAATGTGAGCTTCTAATCCTTTGTGTGGGGCGAGAGGGAAGCATTTTACAGAACAGCCGCCCCCTAGGGATTTTCCCCGTGTGCTATGAAGCAAGTTACAACACAAGAAGGGTTAACTCTGCCATTGACCCTTCACTACACTTACTATTTATGGTCCTTTGAAATACAAATAAAAGAAGGATGTGGTACTTTCCAGTTTAGGCTGGAGGTGTCCCCTGCCTGAAACTCTTTACCCCGGTTAGGCATTTACATTGTTCATTATTTTTCTGGGAATTTTTAAGAGAAGTCGGAAGTTCTGCTTGAAATTTGTAACATATTAGATCTCAATGATCAGTTTTTCACAGAGTGTGAACTTTGTTGCCCTATTAATAACCCCATGGAAATGTTACTGCCAAAGTCCTGAATAAATTTAGTAATTTAATAATTTGCTTATTAGCTCAGTGCTGTGGGCATTCTCTTCAACCTAGCTGTTCATGTTTTAGCAAATGACTAAACCACAGAAATTTTTCCTAAGAATTATTTCCTATAAAAAAAAAAGCGGTACCAAGGCAATGTCACGTGATGGTGACCAGAAAAGTTTCTTACTCCAGGGTGAAATTACACTGTATGAACTTTCCCACATGTGTCACTAGAAGCCAATACTCCTTCATTCCAATACACGTGTTGTGGGTACCAGCAAGGTATCTAATTAGCAAATAGGCTCGAGTGGAGTAGAACAAAGAAAGGTCTAAGCAGAGTCCCAAGATCAAGGACTATGAAACATCAGGCTTCTTATTCATGTCCAGAGTTAGTAAGTGTTCATTCATTAGCACTCATTGTGGATCTGACATGCCTGGTTTAGGGAGTGAAAGGACACAGGCAATTATAGGAAGTGCCTGTAGAGAGTGCAGGACTCTGGGATCCAGGAGGGCTGGTAAGTATACCTGTGCAAGGGATCAGGGAAGGACTGTTGAGAGGAGCAAGCTTTTGTTAAATTCTTTAGACAATAACCATTTGTATGCTGGGCAAACATAGTTAACTTTAGAAAGGATGGAAATGGAACACAGATCTTACCCCACTTACTATCAAGTGAACTTGAGAACATGCTCTGGAAGACCTGTCCAGACTGACTTTCACTTCCAGCTTGTTCATTAATCCTTTGGACTAGCTTTTTCTTTTCTTTTTTAAAGGAAAGGTGTAGGCAGAATAAAGGTGAGCAGGCCAGCAGGGAGAGGTGGAAGCAACACTTTCCTTTTAGTTCACTCTGGTTATTTCCCCCTGGACCCAGGACTTAAACCCAGTGGTATGTAACTTGCTCCTTCAGGGCGATTGACCACCAGGGCACATCTGGAACTAGCATTTTAATAGTCCTTTAGGCCACTGGTTTTTCTGTGAAAGGGCAAGTGGTGTGGGCAGGGTGAAACACAGACCTGGGTGTTGTCAGGTTCTTTTACTTCGTTGTGAACCGAATGAGTCTGTCCTTAATAGCTGGCAGGCCAAAGGGAGTAGAAACTAGTAGGTAAGATGGCATCAGGCACTGAAAAAGGAAGGTAGGGAAGCTTGGAAAGAAGTCTCTTGACTAATGAGGAATGTATCTAATTTTTTTGTTTTGTTACCAAATTGAACTTTTGTCATTACCAAATGGTATTCAACAAATTGCTTCTGGAAAAAAGTAAATTTGTAGCTTTGATGTCTCCTCTTATTAGGCTCTAAATTCACCCAGTTGCAAGAATTTCTCAGAGGTGCCATGATGGCATCACTTTGCCTTCAAGCCACGCTGTATTTAACTGCCCCTGATGCCACCTCTAGAGCACACTTTTCCTAAAGGCCACGGGAGTAGGAGGTCCCAACTATTTCCTACTAATCTGTCACTTCTGGAGTTAAGCATTCTTACCCTGAATCCCAGGACTATTTAAGGCTGTTCACCCAGTCAGATTTATTATGAGCTACAGGGCTACATTACAAATATGAAATTTGCCCAGGCAAATCTGTAGAGGTCTTTGGGCTGCTTAGATTAAATCACAATTTGCAAGCATATCCTTTAACAGGCACGGGAACCAGAATCCAGTCATTTAAACTGTACCTCAGTCAAGGTTGCATGTCTGGCAAATAGCATTCTCAGCTCCAACTGACACTTCTTCCCCTGTGGCTGCCCGAACCTCACAGATGCTGCAGTCAGGGCCACTTCTGATTGCCCTGCACACCCAGCAGTCAGCTCCAGGGAGGTCAGTGTGCAGCTTCCAGTGAGGCATAGACAAAGATCCCTTTGGCTTACTGACTGAGAAAGCTTCTTTGAGTCCCTGCAGAGTAACTCTTAATACTGTTATTCATGCAAGTAAACTTCATTGTAATATAACATACATACATTCACAATTCCTAAGTGTATAGCAGTGGATTATCACAGAGAAAACAAAACAGGTGACCACTACCCCGGTTTAAATAGAATTTCCTTTGACCTAGAAACTGGTTGTGTCACTGCCCCTTTTCTCCTCCCTAAAGGGATCCTCTGTCCTGACTCCTTACACCATGGACTGATAATTTTTCGTTTGTCCAATTTTTTAAGAAACATTCAAAGCATTACTAAAATACAATTCACATACCATCCAGTTTACCTGTTTAAAGTATACAATTCTCTTTCATTATGTTCATGAAATTGCACAGCCATCACCATTGTCTAGTTCCAGAAAAATTTTTATTACCTCCAAAAGAAAACCTCCATCCTTTAGCTATCACTCCACCATTATCACCATTTCCCCATCCCCTCAGCCATAGGTAACCCCTAATTTCTGCCTTTATATACTTGCCTATTCTGGGCATTCCATGTAAACGGAATAATGCCTTTGCATCTGACTTCTTAGCGTGTTCTCGAGGTTCTTCCATAGTGTGGCTTGTGCTAGTGCTCTGATCCCTCTTATAGAATAATATTCCACTGTGTGCATAGACCACATTCTGTTTAGTCTGCAGTTGATGGACTTTGAGTTGTGCCTGCTGTGAACACTCATGTACAAGTTGTGTGGACATAGGTTTTCAGTTCATTTCTCTTGTATATATTACAAAAGTAGAATTGCTGCATCATAGGGCAGCTCTGTGTTTAACTGTTTGAAGAACTGACACTATTTTCCAAAGTGCTTTTACTGTTTATATTCCCACTAACTAGCAATGTATACATTTCATTTTCTTCACTTTCTTGCCAGCACTTCTCTTCTTGATTACATCCATCCTAATGGATGTCAGTGGTATCTTAGTGTGATTTTAATTTGCATTTCTCTGTTGACTAATGATTTAAAGCGTGTTTTCATGGACTTAGCCGTCATTTCTAAATCTTTGGAGAAAATATTCAGTTCTTTATTTGTAAATTGTTTTTCTGCTAATTGAGTTATAAGCTTCTTTATATATTCTGGGTACAAATCCAGAATCTAAATACATGATTTGAAAATGGTTTCTACTTTTCTGTGAGATTTAACTTTCTTTTCTTGATTGTGTTCCTTCAAGTATGAAAGTGTGTGTTTTTTTTGACAGTCTATCTTATCTGTTTTTAATTTTGTTTATTGTTTTGTAAGTATAATTGCTAAAAAGCCATCGCCTAATTAAAAGTCACAAAAATTTGCACCTATACTTTTTAATTTTGTGTATAGTCTAAGGTAGGGGTTAATTATTTTTAAAAGAAAATGAAAATTTTCTATGCAAGGAGAGCCTCTTTAGTACAATTTATCATGTACAACAAACACAGAGAAAACACTGTTTATGTAATTCATTGTATACTGTTTATAACTCTGTTTTCAGAAAAATGTCAGGAAGTTTGTGATAGTATCAGTAGCTACTGTGTGCTGAGCAGAGTGCCAAACAATTTTACTCATTCACCCCTCATTAGTCCCATAAAGAAGTAGCAATATGTCCACGTTGAACTGAGGAAACTGAAATTCTGAGGGTGTAAGTGACTTGCTTGGGGTGTCAGTCTGTCTACTCCATGTCTGAGTACACAGATGTTGATTTCTTTAAAACTTTTTGCAGGTAAACTGAGGAACTAAATTTAGTGACAGTCTAAAATTAGATACTTTATCAGCTGAAAATTCCAAATATGTGAAATTGATAGAATTAGATTAAAGGCTAGTAATAGACTCAACCAAAATTCTGAATGTTCACTGTTAAAGGAGGATTTCATGAGCATACTCTGAGATAGTGGCCAGCCTTTTCTTCTCAATGCAAATAAGCAGAACAAGGATGCTAGGGGAGTGTTCATGATTTGAACCTCATCACTTCTCTAAAATGTTTTGTGCCTGTCTTATCTCTTAGAAAAGAGAAAACTAATTTTCATGAACATTTTGTGAACTAAAAATTATCAGAGTATTGGATTGTTTTATTATAGTGAATTGTTGATAAAATTAATACTTATGAAAGAAAAATCTTTTAATAACCCAGTAATTATGATGTGCTTTATAAAATTGAAATGTAATTCAGTTACATAAAATTCACCCTTCTAAAATGTACAGTTTTGTGGTTTTTGGTACAGTCAAAGGATTATATAACCATCACCACTGTCTAATTCCAGAACATGTTCATCACATTGCCCTGTCTCCCCAGTCCCTGGCAGCTAACAGTCTGCGTCCTGAGTATGAAGTGATACCTCAAATTAGAGGAATCATCCAATGTTTGTTATTTTGTACCTGACTTAATTCACTTAGCATGATGTTATCAAAGTTCATCCATTTTGTAGCATGTATAGGAATTTCTTTTTGAATGCTGATTAATATTCTGTTATTCTTTATACATTCTGCTTCTCCATTCATCTGTCCATGAGCGATTGAGTTGCTTCCACTTCTTGACCATTGTGAATAATCTATGCTATGAATATGGGTGCACAAATAACCTCTTCAAGTTCTTGCTTTCAATTTTGTTGACATATACTCAGAAGTAGAATTGCTGGGTCATACGGTAATTTCATGTTTAATAAGCGGGGGGAAACGCCATGTTGTTTTCCGTGGAACCTGTGTCAGTTTACATTACCATCAGCAGTGCACTAAAGTTCCAAACTTTTTACATCCTTGCCAACACTATTTTCTGAGTTTTGATAGTAGCCATCCTAATAAGTGTGAGGTAGTATTTAATTGTAGTTCTAATTATTTCTCGTGATGTTCAGTACCTTTTCGTGTACTTAGTGACCATTTATGTATCTTCTTTGGAGAAATGTATATTAAAGTTCTTTGTTCATTTTTTAATGAGTTTTTTATTTTTTAATGTTGTGAGTAATATTTTTTAATGTCAGGGTCTTCTATACATTCTGAACATTTTAATGCTTTATAAATTATATGACTTGTACTTTTCTTTTCTTTTTTTTTAAGGAAAGGTATAGGCAGGAATGAAGGCACATAGGCAGGCAGGCAGGACGAGAGAGAAGGAGGAAGCATCTTTATTTTAATTTAGTTGTTTTCACTAGTTTCCCCTGGCCTCCGGACTCCGGACTTTTGAACCCAGGGATATGTGGCCTGCTCCTTTGGAAGCGATTGAGTGCTGCTCAACCAGGGCATGCCATTCATTCTTTTTAATTTTTTTTTCCGTTCGGAAAGGTACAGGCTGGAATGAAGACAAGCAGGCAGGAAGAGAAAGGAGAAGAAACACTTCATTTTATTTTACTTGATTATTCATCTTGGTTGTTCCCCAGCCCTGGGTCTTGAACCTAGGTCCTTGGGATATATGTGGACTATGCCTCCTAGGCCACCAGGGCATGCCATGACTTGTAAATATTTGCTCCCATTCTGTTGTTTGCCTTTTTATCTGCTGATACTGTCTTCGGTGCACAAAATTTTTTAATTTGTATTAAGTGCAGCTTTTGTATGTGTTTCTTTTGTTGCCTATGCCTTTGGTTGTCATATCCTTCAAATCATTGCCAAACCGAGTGGCATGACACTTCCATGTCTTCCGTGTTTTAAATATTTCATAGTTTCAGATCTTAAATTTAGGTCTTTGACCCATTTGGGTTAATTTTTACATATGGTGCAAATAAATACTTTCATTCTTTCACTTGTGGATATCCCATTTTCCCAGCGCCATTTGTTGAGAACACTGTCCTTCAATGATCTTGGCACCATTGTCAAAAATCATTTGACGACATAAACCTGGGCTTATTTCTAGGGTCTCTATTCTATTCCTTTGGTCTCTGTATCATTTTTATCCTAATGTTATCCTGTTTTGATTATTTTAGCTTGTAGCAGGTTTTGAAATCAGAAGTGTGAATCCTTCAGTTCTGTTCTTTTTTGAGGTTGTTTTGGCTATTTAGGGTCTATTGAGAGTCTACATGAATTTAAGATGAGCTTTTCTATGTCTGCAACAAAACAAAACAGAAAAAACCCTTTTTGAAATTGCTAACATATAGAAATGCAACTGGTTTTTGTGTGATTTTTTTTTTTATTTTGCTACTTTGCTGAATTTATTGTTGCATTGTGTGTGTGTGTGTGTGTGTGTGTGTGTGTGTGTGTGTGTGTGTATAAAATATCATCTCCAACATTATTTTACTTATTCCTTTCCAATTTAGATGCCTTTTCTTTTTTTTTCTTGCCTAATTACTCTGACTAGACTTTATTTCGGTAATTTGTTCACAAGTACTTTCCTGCTTTTGATACTATGGTCAGTAGGATATTTTATTTTCAGATTGCTCATAGCTGATGTTTCGACACACCACTGCTGGCACAAGAATTTTTATATATTGATCTGCAACCTTGGAATATATTTACTAGCTTTAACCAGCCTTTTATGTGGGTTCTCCAGGATTTTCTGTATACGAGATCATATCATTGACAAATAAGAGACAGGTTTACTCCTTTGTTTCCAAATCTAGATGCATTTATTTTTCCTGCTTAATTTCCCTGACTAGAACCTTTAGTACTGTGTTGTTAGAGTGGTAAAGGGGTTCATCTTTGTCGTATTATTGATCTTAGGGGGAAAGTTTTCAGTCTTTTAAGTGTTCTATGTTAGCTGTGCATATTTTCTGAATATCCTTTATTTAGTTCAGAATTTCCTTCTATTCCTAGTTTACATGTTTTTGTTTTTATCACAAAAGCATTGAAATTTGTCCAATGCTTTCATCATCAGGTAATACTGGCTTTATACAGAGTGAACTGGGAAGTCTTTCCTCTTACTTTGTAGAAGACTTTTTAAAGTATTGGCTCATGTTACTTTTTTATTTTAAAAATTAAATTCTACACACTAAAATAAACTCATATGTCATATATGTGTGTGTGTGTGCGTGTGTGTGTGTGTGAACACACCCTGCTTAGACTTTTAATACAGAAAAAATAATATGTGACCACTCAGAAACTTGAACCTTATCTTTGGTGAATATTGACTAAATTCCAGAAACTCTTGTGCCATAGTGGGCTTTTTCCAACCCCAGCCCATTGGGACTGGGAGAATTCAGGGACTTCCACTGTGCTAATCCCAGTAGTTGTCTGTGTAATGCTGGACTGTTTGCCATTTTCTACAGTTACGAGAGATTTTCTTCTGGAAACTTGTCTTTCACTACTGACTTTGGAGACAGTGAAAAAATTCAAAGGTCATCTCTATAATTGTTATTTTGGTAGTTTTAAAATTTTGCTGAAGTTGTACAGAACAAACCTGCATGTTCTCTGGGTCTTTCTTGCATTTTCAACATTAGAAACAGCTATTTGAAGATTGGGTTTTCTTGGGGCCATCCAGTGGCAATATCTCATTGATTCCTTTGTTATCTGGATCCAAACTCCAGAACTACAGGTTTATCACTCAAAGCCACAGTGAAAGCAAGAGGCATCGTCCTCAGGTCACCACTGGGCTTCTGTTTGAGTTCTGTTTGATACAAGTCACTTCTCACCCACAGGTACCACGTACACAGACCTCTCGGCCGGAATCTCCAGGGATGACCAGCCCCTCCCCTCGCATCCAGATAATCTCCACCGACTCCGCAGTAGCTTCACCTCAGCGCATTCAGGTACCTGCTGCTGCCCTGTCTTTCCTGAATCTTTTACCAAATGAAAGCAAAAGCAAAATCTGTGTTGGGGTTTCACTAAGGAGTTGTGCCTCTGGGGCATCAAGTACAGTTTAACCTCATTTTGTCTTTAAAAAATAAAATTAAAAGTTTGCATTTATTGAATAGCTCAATTCAAACTGTTGGGTTGAAGTACCATTTAATTACTTAAATGTGCTTCCAAACTGAGAGGCAATATAGTCTAGTATTTAAAAGTATAACCCCTCCCCCCCAGGCCACTTTAAGTTAAATCCACCGTGTAGCTTTTTAGACTTTGAAAAATTAAATTTTCAATATCTCACATTCTGTATTTAGACAGTATATGCCATAATAGTACTTATATATAGTTATTTTGAGGAATCAATGGAATATTGCTTCTAAAGTACCTGGAACAGTGACTGGCACATGTTAATGTCCAGTATGTACTAATTTTCTATATATAATTATTATTACTAGTATTGCTGTTATTAGCTAATTGAGATGTACTTGTGGGAAGTTTAGTCTTCCCTAGAGTTCTGAATCTGTCTCTGGCCTCTTGAACAGAAATCAGTGTATGTATTGAATTCAAGTCAAGCTAGGAAGAAGGGATAATATGCTTAGGACAGATAGATTATAGTTATCTCACCAAGTTGAATCAAAAGACCAAACCAAAACACATGAACAGAGATGAACAACAGACAAAACATTAGCTATATGAGTGAGAGAAGTGAATAGTATGATATAGTAGTAAGATAATTTCTATAGTGTTTGTTCACTCTTTAAAAAAGTGATTTTTATGGACTGTTAGAAACTAAGCATAGAATAGCTCTAATAAGTAAAATGAAATAAGTTGTTAAAATTCCTATTATGTCTGTATTGCGTAGTGTTTTGTCATAAGTAAGCTCATATACTTGTTATTTTAACTTTATACCAAATAGGAAACACATACATACCTGAGTGTTTGGAAATTCAGAAGTATTGGTCAGGCATTAACAAGGTTTTACCATTATTCAGAATTAGGAACTTTACATAGCTTAATTATTTTTCTTTTTTACTTTATGTTTATTTGCTGGTTGTTATTTGAAAGTGGAACCTTGGCAGTTCATGTAGTAGAGGCATTGGGATCCGGTCTACATAACTCTCCGGACTCTGGAAAGGACCTAACTGTGCCTTTAGACAAAGCTGTTACATCATGGTCTCACAGCCATCTGTGGGCAGATGACAATATAGAAAGCTAGCGTGTGTATCAGGGGCAAGTACACATTCCCCTGTATGAATAGATCTGTTTTCCTAAGGCTCATCTGGCAGCCATACTCTGGCACTACTCCCATGCCCTCACTAGAGTATCGTAAGAGCCCTTGAACCAGAAGTCTTATAGAATAGATCCTTGGTATTGAACTCTCAGTCTCTCTAGAGAAGGTAACTCTTTGGCTTGGGTAAATATAGTTGAAAATCTTTTCTTTATGAACAGTCAATATAATGGAACATTCCTCAGTTCAACTGAACTGAGTATATTGTGAGGTTTGGGGTTTTGTTGTTGTTTTTAAAGGAAAGGTGCAGGCAGGAATGAAGATGAACTGAGACAGGGAAGTGAGATGAGAGAGGAGGAAGAAATACCTCATCTTATTTAGCTGTTTACCTTGGTTTTGATCCTGGCCCCCGGGTCTTGAACCCAGGTCCTTGGGATATAGGACCTGTGCTCTTGGCCAAGGCTGCTGACTAATCCGCTACTTCACCAGGGTGCAACAAGGTTTGCTTTTTTTTTTTTTTTTTTTTTTTTAAGGAAAGTGAAGGTTTATAGGTGGATTTCTGGGTTCTTCTTGGTTCTGATGGCCTAGATGAAGTTTGCAATTCTAGCCCAACTTCACTGATGAATCTCCAATCCCTTGAGACCTGGGAGGAGACTAAATTGAAACAGCAATTTCAAAAAATAACAGTACTTAGAACTCCAGTAGTGGATTCTGCGAGAAATTTGGGAGGAAAAGATTATTCTATGAAGAATGACAGGCAGGGCAATAATTGGGAGCTTTGGCTCTGAATAGACTTTGGGTCAAACCCTGTCTCCTCTCAAGCTATGTGACCTTAGAAAAGTTTCCATAGCTTTATAACTATAAAATGACAATAACAGTACCTAATTTATAGGAGTGTAAAAGGTTAAATGAAATCATTTCTGTAAGCCTGTAGGAAGCAAACTCAAAGTTAGCTACTGTGTTTAAAATTTTTAATGTTTTCTTTTTATATAATTTCAAATATATGTGGACATCTTATATATCCTTTATCTGGCTTTACCAGTTGTTTGCTATAATATTCTGAGTGTATGTGTATTTTTTCTGAATCATTTGAGAACTAATTGGAGACATTACACCTCTTTACCCTGTATACTTCAGTATTTCCTAAGGACAGCTACATTCTCTTAATTAATCAAAATAGTTATCAAAATCAGGTAATTTAATATTGAAACATGTTATTATCTAATCCATAGTCCAATTCTGAGATTTTATCAGTTCCAGTTAAGTGCTTTAGAGTTATTTTTTTTTTTATTCCAAGAGTGTTGTTCTTTTTAATAATGATAGTAATAAAAGAATACCAGTCAACACAAGACTAACATATCTAGTTATTCAGGCCAAGGGACAGGTGATCATGTCATCCTAATAACTGCAGAAAAGGTTTTGGCACCAAGTGGGAAGGGTGGCAGATATCAGAATGAAGGAGGTACCCTTGTGGCTGGATTAAGAGCTGTTTTAGGGGGCAGATACAGAAGTCTAGCTCAGGAGCTCTGGGAGGGGCTGGGCAAGAAAGAGCCATTGATGAGCCCACTTAGCTGAGAAAGAGGAAGCCATCCAATCACAAAGTCTAGCTGCTCAGTGAACGCTACAGGTTTTCAAAATCAGTCTTCGTAGGCCCATTGTTTTTAGTGCTTCCCAGATTACACAAATATTATGTTCAAATTTCATTTTTAATCCAGCTTTCAAAGTGATGAGATGAAAAGAAAAACATGCAGTTTGAAGTCTTCATTACTGTCCCCACGAGAAGGCTCTTATTGCCCCCGCTGCCCTATTTTCTTTTTTTGCCAACTCTTTATTCCCACATGTCCCTTCTCTGAGCTGCTGATTACTTGTTCTCTGTCCTTCCACATCCACAACCATTTGATGTCTTCTTTCTCAACTCTGAGAGTCTAGTGGTCTCTCTCAGGGATTCATAGGAGTCGTTTATACGTACTGAAAGTATAATAGGTACACACCATATAGCAAAATCACACGGAACGGTACAGAGTTAAAGATGTCAACATTTGCCCACACTCTGCTGCATCTTGTCCCTTTTTCTTACATCTTTTAGAGGTGGTTTTGTGTGGTACAAAACTTGAATGGTGATTTGATATCCCATATTTTTAATAGTTGCGCCAATGAGTAACCTTCTACCTGCTTAATTTAGTACTTTGAAAACTTCTGTGGGATAAATTCCTCAAAATAGGATTGTGGAGAGAAAGGGTAATTTTAATTCTTTGTTTTATATATTTACTTATTTTATTTTTCCTTTTTTGGTTCATATGTAATTTAGACATCAGTTGCCAGACTACCTTCCAGAAAGGTTCTGCCAATTTATACTCCCATCAGGACTATATCAGAGTGCCTTTCCCTACACACCACCTGTATGTTGTGCTCTGTGTACTGTAACCTCCCTAGGTGAAATAATATATCAGTGCTGTATATATTGTACACTTATTTATACATATAATAAAAATTATTCTGCTTTTCAGTAGCCAAGCTGATCTGCAATAAGGTTTCCTTTCCCAATCCTAACTGTAGCCCTGCTTCCATTACTTTTCTACCAATAGGCTTTTTGAAAATTGTCTTATTTTATTATTTTATTATTATTAGAGTTATCTTATTATACTCCTATATAATTTAAAAATAGGGTATAAATATATATATTTTTTATATATATTTACAATATAGGCTAAAAAATTTGTTTTATTGGAGATCAATATTCAGAAAATTTAGAGACCATTTATTAACTGGACATAATTTTGGCTAGGAGTTGATATTTAATATTTGCTAAAGCTGTAGGTGCCAAAGGCTTCAAATTCCTCTTTGTATTTTAAGTGTCTTAATTTTTCTTTTTCATTTTGTCTTTGGACCTCCCTAGATGTTTCTCTCAGAGTCTGTTTTGAATCTCTTCCAGCTGCAATCCATTGTTAATCCACTGGAACCCTGTTGCTGTGCTGGTAAAGTGTGAGGGAGCAGAAGCTTGCTGTAATCTCAAGAAATCAGTATTTTATCAGGCCTGTGTCCTTGGAATGTGACTTTCACAAGTGTTTCTTAATTCCCCTTCCCTCATCTCCATTTTAGGTGAGACAGAAAGGCTTTAAGGGGCCTGGAGTTGATGGGATAAGACTTTAGAAAAAATCTTCCCCTGGGGACTTCCATTATGGAAATACCATTGAGTTTGTTTTTTGAAGATTATTCTTCCCCTACCCCTGCAAGAGCCACAAGGGGCTCTTTTTCATTTTTCATTTCTCATTTCATTTCCATGAAAACCAAGTGGGATTCCTAGAGCTAAAATCCATAAAAGCATGAGGGAACCCCTGATCCTGTGACCCCCAGGAGTTCCTCACTCCCTTGCTAATCCATACTAAACTCAACATAATTACCACAACATAATTACCAGCTTGGTTTTTGCCCCAGTTAAGCATAGGCTGACCAGATTTCCTTGAGACAAAAAGCAGGACATCAGATGGCAAAAACAGAAGGGGCTTATGCACAGGTGACTTTAAGGGGAGGGGAGGAAATGGAGCAGCACACGTAGGAGCAGAGCAGTCAGGCCAGCAAGAAGTGCGTTCTGTGTCATGCCAATTAACAATTGCGTAGTGACGACGTGTGGTCATTAATACAAATGGCACCAGTGCAGGGAATTTTGGCACTTTAGGCAAAAATCAAATTTGGTGACTCTATAAGCCCCTAAAACACAGGCCGGTTTAATATCCCAGTGCCAGAAATGTCCAGTAACACCCAGAAATAACCCCCTAGTACTTACCTGTGGCTCAGTTACACTGCGGTGTTCTGCTTCCTTTGAAGAAACAGGTGCACAGGATGGGGGAAACCTCTTCCCACACAGCCCCTATTTCCTCACAGGGGGTGGGACACCAGTAGCAGCTACAGCCTGCAGCAGTCAGCACCGGCCAGGGCCATCTTTAATGTGGACTAAAGAGGCAGCTGTTTTTGAACCCCCTCAACAGACTGGGTGCGGGCCACTTCAACTGCCCCTTTGCCCCATGTTAAAAATGACCCCAGTTTATTAAAAATGGGATGAAATTAATTGACATATTAAAATGACAGGACAATCAGGAAATACGAAGAAACAGTACTGTCCCGTTTAAAAGGCTACATGTGGTCAGCCCCGTTCGGCACATCCAGGTCGTGCATCCACCTCTCTCCAGACTTCAGGGTGGCATTTGTCTTGTAAACTCTGTTCTCTGATGGACTCAAGGAAGGTCATTGGTTTTCAGTTTGTCTGACTTTGTCCTGTCGTAAGGGCGCACTGACTGCCAAGCTCTTTACATGTTGAAGGTGAAACCAGAAGTACACTTTGAACTCCGGGCACATCTGCCTGGTCATTTACTCGAGCTTCTCATGTTTGGCAAGTCAAAAGAGACCTCTGAGCTCCTAAGCACCCTCACCCCTCTCCCACCCCGTTACTTAGGCTAGAAACTGTGAGTCATTCCTGATTCCTCATTCTCCCCAGTATTCTCAGCTCCACCCCCACCCCACCTCTCCTTTCTATTGTGTATCTCCCAGTGATCTTTTCTCCAGACCCAGAGCCAACACCTTTAGTCTCACCCAGGCTACTTCTGTAGCAACTGATGGTTCCTCAGCTTTCACATTTCTGTTCTCTATTTTTCCACCCAACATCAGGAAGATTTTTTTTGCCCTTTAAATGTAAAGCATGTTCCATCATTCCCTGACTTAAAATCTTGAATGTGCTTAGAAAATACTTTGTTATTCAGGGGAGAAAGCTGTCAAATAGCCACTTAAACTTTGTAGGGGTTGAGTTGGTGGGGCTAAATGGGGATGATGTTTGATCATTGCCTAAGAACAAAGTACAAACACTATACATATAAGTTTACATTTATATTTAACTAAAAGGCTTATTTACTGTTTTTCATTTAGTAAAAAATTAACAAAGTTCCTTTCACTTTTTAATATTTTAAATTTTGATCATCTTTGCTAGAGTCCTTTGTCATGCTGTAATATACCCTGATTTGTGATGATATATTTTATTTATGTGTATATATTTATAAGTGTAATAATATCTGTTCTATTGTATATGTATGCATATATACATACATTTTTGTAATATATAATAGCTTCTTAAGACAGATAGAAAATTGTATAAGATATTTAATGATATGTTTTTAGAGGAAAAAAAAACCTCTTGAATGGGTTCCATTGTATTGAGAGTGAAATACAAACTCACAGCAAGACCAGCCTGCCTCCCTCTGTAGTCTCCTAGGTTGTTCTTCATTGTCCATAACCCTGAGAGAAGTTCTAAGAGTTCCTTCTTATTAGGACTTTCCACATGCCAGAACATTTCCCATTACTTGGAACATACTTTTCTCAAAACCTTTGTCTAGCTCCTGTCTCTTAGCCTTGAATCTTGTGTCAAATGCCACTTCCTGACAGACCTTCCCTGACTTCTCTTCCAGAGCTGAGCACCTGTTAGCCTCTCTTGCCCCAGTCTGATCTTTCCCGCATAATGTATATCATAAACTAAAATTGTTTATTTATTTGTTTTATTTATTGCCTTGTCTACTTGTTTTTTTGCCACTCTTTCTACTAAACTAAAAGCTCCATGATGCAGGAACCACTCCACATGCCTGTCGTCTAGCAAAATCCTGACATAGAATAGACCTTATTAAGCATTTGCGAAATGGAGGAATGAGTGAGTGAACTCCTACAAAGTCCTGATGGTCTCAGTGGAAGAATTTGATGAAATGAAAAGGCAGGATTGCCCAAGTGAAGAGAGAGGTATGTGAGGGCTTAGAGGAAGGAAATACTTTTTTGTCAGCGTCCTGTTTCGTTCCGGGCAGCCGAGCAAGTACTTTCACACTCACATCCTTTCCTCATCATCCTTTTATAGATGTGGAAGCAGAGGCTTGGAGGGCTCGTGTAACTGGTCCACAGTGACACAGTTGGGAAGCAGTAATGCAGGCATTCCCAGCTCTGGGGGCGGCCGGAGTGCCTGGGCCTCCACCGCACCCAACAAGTCAATGCCATGGGGAATCTGGGCCAGAATGGCCAGTTCAGCTAGTCAAGAGAAGTGCTTTTCAAATCTGGTGTTTATGCATAATATGTTTAGATCATGTCAAACAGTTTTTAAGAATGTCTTAATTTTGGTAAATCAGACAGAAGTTATCCAGTGGCTGGCTTTTGCTTTTCGGCTCTCCTTTGGCAGGCTCTTCCGCACAGCAGAAGGGAGCTCCCCCTCCCCCACCGGTTGGAACACGGGGCTGCGTGGAGGAGAATGGGAGTGTGTCAGGCCATACTGGGATAGAACTAGAGAAACCTGGGCTGGTCGAGCCATCAGCTTTGCTATAATGTGACATATGTGTTCCTAAAAATTCCTACACTGCAAGATTTTGGTGATGAAAACCATAGAACTGTTGGGGGCGGGGAAATGGGGTTATTGAAATAACACTTTTAAAAATTGTTACACATTACAATAAAAAACTGGTATGAATTTAATTTTCTTTTAAACTTAGGTTTACATATATTAAATACATGACTGTGATCAGTATTATACTTTACCTTGAGAGACCTGAAGCTGCATGTGGAGGGACTAGGAAGCAGCGCAGCCCGTGAGTCTAAGGAGCGCACGGAGGGCGTCTGACGGCAGGAAGGCGGTTCCCACACAGCTCACTCCACCTGGGGGCCCAGTCCCATGTTTACTGTGTTCCTCATGGAAGAAGTCATGCGTAAAAAGACACATGATTTACATGATGCTCAAATTATTCCCTAATTTATCAGTCATATTGGAACAAAATCACCTTTTCAAAACAAGCATTATAGCAGCGCTGACTGTGTAGCCGGGTTGTGGAAGCCCTTGAATCCCAGAGCACAAGGCATCTTATATTACTCTTCTCCCAAGGTGGTGTCTGCAGGCAGGCAGTTAGGAACATTTGTTCCAAGTAAAGAAATGAAACAAGTTTTCCTCTAGCATTCATTGTGTGGAACTGCCAGAACAAATTACTTGATGACCTAAAAGAGCAAATGTGTTCTCCCACTGTTCTGAATGCTGCAAGTTCAAAATCAAGGTTTTTGTGGGACTGTCTTAAGATTCTCAGGAAACCTCTTTCTTTGTTCTTAGGAGCTCCCGGCGCTTGCCAGCAGCCCTTGACCTTTCTTGCTTGCACTGCATCACTTCAGTCTCTGCCTCCATTGTCACAGGCCTTCTCACAAGGTCCCCAGTCACTGGATTCACGACCAACCGTAACCCAGGATGGCATCATCTTAACTTGATTATCTCTGCAAATCTGTTCTCAGATAATGTCACATTCGCAGGTCCTGAAGGTTAGGACTGAAACTTATTTTGGGGGAGGGATGGATTCTACTCAACCCCTGTCCTCCACTCCTCTGCAGGAGACTTAGATTTTAATAACTCTGGATACATTTTCTCAATTTGATGTTTCCTTGGTCTCATTAAACAGGAGTCTTACCTGCTTGTGTTTGTTAGCAAGGTCTTAATTTAATTTGCCTGATGGTCACCCTCGAGTTCCACTTGGATATTTGGGACTGGGTTTTTTTGTTGTTGTTTTTCTTCTGCCTACATTTTTAGTTCTTTCATGAAAGGTGTATCTCTAATTGGAATATGCAGATAGCATTGGAGGAGAGGATGAACAAAAGACAAAAAATTGTAAGTAATTTGTTAGATTTATGTGAGCCTGACTCTTTGGAGGCAGTGCGGGGCGAAGGAGTAGCCTGGGCTTTGGGATGTTTTTCATAACCACTGAGAACAGCTCTCCCCTGTATCTCCCACCCTCTGCCTCAGCCCTATCCTGGCACATCTCAGCAAGAAGACTGGGGAGTAGCATAAAAGGAAGCAACATGGCCGTTACCCATGTGTGCTCAGGAGTGTGCACCGTCTGAACACTTGAGGGTAAAGGACTACCAACTAGCCTGACCTTGAGTGGAGTCGGTAATTGAACAGCCCTCTAAATCACACGACTATTTCGTTTCTTAACATGACAGTTTGATAAGGAAAGAAGAATTGATAGACTTTGCAGAACTCAAGGTTATGAGGGCCTTTTGAAGGTCATCTTGTTGACCTCCTACCTAAGGCTAGAGTCCCTTCTCTGGCAGTTGAGAGAAGTGTGTGCCAACCAGTCTTTGTCTGCAGTCTTTCAATTGAGCATTGAGTAGAGAAGTATTTTTAAAAGAGAATTCTTTGGAATTATTTTTGTTTTTTAAATGTGGGGGGTGTTGTGTGTGTGTAAGAGACTTTTTTCCACAAGGTTTTCTGTCTCATGTTTTACTCAGGTAACTGAGTGTGCGTAGGTTGTAACAGAAAGGTAGTGCTTCTCCTTCTCTCTAAATCTGTTCCTCACCTTTAAAGATCTTTTGACCCTTCATTTGGTACTGCTGCTACACAGGGACTTCACCCAGTTGCCACCTGAGGGTCAGCGCTTGTGTCTCCTGTTCCTATTCTGCTGTTCTTTCTTGTCTTGTATTTCCTTCCTGTGCCCTCAGCCTGCAACACACTTTGCCACATCTTCGCACAGCTTCCTATCTTTCTTTATTCAGGCCCTGCTTCAGTAACACTCCGTCAGGCTGGTCTTTTCTTCCTAAAGTTGCTCCCTGACTCCTTCCCGCATGCATGTCTCGTTCCTATTGTCTTGTTGTTTTTATTTGTTTGTTTTGGTCCCCCCCCACCCCCTCCATGGCACTTACCACTGACTTCAGGGTCTGTTTTCCCTGCTAGGTTAGCTCCACAAAGGTAGACCTTTGTTGTCTAATGTCCTGTCCTTAGTACTGAGTACAGTGCTTTGACATATGGCAACCTTTTCATAAACAACTGTTAAGTGATGGAATCTCTTCTTGCCTTTCTTGTTATTTTCTTTTGAACCACCAGCATTGTCTTGATTTGCCATAGTAGACAGTTGACAAAGCTCTTGAGTTTAGACCGTGAGATTGCTGTGTGAACCTTGGAATTCGACATCACAAAGCAACATCTGTCAAGAGCTGGTGCAGGAACATCATACATGTGTTGTGGGGAACTGAGTTCAAGCCGCAGCAGCTCTGTGAGTCTGTTTGCAGTGAGGCCTGCTGCTGTCCTTGGGGAGAAGTGGGCAGTGCTCCCACATCAGAGTTGGGGACTTGACCTGGAAGAGAAGCAGAATGGGGACTAAAAGCTTTGAAAGGCTTCCTGAGAAGGAATAAGAGAAGTCATTCTGGGTAGAGCAACCATTTTAATGGTATCTTGATGTCATTAGGCAGGGATTCTGTGAAGAGGGGCCTGTGGCAGCTATGCCCCTAAATGGTGGGAAGCCCAGAGGAATCAGGGTCAGAACTTTCTAGAGTTGATACCCACTGCCCTTTGTGTTTCTACAACTTTTATTAAAGTCTTCTCTCCCTGCGCTAGGCCCTGTGCTGACTCTGGGCATACAGCCTTGAATCAGGGGTAAGAGACCTCCGTCCGGAAATGGGGTTAGTTAGCAGCGTTGTCAGCAACTCCGTGTTTTGTCACCCAAGGCAGGAGTATTTACAGCACCTTCCCTTCAGAAATAGCCATCGTTAGAGCCATCATTTCCAGGTTTTTAGAGTCACTGATGATTTTGAAAAAGTTAGGGTTGCATACGTTTTTTATTATGCCAGTACAAGAATATATTTTAAGTTAAGCCTATCATCTATTATTATCATCATCATTTCATAAAAGGGCATTCTAATTCTGAAAATAGAAACGATATCAGCCTTACTGGAAATTGGTCTCTGAAAAGCTCACCATTCTACTTTATTTTTGTCATTTCACCACGTACTGGTGAAACTGCATCTTGGACCAGCACTGACTCCAGGATGACGTCAGGCAGTCACCACTCTGAGCACCGCCTGCAAGTGCTCAGGTCGCTCGATGCTCCGTGAGAGCAGGCTCTGTGTTGTGTCTTATAGATTGTGACAGACCAGCAGACAGGACAGAAGATCCAGATAGTCACCGCAGTGGACACCTCCGGGTCCCCCAAGCAGCAGTTCATCCTGACCAGCCCAGATGGAGCTGGAACTGGCAAGGTGATCCTGGCTTCCCCAGAGACTTCCAGTGCCAAGCAGCTCATATTCACCACCTCGGACAACCTTGTCCCTGGCAGGATCCAGGTAAGACCTGTTGATGGACATTTGTTTCAGCTACCAGACTTCTTTCTGACTTTCATCTCTGCCTTAGAGGTTACATCTAGTCCCTACAGGTCCTTTGAAAATATGAGAACATGACAGGTTGCTGCTTTGGCTAAAGTGAAAAATCAGTAAATGTGTGGCAAAACCCAGAAAGCAGCCAACTGCAGTGCTCCAGAGGGAAGGGAAACTGAGCCAGGAAAAATCAGTGGCCCACAGGTGACAGATAGGAGCAATACTTCTGAGGCCACTGGAGAATTGTTCTTAACTAAGGCCACCTAGTGGTAGCTTTGGTGATACTGTAGGAGCTCCTCCTGTGGTTGACCAGGCCAGATGCCAACCAGGCCAGATGTGGGGGACCAACTGTTCCTGACCCCCAGGACTAGTCCCAGCTTTTCTGTCCTTACTTGCTCCTCTGAGCTCCTGCCTCTGGGCCCCTCCACTCTCAGCTTCATCACCACTCTCATTGTCCTCCTGTGGCAGGGCTGCAGGGGATGGGGCAGGAAGGAGAAGAGCAAGAGTTAAAAGGAAAGTAGACGGTAACACTTAGGACAGAGATTCGGGGCTAATGTCCCATGGTGACCAAACATGGAACATGTCTAGTCCAGGTCAATGTGGAATAGTGGTTTTTGTTTTTAATTTTTTTTTAATCTGTGGCAAAATATAACAAAAATTTACCAATTCATCATTTTTAGCTGCACAATTCAGTGACATTAAATGATTCACGTTGTGCACCTATCACCACCATCCATCTCCAGAACTCTTCTCACCTTCCCAAACTGGAACTCTGTCCCCAAGACACACTAACTTCCCATTTCCTCTCCTTCCAACTCCCGGCAAGTGCCATTCCACTTTCTATGTTTGACTTTGCTAGATACCTCGTAGAGTGGACTGGTACAGTCGTTATCTTTTATGACTGGCTATTTAACTCAGCTTAATGTGCACTAGGTTCATCCATGCTGTATCCTGTCAGAATTTCTTTCCTTTGTAAGACTGAATAAAATTCACTTGTATGTGTATTCCACACTTCATCCATTCACCTGTTGATGGGCGCTTGGGTTGTTTATACCTTTTGGCTACTGGGAATAATGCTATTAAGAAACCATGTGTTCTGCAGGGGTCAGAAGACTTTCAACTATGGAGAATATTAAAAAAGGAAAGACTTTCTTCTGCTGGAGCTGAGTTTATTTATAACATCAAAATTTTCAACATTCAGGAAATACTCCCTCATCTTGCCTTTCCCGGAGTTTACTCTTGTCATCTAAAATCATAATTCTCCCCTGCTTGTTTGTGAGAGGGTAGTTGTCAGTTTTACAGCATGAGGGTCATTCTGTATAATGATGTCTGAGTATATTCTAACCATGTATAAATCATTTTAGACTTACTGTTGGCTCCAATTCTGATGCGTTTTGGATAACAGGTATTTTTCACTTTCTCTGTTGGTATCAGTTGCAGTAATCTTCCAGGTGGACAGTACTCTTTGTCACCTAAACAACACAACAGATGAAAGAGAAATAGTAGGTTTCGGAGGTCACCTTTTCTAGTCTTCCTACTACTAGTTGCCTCAATGAGAGAACTAATGTTAATAAAGCTCAATGAAGAAAGACCTTCATATCTTCATGTTGGAGTATCTGTGTGTGACTCCCCACTAGACTCCTAAACCAGGATAGTCGGTGAAAACCAGTGCCTGACCCTTGACAGCCCACTCCCATCCCCCAACTGAGGGGAGCTGTACAGGGGAGCAGCTGGGCTGTTCAGGGTCAGATTCAGTTGTCAGATGGAATTTTCCAAGTTCTGCCCTGAGTTCTTCGTAAAAACCTCAGATTAAGCAATTAAGTTAAGCATTACTTTACTTAGTGATCTCAGTTGTATTCAACACCCTGCTTGCTTTCTGATTCTCAGATTGTCACGGACTCTGCTTCTGTGGAGCGTTTGCTGGGGAAAGCTGACGTCCAGCGGCCCCAGGTGGTAGAATACTGTGTGGTCTGTGGAGACAAAGCCTCTGGTAAGTGAACAGCATCAGGAACTAAATGGGTGAAGAGTGGTTAATGGAGAGAAAACATTCTTTGTGGTTTTCAGGTTTCAAAACATGGATTCCACTTTTCTTATTGGGGGAGGATATAAATGAGCAAAACCAAACTGTGAGATTATTAGAATCAAAAGGAAAAGGCAAGCTTGTATTTTGATTTGGACATCTTGGGGCTGTGTGGCATATTTATGTACTACTATAAAGGTGCTCATTAGTTAATTTTGGCAGTGTTTTACCACTTACAAGCTGTGCTGTTTGCCTGTTCCCCCTTTCCCTAACTACACCTGTTTGTCAGTCCCTCATCATAACTCATTGGGATAAACTGGCTTAATGGAAAGCAGGGGAGCATATGGTTTCTGGCTGGACTCCCAGGGTCAGGAAATGACCTCCCAGAGCAATCACATGTGTAAGCTTGGCAGTTATGTGTACTTGCAGAGAAAGCAGAAGGGTGTGCCCACTGGTAGAGCTTGCCCCATAGAGTTTAACATCCAAACCCCTCAGGGGTTACCTCGAGGAAAAGCTACTGGGCTTCCATGGTTAGGATATACATGTACCAGGAGACTGAAAATATTTGGCCCAAAAGATCAGGCTTCAGTCTGGTAACACGGGGAGCCATAAAAGGAAAGTGAGGTGGACAGGGAGGAATGGAGAAGTATTTGGTAAAGGCACAGTTCTAGGAATGCTAGGGGCACAGGCCTACATTCTGTGCTGGCTGCTTGGATCCATTTTATTCTGTGGACACAAAATTCACACTTTGTGATACTTCATGGCATTGGATTATAAAGAAGAGGCCACATCAAGCTCTTAGGCAGACAGCCATCTATAGAAGGTCGGAAGCTCCAGCCTTGAGGGCCCCCCATCCCCCCAGCACATATTTGTGGCACCATTTGCTCTGCCTCTGCTCCCAGCCCTGTCCCGGTAAACCCAGCCCTCCCCACCCTTTCTTAAAGCTTTCTCCTGCTCCAGTAGGCAGGGGCCAGTGCTGCCTCTGTCCTCATCACCCTTCTGTAGAGACTGCCTGGGCATGTGTTGTGTTCATCTATGATTGATTCTTTGCAGGCCTGTCTTCTCCCACCAGAAGTGCTTTCTGTTAGAGCAACAACCACTCCATCTGTGTCTGTCAGTTTTCACTGTCCACCCTGGTTGGGAGTCACGTGGGAAGGCAACAGATGCTCCAACATGAAGTATGGAGATCTTTCTGGCTGCCTCTCTATCCCATGAAACAGCCTGAAAATAAGCAGAGAGGAATATTTGATAGAGAAATAATCTTCTTGTTCAGCGAGGAGAGGCTTTTGTAAACTTTTGAGCAAATAAACGAAGGATGGACATAACAATGAGACTGCCCCATTTGTCAGCCCCTCTGAGCTTAGAGGAAAGGCTTAGTCACAGGCTCTGGAGCCATCATCTCCAGAGAGTAGAGGTCACTTTAAAGTAGTGGTAATTTTAGCACAGCTGTTTTTAAAGGCACAACGTTGAAGCCCTCCAGGTCACACTTGAGGAATGGCTCTGCATGCTAGAGGTTAGGACCGTGGGGGTGCTCCGAAGCACCATATGTGATAATCCTGTGAGAGGTCCCCTCCCGGCAGTGTAGCTGAGACATTGGGTTACCCAGTCCCAAACCAGAAGATCAAATCCTTGATCAGTCCCAGCTGGAATCAAAGGAAGTGTAACGTATGGAAGTACTTTGTGAACTAGGATGGGTAAACTGAGATAGGGGAGTCTTTTTTATGTTATTGGTAATTAGAAAAGAGAGACACCAAAATAAATAAGATTAGGGAAAATAGCTTTTTTAAATGTATTTCTAAGACTGCAAAAAGGTCTGAATAGCTAACTGAAGTGAGCCCCAAGACAGCCTTCCTTCTCCTCCGGCCTGCCTGCGACAGCACCAGGCTTCTTCCTCTGGCTGTCCCCTCCCACGGAACAGGGTATGCAGGAGTGAGTCCCCCTGGTGCCAAACACACCGGCACTTGGGTATGTTTGCAACATGCTGCTCTTGTCAGGACAGGGGAGCCGAGTGGCTTCACAAACCTGGTGTGCAGACCAGGACCAGGTGTGTACAAGTAGATAGTACAGTCCTCATCCTGGAGCTCCTGTCTCCCAGGTCCTCTGTACTGGGAGCCTCAAGGACATGTCATTTAACAACTGTCACATAACCGGAGCTCATTTTTCCATCATAACCTCATAGATCTGCCTCAGAGATTGTAGAAAAATGAAGGCTCTGGTCGCTGCTTAATGCTCAGGCCTGTGGTTGCCTGCTGGCTGTCGGGATCTGATACTTGCACCTTTACTTTGATAGACTTACCTAAAAACAGGCCTGTGACAGACCGCCCCTTCTCTTGGAAAACTCCGTGCGCGTTCTCCTTTCAGGCCGTCACTATGGGGCCGTCAGTTGTGAAGGCTGCAAAGGTTTCTTCAAAAGGAGCGTAAGGAAAAACCTGACATACAGCTGCCGGAGCAATCAGGACTGCGTCATCAATAAACACCACCGGAACCGCTGTCAGTTCTGCCGGCTGAAAAAGTGCTTAGAGATGGGCATGAAGATGGAATGTGAGTAACATTTCAGAACCACCTGTGTTAACCAGAAGGGAGAAAGCAGGTTTTCTATATCTGGCTTTTGAATACTTTAGCAAAAAGATGATGCAGTTTGGTTTCATTTTTGTTTAACTTCTGGGTCCCTAGGTGATTCAGCACCAACACTGCTGCAATGGTCAGTCTCCATAGTATATGTGGAAACCTCCTCCAGATAAATTGGCAGCAGAGTGGAGGGGTGGAACACAGGCTTTGGAGTCAAGCCAATATTGAATCACATTCTAGCTCTTGACACGTAAGAGCTCTGAGGCCTGGGGAAGATCTGTAGCCTCTCTCAGCCTCTCACCTGTGAAATAAAATCCTTTAGCTTACTTACCCGATGGTCTGCAGAAAATCCTCTTTTAAAACCGTCTTTATTCTCTTTGTTTCTGGCTTGTATACCTGTTCTTAAACCAGATACTTAAAGGAAGAGCTTGCTAGATGGATGTAACATAGACCATGGTCTGTTTGCAGAAATCGTGCAGGCTTAAGTTGGACATTAGAATGGTTCCTCTGCTGTGGACAGCACCGGACAAGCTCTCTCTGTTAAGTGTCTCCTTGAAGATGGGTCTCTCATTCTGGAGGGAGTCCCTTTTGTTAGCAAGAAATGAAAGCCCAGAGGGCTCACCATGGACTCTCCACAGGTCATGCCGATGCCACACTGCAGTTTCTTAGAAGTGCCCTCCATCTAACATTTTTTGTCTTTAGGTTAATATTGCTTAGCACTGAGCCTTTTTCTCCTTTGAAAGATCCACTGAAAACTGCACTAGAGGTATCTAGCCTCAGAATTTGTCATCCCTATAGAATGGATTTAGTGAGGAAGAGTCCTGACTTTACTTGAAGGATTAAGATCTTTTCTCTAAACGTAAACATTTATGTTGTGATTTAAGCTGTGCAGAGTGAACGGAAGCCTTTTGATGTGCAGCGGGAGAAACCAAGCAATTGTGCTGCTTCAACTGAGAAAATCTATATCCGGAAGGACCTGAGAAGTCCTCTGATAGCCACGCCCACATTTGTGGCAGATAAAGATGGAGCAAGGTCAGTCCCTGTTTTGATAAAGGATGGCACTAAGACCAGACTTTG
This sequence comes from Solenodon paradoxus, assembly GCA_004363575.1. Taxonomy (NCBI): domain Eukaryota; kingdom Metazoa; phylum Chordata; class Mammalia; order Eulipotyphla; family Solenodontidae; genus Solenodon; species Solenodon paradoxus. The sequence continues at coordinate 95,136 of RJWH01001054.1, forward strand.
GAGCTAGTCAGAGGAGGCACCAATGGTCCTTGGAGTGAGGCTGGGAGGATCTCTCCCCTGCCAGCGCCATCAGCCTTGTCTTGCCTCTTCCCACTCCTTCCGGAGCTGCTCTACTCAACCTCTGGACAGGCATGAGGATTGCTAGTGAGATGGGGCAGAACCCCTCCTGTCTCTGGAACTCAGATTATGTCCTGTGCCTTCAGTGTTACTGACACAGGAAGACAGTTCTGTGATTCAAGATCAGGGCTTTTCTTTTTTCTTGAAACACAGCCAAAGGCCTCAGTTCCAAGTGTGGTTCCGGGGAGTGTCGGACATTAATTATTTATACGTTCTTTTTTTCTCTCAGATGGCTGTTGAATTTATTTACTTCATCAATAATAGTCCTGGCCAAAAAAAAAAAAAAAAAGATTAAACAATGTTGAGACAGTTCTAATAAAACACTATTTTAGAATTCATGACACCTTGATAGAAATTAGAGTTTACACAAACAAAAAGGAAACCTTCAATATGGCCTGCAAATATAAAATAAATGTAATATGACCACCAGGATATTAAGAAGGCTTTTTTACGTTTCATACAATTTTTTAATGTAATCAATAGACCTAATTTAAAAGAAACAGAAAGAGGGAAAACAAATCCAAAATGTATCATAAAGGAAACTAGAATTGAGAATGCCTCATTGATGTCTGGAGACCAAGTTCACTTTGTCTGACACAGTGGCCGGTCTGCAGCCAGGGTGGAAGGCAGGAGCTGTGCGTGTGTTGCCTTCGCTGGGACTCTAGACCAACTATGTGCACATCTCCTGCTGGGCGGGGTTATTCAGTCACTTGGCTCAATCTGGTTAGAGCTTTTCTGCTCCTCAAAGAGTTTTGCAGATGTGGAAGGGACAGGTAAATGCAGCGTGATCAGACTGCATAAAATGCTGGAAGCTACTCTGGGTTTCTTTATGTCTTAATAGACAAACAGGTCTTCTTGATCCAGGGATGCTTGTGAACATCCAGCAGCCTCTGATACGTGAGGACGGCACGGTTCTCCTGGCCACAGAGTCCAAGGTGATGTTCCCTGTGTGTTCTGCCTTCCTCTCACCTTTATGCTGCAGTGCAGACTGCTTCCTAAATGTGTGCACCCGCCTTCTTCTTGGCCTTCAAAGCCATCTTCTGCATCTCACTTTTTGTGATACAGCCACCCTGTAATTTGTTTTAGGTGTGCCATGGCTTTTCAGAAACCACTGGCTAGTCCTAGTCATTATAGCATATCAGGACCAAGAGTTCAGTCAGTGAAAGTTCTGTGGCTCTTTTCCTTTTGACATTCCACTCTGGCGTGTACATTCGCAAATGCCTGCCCTGCTAAGGAGAAAGATACTTAATCATAAGGCAATTTTGCAGAAGTCCCTGGTTCCTTTCTATTAGCTGATCTTCAGGAGCAAAGTAGCTGGATTTTTAACAAGTCTATACCTTTGCTAGAGCCAGTCAGCCATAGGGATTTTAACTTGTGGTTGACAGAGGTGATCGTCAATCTAAGAGAGACACAACTGGCTAACCACTGTGATGCTCATTAGGGAGGTTTATCCAGGCAAGGGAATCCATTATTTCTTTCATCTCATTGTTCCTGAGGAAACCCAGTAATGACGAAATAAGCAACAAGCCATGACTACAGTCGATTTTTCTTCTCTAAAAGGAGCAACTCACTAGAGGAACACTTGTGCTGCTGCTGCCCTCCCGGCCAGAGCTAGGCCTGCAGGCCTCCTCCTCATCCGTTCACGTCCACCCCGATGTGCTCGCTCTGTACAGTAAGGAGCATCCTCTTTGGGGAAAGAAAAGCAAAAACAAGAACCAGATTGCCGCCCTCCACTCTGGTCTGCAAGCCGTACTCTGTGCTGCTTGTCTTTGGCCAGTGATGTGTGTGACATGGAACTCACAGCTGGCTCACACCTTCCCCCAGCAGGCATTTCAGACAACAGCTGGCTGTGCGGTAGGGTAGAGAGAAACCTAAGCCAAAAAGTCCAGTCCAGAGAAGACCAACTCGAGTCTGCCGGTCTTAGCAGCTGTGCGCCCTTTCTACGCCTCAGTTTCTCAGTTCACACCACACAGGGATGCTCCATAACTTGAGTATGTTAAAGCCATAGTACTTGGACACAGTGAGTACTCAGTACATGTCAGCTGTGAGGAGCGCCACTGAATGGAGCAGAGGAAACACAAAGTGTGTAGTGTACAGGCAGTGATGAGAAAGCTGTCAGTGTCAGACTTGTGTTCGAGCCCCTCCCTCTGGAAAACGGAAGTCACAGTGCCTACCCCAGAGTTGTCCTGAAGAATAGAACATATGCAGAGCTCCTGAAGGCAGCTACTTTCAGAAGTTCTTTTTAAACTCTTTACTTTGAAATAATTTCACATGCAAAACAGCTTTGTAATTAGAGATCCCAAGTTTCTCTGTGGTTCCACCTCACAGGTAGCACAGTATCAAAACCCAGGACATTGAGATGTGTGGTATTTTTCATTTCCCCACTCTTCATTTCCTTTCAGCGTTTCTTTCTGTCATGATGACTTATATCTTTTAGCAGCTATGTGATATTCTGTTACATAATTTTTCTGGTTTATTCATCAGTTCTGTTTGTGATCTTTTCTATCCTGGTTTTTCACTTTATAATCAAGACAGACATTTGTAAATATATACCTTGATTTTTTTTTTATCTTTGACTTTTTTTTAATTGAGACACAAGTCACACAAAATTCACCCTTTTAATGTATAACTCAGAGGATTTTAATATTCACAAGGTTGTGCAGCCATCACCACTAATTCCAGAACATTTTCATCACCCCAAAACTAAACCCTGTATTCATGAAGCAGTCACTTCCCCTTCCCTCATTAACAGTCCCTGCCAACCACTCATCTACTTTGTATGTCCTTGTGGAGTATGTTATATAAAGGGACTTACACAATACATGTCATTTTGTGTTTTCAGTGTCCATCCATGTTGTAGCGCATGTGTGTGTGTGTGTGTTCATCAGCTGGTGAACATTTTTATGTTCTGTTTCCTTTATTGTAACATCATTATGAACACCGCTGTATAGTTTTTGATGGACATCTTGTTTCAATTTCTGTGCACACCTGGAAGTGGAATTGCTAGTTGCATGGTACCTCTGTTTATACTTTTATGGAACTGGCAGGTGGTTTTCCCAAGTGACAGGACCATTGTATATTCCCACCAGCAGTGTGAGTTTCTCTACATCCTTGTCAGCACTTGTCATTGTCTTTCTTTTTGATAATGATCATCCTAGTGTGAAGTGGTATCTCATTGTGGTTTTGACATGTACTTTCAGTGATACTTAGCATCTTGTCATGTACTTATTTTCTGTATCATCTTTGAAGAAATATGTCTAAATTTTTTTTGCTCGTTTTTTAATTGGGTTGTCTTTTAAATTAAGTTGTAAGAATTCTTTAGATATTGTAAACCATTATCAGATACGACTGAGAGTATTTTCTCCTGTTGTGTAGATTCTCTGGGGTGTGTGTGTTGGGGGAGAATAGGCAGGCAGGCAGGAAAAAAGAGAGGAGGAAGCATTTTATTTGATTGAGTTGTTCTTCTTGGTTGTTGCCTCTGGCCCCAGGCTGCAAACCCAGGTCCATGGAATGTATGTGGACCGTGCCAGCCCAAGGTGGTGGACTTATCTACTAGTCCACGAGGACACACTGATAACGTCTCTCGAAGCACAAAAAGTTTGAAGTTTAGTGAAATTCAATTCATCTGTTTTTGTCCTGTCATTTTTCCATCATGGGTAGATTTGTGTCTACCAACTATCACCATAATAAAACACAGAACTGTTCCATTACCACAAAGGTTTCCCTTGTATGGCTCCATTGTAGTCAGACCTCAATAGAAGCTGTTTTTAAACCAACTTTATACCTTTACTGGCCTGACAGTCGTTTGTGTGTATGTGTTCATCTTTAATGTTATTTTTGTTTAATAGGCTGAAACAAGTCAGGGAGCTCTGGGCACACTGGCAAATGTAGTAACCTCCCTCGCCAACCTAAGTGAATCCCTTAACAATGTTGACGCTTCAGAAATGCAGCCAGAAGACCAGTCTGCAAGTGAGATAACTCGGTACGAACTCAAGAGGGTGAAGGCTCCCCTCCTGACGGGCGCACTCAGTCGCTGTATTGTGAGGGTGGGTGGCAGCAGTGACACCCACTCCGTATTTCATCAAGGACTATAAAATCATTATGTTGTCCCTGCACACCTGTCTACTTTCAAATTTTAACTGTGGGAGCATGGGCCCACTGATATGAAACAACCAAAACTGCTTTTCATCCCCAACAATGGAAAAAAATTGAGTAACTCATTGGAAAGCAAGGGAAAATCTTTCAATAGACAGATGTGACTTGTATCAGTCAGTTTGTTGTGCCTGAAATATGAATAGTTCATCTCCTTTCCCACTTCTGTTTTAGCCTAGTTTGCGCATGTATATATTTTTCTAAGTATTGAGTTTAGACTGTCGGTCCATGAGGGTAATAAACCTTAGCTGATCGAGACCATTTGCTGGCCCCAAATGTCAGTGACTGGCTGCTGAGGGTGTCTCAATCTCTACAGCCGGGCTCTCGTTTCCTCCTTTCCTGTGGCTGTCTCTCTAGGCAGGTGCGTGGCTGGGGGCCAAAGTGCTCTGAAAGCAAACTTAAGATATCAATCCAATGGAAAGCCATTCCATCACTTACAGAGTGAGTGGTCTGGAGAAGTTATTTAACTCTCTGAGCCTCAGCTTTCACAACTGTAAAACAAAATTACTACCTGAGAAAGTAGTTGTGAAAAATATAAATGAACATAAATAATACATAGCTAGTGCCCACGGTATTGTAGACAGTACAGAGACACTTTACTTGTTATTCCTTCCCACAGCAGATAGAATTTAATTTCTTTCCCCTGATGAATTGTTTTTCTAAATTATTTCTCAGCTAGAGTTCTAGTGCCCCCTAAAAGCTACGGATTCACAACACTTAACTTGCTTCATTTTTGCTCACAGGGCATTTGATACCTTAGCAAAAGCACTCACTACCACAGACAGCTCCTCTCCTCCGAGCCTGGCAGATGGGATAGACACCAGTGGAGGAGGAAGCATCCACGTCATCAGCAGAGACCAATCCACACCCATCATTGAGGTCGAAGGTCCCCTCCTTTCAGACACTCACGTCACATTTAAGGTGAGTTCATTCAGCCTGACCACAGGCTGCTCCAGCCTGCTGAGAGAGGGACTCTGATCTACGGTTAAGAATCAAGTCAAAGATCCTTTTCATATTGTGGTGTTTGATCAAAATCTTGTGTTCCAGAAAAATATTCCCTTGGGACGCATTTCTCTGGGCTTTGCTCACAATGCCCTTTTCCAAAGGTAACCCTGAAGCAGCTCTGAATTCTTGCTGAGACAGGTTGCCATGGTGCTCCCAGTGAGGGAGGGCTGACAGCTGACTGTTTGCCTCCTGGCCCCAGCATAGCTTCAGGCAGGCACCTTTGCTTCAATAAGCAGGCAGTCACCCTCATTCTCAATTGGTCCAGACCACTTGTCCTCCTCTGGAGCCACAAAAAATAGATAACTCTGAAGTGCCACTGGGTCCTCCCAGATCTTGTCTACACACCTCTAGCCTCCCTCTCTAGGATACCCCCAGGTTCTCTGAAGCTCTCTCGGTCTCTAGGCTCCAGTGCTTGTTCCCCTGGTGTTCTTTACCAGTGACAGCTTGCCAGTCACTTGGAAGGACTGGATCCCTTCTCTTAATTGCTCAAGGGTGCCAAGGACACAAGTCACCAGGGAGATTCCAGCTTCAAAGACAGAACCCCTTCTAGACAGTAGAGCTCTTGGCACCCAGGCCTGACATTGTGGTGGCACATGTCCTCTTCTGCTCAGTTTTCATTCATGCTTATCTTGAAACCTGCTACCAAATCCCACTCACGTGACAGTGGCTCCTGCTCCTGCATCCTGATCCATCTTTTTCCTCCAACAGCTTTTCCTTTTGTTGTTTTTGAGGAAAAATTGACTTAACACTATACAGGTTTTAGATGTTTCTAGATTTAGATTTATTCTTCATCCCTGATTCAATTTAGACTTTAACCTGTGGCTCAAAGTGGAGTTGCTCTAGAACAAATAACATCTAGAGTTGAAAAGTATGCCTTTGTGTGTGAGCTAGAAGGTCCCTGTGACACCACATTATAAGGCCCATCATACTAGGTCACTGGGCATGAAAGCAAAGGAGTGTGTGCCAGTGCCCCCTGCCCCACAGAGGACACACATTTCAGGATGGATCATCGTACGAACTTCAATGTCAGAGCATCAGAGACAGTGACTCTGGCTGCACAGCTGTTGGAACACGACAGGGATTCATGTTGACAAAGCCATTCCCTATCTCTCCGTCACTTCCTATTCTCTGTGCCGCCTCTTCTCCAGCTCACGATGCCCAGTCCAATGCCAGAATACCTCAACGTGCACTACATCTGTGAGTCTGCGTCCCGCCTGCTTTTCCTCTCCATGCACTGGGCCAGGTCAATCCCAGCCTTTCAGGCCCTTGGGTAAGTGTCGTTTTTATCTGCATGTATCCTTGAGGACAAAGGCTTTCTTCTCCTGGAGGATTTCTGAGGTCCCATTCAGTTTCTTCCTCTGACCTTGAGCATAGGTCACAGTGTGTCTCCAGAATCTGTAGTTAGCTCCTGGGCCTTTGATCTCTGCAGCCTCTCATGACAGAATCATGCCCCGACTGCTGCAGATTTAGTGCATTGTAGTAGAAAACAACAGTTTAGTCACTTAAACTTCTTGTTACTTAAATCTAAAGAGTCTTGTTTAAGAGAATAGTTTATCCGCAGAGGCACTTTAGTTAAGACATCCATAGACAGTGATGTTCTTGGAAAGCGATTCTAGGTAATACATAGACCTTCAGCACACACTCAATCTACTTACGTGGGAGCATGCTGGGGCTCAGAGAAGTGCCAACCCTTGCGTGTGTCCCTAGGCAGGACTGCAACACCAGCCTGGTGCGGGCTTGCTGGAACGAACTCTTCACCCTCGGCCTGGCCCAGTGTGCCCAGGTCATGAGTCTGTCCACTATCCTGGCAGCCATCGTCAACCACCTGCAAAACAGCATCCAGGAAGGTAGGCTGGGCGTGGGGGGTGTGCCTCAGCATCCCACAGGGCCACAGACCGAGGGCCTCACTGCCGCCTTTCAATATGAACATGAAGGGAAAAAATGGTAACTGATGAAAGTTGCCAGCTTCCTTATACAGAGGCACTTATACATAGAGACTCTAATTGTTACATATGGGGAAACTGAGTCCTGGTTAGGTTCCTGGCTTGTACCAAATGAAATAGCAAGTAGAGCTGGGGCACTGACCTGGATCATGCAAACCCCCAGACCAAGACACAGTTACCTCATCTAGCTGTTCTTTGTGAGTGGAAAAGTGACTCTTCTAGTGAGTGTGACAACATCCAACATGGTGTTAGGTGCCACCATGTCAGGGTGAGGAGCCAGTGCTGTCTCCACAGCCACTGATGACTGTCTGCAGAGCACATGCCCAAGACTAAAGATGTAAAATCTCTTCTTAAGCTGCATCAGAATAAACTGCACTTTTGAGGGGGCATTCTAGATGTTTGATGTCTAGGAATGTGAGTTAGTCACACCCTTATTTTTCTAGTTTTTTTGTTGTTGTTTTGCAATAGTTACATACCAAGGTGATTTTTTTTAAAAGCCCCATCGCATGTTACTGAATTTACATTAGATTTGTTCACAAACTTTACTTTTTAGCTGAGTACAATACCTTCAGTAAGATGTTGTCATGAGAATTAAACATATAACTATAAAATTGTTTTAACAACTGAAAAAATGTCAACATTTAACGTTCAGGTCAACAAATATCTATTAAACACCTGCAGAGACTTAAAAGGCCTAAGCACAGATACGAAATGACATGGGTCTTAAACACTGAATAAAAGGAATTAGCAATTTGCACCCATAGACCAAGGTTCTGCCAGGGTGGGGCCAGGGAGAATCGCCAGTCTAGGGGTTTGTTACTGAGTTGGACTGTAAAACCAAACAGAATTTGGGAACTTACTGTCACGTCACCTTCAGCTGGCAAATGAGGCTCTCAAACAACTTGAGCTGTTTTTTTTTTATTAAAAAGTGAAATTGTTCTCTTTTGATCTGTGGCCCTTCGAAGCTCATGTTACTATTCTTACTCAGCCTTCTCAGGGGATCTGTGATTGATTTCTAGATAAACTTTCTGGTGACCGGATAAAGCAAGTCATGGAGCACATCTGGAAGCTTCAGGAGTTCTGTAACAGTATGGCGAAGCTGGATATAGACGGCTATGAGTATGCTTACCTTAAAGCTATAGTTCTCTTTAGCCCCGGTAAGATATGCGGTGGTGACTCGTGAGTTTTCCACTGCGTGTGGTGACTTTTCTGAACATGAACATGCTGTCCAGTCATCAGCACATAGAAAGCTTTGCAAGATTGGATGTGGTTGGATGTTCTCAAAATAGGCATGCTTTGCAAACTACCATAAGTATTCTAATTCTCGCCCTCGCAGTCCTAAAGAAATATGCTCTAGTGCCTGGTGACTTAACATACCGAACAGATTTAATCTGTATCCTAATTAAACCTTTGGCCAAACAAGACTGACACACAAAGTAGTGACTAGCCACTGTTCTCTTTGGATTTGTTTTGCTCTTTGCAGATTTTCATCTATAATCCAATACAGATCGAAGCTGCTGCAGTGCACACCTAAAGGTGTGGTCATGGCAGATGAAGAGGTCACATGACTACCGGTGGAAATTAAGAGATGACTGGCCTAGGCTCACTCCCCCACTTCAGCTGCTCTCTTGGCCTCCTGAGAGATCCTATGGGCTGAACTTTGATCCTTTCCTCCCCGGCCCTCTGCTCATGAACAAGACAGCTAATCAAAATGGGGGAGTTGATTAAATATCTAGAAAATAACTATCATTTCTAATTCCATGTGCTATTTTAAAAGCTCCGTGTTCTGGAGCAGTAGAAAGCCCAGCTGGTGAGCACGCAAGAGCTCATCCCCTCTGAGGACTTTCAGGCCTTGGTCGAGCGCAAAGGAAACCTGTGTCGGAGCCATATTCTCCAAACTCGATCAGCTTTTGAGTTCAATTTTTGTATTTGTGAAATTTGTTAGACTGAAAACCTAAGTCTACAAGTGAGACTTTCTGAATACAGAGGGCAACTTGAGGGCACTTTTCTCTTTTCAGATCATCCAGGTTTGACCAGCACTAGTCAGATTGAAAAATTTCAAGAAAAGGCACAGATGGAGTTGCAGGACTATGTTCAGAAAACCTACTCCGAAGACACCTACCGGTGAGGCTCACAGACACACACTCTGAGGGCAGGGAGGATGTGACTGGTCCAGTAGTTGCAGTAAAAAGAAGTTAACCTTTCCAGGCCTAGCAGCCTGTCAGCGCCTCCATTTAATCACACTTGAATTTTTGACTTTCACTGGTGGTAATGGAATGTGTGTAAAGTGTTAGGTGGGGGGAGTCAGGAGATTCTAGTGTTGCCTGGTCACCATTGGACTGCTCGTGAGGGGCTGAAGTCACTTGTCTGTGATCTCTGGGGCTAAAACATTATTCATGAGGCATGATTCTCATGGACTTGGTCCGTGCCCAGGATCCCTGGAAGCTGCCCATCAGCACCCACTGTAGAGGCAGCGCTGGAGTGTAGGACAGTCAGTTTTCTTTCCAGAAACTAAATCTGACTCCTATAAAGGAGTGACTGCGTATATGAAATAATTTTACCTTTGGCTAAACTGATTTTTCAGTTCCCTTATTAATGTGAAAATGTGTATTGTTGGGTAGCAAACAGTGTCTGTTCCTATGAGCCCTTCTTAAGTAGATCTGAACAAGCATGTTCTGAATAAGGGCAGAATGTACTGGCCAGCCACCATAAGCAAATTATTTGATATTTCCCTCGCCACCCTGTCCCCTTTAAATATTGGGGCAGAACTGACCAGGAAGACTCATGGCCCTGCCTTCACCAACTTGTGTCCTCCGCAGGTGCCCCTGGGACAGACACACCCCATCCAGGGATCATTTCTTTAGTTTAATTGGGGGACCTTTGGCTGATCCTACTGGCAGAGATCCTACCTCTGCTTTAGACACTGTAGCTTTTATCAAACAAAGCAAGATCTGTTTTCTTCTGAAATCACTTAAACTTCACGGTGAATCTAAATGCATATAGATGGGGATTGTCAAGTAAAGCACCCACACTGAAAACTACAGCTAGCCAGGTGTATGGGCAGGCTGTCCACCGAGGAGGCCACAGTACCCCTGGCTAGAGAGGCTGGGAATGTCCTGGGGGCTGGTGACAGGGCTAAAGTATACTAAAACTCTCTTAACAACTCTCTGGCCTTTGGAAGTAGGTGTTTCTGAAAGAAGTCCTGAGTCACCCCTGGTCCAGTTATGAACCTCAGGGGAAGGAAGAGTGAGCCAGTTCAAAAAATGACATGCGTTCTTTGCCATAGAACTCAGAAGCTCACCCAAAGGCAGTTCCTAAAGAAAAAACCCTTGAAGGTTTATACCCTCTTTGTATGTTCTTTTTTATGTCTTTCCCATTCTTATGCTTTTTCTCATACCGTTTATTCCTCTGATTCCCCTTGCATTCCTGCCCTTGTTGAAGAAAACCCTAGCCAGCTAAGAAAGGCCCAGCGAAGATGTCCCCTGTGGCAGGAAGTTCTCCCTGATTTGTCCTTTGTCCTAGCTGAATTCCTGAGACCCTGCAGCCTGGCAGCCCATGTGGGTCTGTGGTGGTGTCCCTTACTGAACCTTCTTGTGCCCTGTTAGACTCATGGTGGCTGTGGAAATGCACGATGGTGCTGAAATGTTGCTTGCATAATATATTTTTTAAAAAATGTTAACTGTAGAAAATTAGAACATTCTGGAAAGCACAAAGAATTCTGTGGAAATACCACTGTGAGGAGACATCTACTAGTGTTTTATGTTTCTACTTAAGTACAAAATAAGGTTTTATGAACTTTTTTCCCCACTTAATAAACAATGAGCATACATATTCATGATTTTCCATGGTTAAGTGTATGCTGTAATTTAACATTTCCCTATTGATGCAAATAAATGTAGGTTGTTTCCAGAATAGGCTGGCACCGCAGTGTTAATGAGTATACAGCAATGTTATGTGAGAAACCATACACTTAGTTTAACCTCTTTGTCTATCAATAGATTTCCAAATTTTTCTTTTTGGTGTAGGGGTGGAGAATATTGTTGTAAACAGTGAAGGGGACATATTTGTATGTACCTCTTTGCACTAACTTATTTGACTTTTTTCTCATGATAAACTCCTATAGGATGAATTGTTGAAATCAGAAAAACAAGGTGCTTGGTGGATCTGTTGTTCAGTTCTGGGCTGTGGACACCCCTTTCTCTAATGACCCTCCCTCTTACAGATTGGCCCGGATTCTCGTCCGCTTGCCAGCACTCAGGCTTATGAGCTCCAACATAACAGAAGAACTTTTTTTTACTGGCCTCATTGGCAATGTTTCAATAGACAGCATAATCCCCTACATCCTGAAGATGGAGACCGCAGAGTATAACGGCCAGATCACCGGAGCCAGTCTATAGTGCACGCCACACGCCTGCTGAGGAGCCAAAGGACCCTCCCAGGACCGCTCACATACAAAGAATAGTGGTGTTTTGGTATGTGCAAATATTGCCAGTACGTTAGCCACTTCCCGCCCGGTTTCTTCTTCTCTGTTAACCCCAGACAATAGCAACTAAAAGACTAGTAGGATCTTTTCCTGCCACAAGAAATGTTTTAATGCCTTTAGATGAAGCAGCAGATTTTGGAACAATCTTTTAACTCAATTTGTATTTAGAAATTCTCAAAGGGCAAAAAACAAAAGTTTTATAACTTCAGAGACTAGTATTAAAGAAAACTAAAAAGAACCTAAGAACAGTATGTGTGTATATATATTAAAAATGTCCTTGGAATTAATAGCTACTAATTACCAGGGTAATAATACTAGCACTTTGTAAGCACTTCTTAGCAGTGGGTAATGTTAGCAGCATCTTGCCTATGGGCAGGGCAAATGGAAAACTGTATATGTCTTTTGCTGAAATGCTAATAATTTCTGTGAAAATGCAATAGGGTACAGGAGACAATCATTTATGTTGAAGAAAAGAGGGCATCATTCCTAATTATCTGCACAGACTAGACTGGTGGTGGTGAGCTAAATTCCTGTGAACAAATGAAGACGTGGCTCATCCGCATCGTGCAGTAAGTAGGAGTGAGGTAGCACAATCAGTGGTGACTGAAATCAGAAGCTCCCAGAGTCACTGAGTTGATGCTTGTCGGGTTCCCTGACTTCTGCTCCTGGTTTCTGATGGGCATCTGCAGGCTTCTCCAAACCCGGGGCTCTCTTCTGATGACTGGTTCTCAGAATTAAATTGTAAACAGTCAGACATTAACTCCCCATTCCTGAAGCAACTGAAAACATCCCCAGATGACCTCTGCCATACCTGGGAGATGGAACCTTCTGACCAAAAAGCGCAAGGTGGGCATTTTGAACCCTTTTGACAGTACTTCCTGAATACGCTCTGTTGCACATTGTTCATATGGAAGAATGTGGCAGCTCCCTCCTTAGGGTTTCCATTCCAAACTCACCCTTGAGAAGGGCCTGTGTTCCTGAGTTCAGTCAGAGCAGTGGTGGGCAGGGCAGACCTCGCTGCCTGCCCGGGTCTGGAGAAGCTGCGTGGACAGTTTCCCTGTTGAGCTTAAATGTCAGGATTTTTCAAACTGTCTCCAGACTCAGCATGTGTTTGGTAAATCTTTAACAGTACTGGTACACTGTGCACTTTGATTCCCCAAGTGTGTGCCAGCAAGCCACTCCAAGGACATTTTAGATGATGCAGAAGCAAGACTGCCTGCTCTGTAAGAAACCACCATAACCCCCAAGATTCTCTTCTTTCTTCCCACAAGTTATAGTGACCATTGCTAACAAGAACAGAACATAGTTGTGAGGAGTTCTGTCTACAGTAGAGCGCCCGTAAGTTCTCCTGGGTGTGAGTAAGCAGCAAGCATTTCCGGTGTGGGAAAGCAGCCTGTCTTCGAGACTGGGTCGGGTACTTTTCTGTTTGTACAGCCCAGATTTAAGGAAATACACTGCAGGGGAAATCTGCACTCTCAAATCTTTCGCTCAGGCGAGATCCAAAGAGATCCCAGTGTGCCCCCCAGCCTCACACGCGCCCAGGTCTGACACGGGCTGTCCGGTGAGCACCTCGCTGCGTCAGTGTCGTGCATGGTGTAGGACAGCCACAGGCTGGGGGCTTTACTCAGAAGTGTGTGTTAGCCGCAGTCAAGAGTCTTCAGTGGGAACGGTATCTCCAGCTTCTAGACTCTCATTTGGATTTGATTATAGTTATGCCTTGGAAGCAAGTTTTAGAGAATGGGGGTGCATGTTATAAAATGATGGGAAGAATTTAATTTTGCCAGCTTAAATTTTCGTTTTTCTAATTGATTTAAATTTCAAAATTAAAACAAAACACAGGCTAAGACAATGAAATTAGGGCAAGTCTGTTTCATTTCTGCTTGTGAAGGATTTTAGCAGAGGGCATTTTGAAGCATGTTTATGTACACAGCAAGTTCCCTGTTTTACTGTTCTTTTGATTTTTGAATGTGAGTGTCTAGTGACTGATCATGTTAGCAGTTCCTGGGTCTTCGTGTGGTGTCACAGCTTTTAGATCTGAGCTCTTGGTGTTTCCCCTCATGCCAGGTGCAGGTCCCAAGAGTCCTGTTTCTATTAGGCTTCTAGACTCAGGTTGCCTTAAAATACGGAGCAGCTTAGCCAAGACCTATACTGGGTCCTGACGGCGCCACTGTTTAGATGTGCTGGGAATAAAAGCTGAAGACCAGCAGGAAGCCAGTGAACACTCCAGAATTTAGCTTGGAAAGTTGCTGGTTCTAATGTGGTCCTTCGCTGATGATGGCTAATTTCAGAAGGCTGTTTTGAGCTTTGGACATTGATTAGTCTCCCAGATCCTCTTGGCCTTACTCTGAAGTGACCTTTTCCTTAAGGATCATGTCCACATGCCTGCATCTGTGCTGCCCCAAAGCATTTCAAGCCTTTGGCTGCAGGTCCATCCATCTCCTGTCAAATTGGTTATGAGGTAAACCCAAAGTCAAAAATTATTTTAAAGCATCCCAAACAAGTATTTGTGCTGTTTTTCACACGGCTCTTGGGAAACTCTAGTGAAGCCAGAGCCAGTCCTCTACCCCGGAATGAAGTCAGCCAGGAGCAGGAGTCTGCCAGGTAGCCTGTTCACACACTCCCTTCTGTTGGCCAAGGGAGGTGGGGACAAACACTGTCACTTCTTGAAGTGGTCTCTTGTCTAGTGGTTACCTTAGATAATGTTGTACAGTTACATGAAAAACTTGTAGAGATCATTACATACAGTCATAAAAAGGGCAGGAAGGACTGAAAAAGACCAAATTACTCAAGCAGATACTTTTTAGAGTATTCCTGGGAAGTATTTTTAAGGAATTATATTACCATCCTTTTCATCTGAGATGTGTGTGTGTATGTGTACAGGGGAGTATGTTATTTATTGTCTGACCTCTGCCACGAGGCTGTGGCTTGGTTCTTTGTGTCGTCTGATTGGTGTACTTCGTTTCAGGTGTAGTCACTTTTAAGATGTTATGTAACTGCCCTCAAGGAGGACTATTCTCTAGTTTGTCAGCATCAGTATTAATGTGAACTCTGTTCTGAAGCAGTTGTCACTGTCTTGGTGATAGTGATGGACACATCTACTCCCAGGCTCCCTAATAAGGCAGCGGTGTACTCGCGAGAGCACAGGGGTGTAGCCAAGCTGCATATGCACGTCGCTGTCTTGCTTGGTTGGGGATAGCCACAGCTGTGAGCCACGATGTAGGAGAGCGTTAGCTGTTTCTACAGCTTTTATCCTAAAATGGGGGCGGGGGTGTGACATACTCTAATCCATCTGGGAGCAGTTTGCAGCAGAGCAGTCTTGCTTGCAGCCTGCCCTCTGCCGGACAGGCCGCCCCTGGCTGTGAATCCAAGTTCCAGGACCCAGTCAGTGTCTGGAAGCTTGTTACCCACTGTTAGTGGGTAACAATGACCTTTTGTGCAATGGGGCTATAGGTAACATTTCTATCTCTAAGCCAAGGTCATGAAAAGTGTCATCTTCTGATACTTTTATCCTGGGAGGGCAGTGCCCTTACGAGCCTAGAAAGGACTGAGTGGGCAGAGGCCCCATCTTTCCTCTGTCCCACTTTCACTCTCTAGTTTGTGCGACTCTTTGAAAATGTCTTAACTTTCATGTAAATTTGTAAAGCCAACCTCTAATGGAGACAGAGTGGGTTGGGGTCTTTTGTACACAGGGTTCTGGACCTCCTCACATGTGCCTCCCACCGGCGTGCACCTCTGCGTGTCCAGCCCTGGGGTCCCTTCAGCGGCGATTGCATGTACAGATTTATAGGCTGAATGACTGAATGAATGTACATGTGTTTATATCTTAACTGTACAGTGTATATAGTGTGCGTGTGTGTACATAGTGTATATTATGTATACAGACGTGTAGCCATGTAGCCAAACTTTCCTTATGTTTTAAAGAAAGTCTAGAGTTGCTCAAGTAAATTGATGTGGGTATTCTGAGGTCCCTTAGCAAAGAGGATTTTCTGAGATTTTAACTCCATTTTCCTTTGGGTGAGCCTGGCTGGGAAGGTCCTGACGAGATGGCAGTGCTCCCATGCTCCAGGCTCAGCAAGAGCCAGGCAGCTGGAAGACAGTTTCCTAACGTCCAAGACTAGGCGGCCATCTTTTCAACAACTTTACAGCCTAACTGGAAGGAACTTGGTAGTCAGAGCTGCTGGTCTTCTCGCATACTCACTCTGTTGATGGTCCAGAGACAGGCGCTGTGGTTAGAACAGATGCTCCATGTCGTGGGCCCTGACTCCCGGTGTGGTGGTGGTTTTCCACGCTTGTTGTGGGCTCAGTCAGTGAGTAGTGTGCACTACCCTGTGATAACAAACAGATTCCATCTCGGACACCAGTGGAAAAAAACCGACCTACTAAGTATTCCTTAAAAATAAGCATGAATAATATGTTGATGGCAAACTTTTATAGAACATAAGCTACAAATCTTCAATTCTCTAACCGTAGCATGTGAATGAAATACACTGACTTAACTCCTTTCTGTAAAATTATCATTTAAAATGCTCAGATTAAATTGCATTTCAGTATGAACTTGTATGCTCTTAAAAGCTACAGATGCCAAATATTCCTTGTCCAGGTCAATTCTGATGAATTCCCCACTAATTGGGCTTGAAACTGAGACACAGCACTCGGGAGCCAGGGCCCACCCACAGCAGGTGTTCCCTGACTTTCAGGGGAGGTGAGAGCCACTGAGAGCTGCAAAGTCACCTCACCCACAGGCTGCAGCTTTAAAAACAAGCCACTGCAGCATTTGAAACGCTTCATTGAGACCACAGTACTCAGTGCCTTTTGTGAGACCGTGAGTCATTTCCTTAGCCTCTGTTTCCCAAATTTTTGATGTAAAGAAAGTTCTGCTATTTCATTGGCCTCATCCAACAGGGATAGTTCGACCTTCCCCGTCCTTGCCTGTTGTGACAATCACACTTGAAAGGTAGCTTTCCAGTTAAAATACAAGTGGAAGCTTGATGGTCTCTAAATGAATCTTTACTTTTTTAACAGCAATCTAAGAAAAATCAAACATCTTAAAAAAGGTACCTCGAGGGTAGGATGGGTAATGTCTGAGCTATTTTTAATGTCCAGCTGTACTTTCAGTTGACAAGCCAACGACTCTTGTCTGTTTAGAGACAACAGAAGAAACGCTGGAAAAAACTGCTCAGCAACAGTTAACAATTGACAGGCTATGATAAAGCTTAATATAAGGGACATGGAAGCTGACCTTATACTAAGGGGCTTTTCTTTTGAAGAGTATAGCGATTATTTTACCGGTCAGAGCATTCATGGACTCAGGCTACTGCCACATACAACTCAAGTGCTGGAATATTTTTCTACAGTCTCTTCTCCCAGTTACCTTGTAAACCAGTGTTCACCTAGTTTTATAAATGAAAAGCTGCACATTTTTCATAGTACAAACCATAGTTTTTACCTGTAGTTTGAACCTCTGTTAAGATGTAGCTGCATTACCAGCCCTTTTTAAAGACATCTGTTAAAGGAAATTTGGGCGTTAGATTTTCTTGGGACCGTTTCTGTAACTTCTGCCCTTCAAAATATAAAAATATTGTTTATGCCATTGCATTTTAATTCCAGGTTTAAAATCTGTTGAAAGCTGTAGCTTGAAGTCAGCTTTGGTTATGTGATGGCATTTAAAAAACAGCATGTTCTTTTTAAACTGAATTTTATATTTAATCAATGTCTTCAGTCGAAGAAGAATTTGCATTGTTGTGTTTGTATATAGAGTATTGCAGTGCATGAATTAGCTTTATGCATTTTATTAAATGCTCTTTCAATGTGGCATTATTGTTGTGGCTTACTACTACTACCTAAATGAGGTTTATACTATTAAAGTGAATTAAAGACTAACTTGCAGCCTGCTCTTCATTCCTCCTCATAATAGTAACAACGTTAACAGCTGAACTGCAGAGGCTCCTGGAGCCTGAAGCCTGCCCTGAACGCCAGGCAGGTGGCAAGGAGCAAACAGCTGGCTGTCAGAGCCCGCAGAGCGCTAACCGCCCCTTGCTCAGGCTGCAGGTGACAGCCCCGGCTGGCCCACTGGGCTTGCGAACAGCTCTAATGGAAACTAGCACTAGCCGCGTCGACCCAACCAGGAGGGTGACTCCGGCGCGAAGGTCAGGAAGCCGCACGGACGCCTGGAACTCGGCACGACTGGGTTTGCAGACCACTCCGGACTGCTGTCACCGGTGTGTAGAGCCAGGCCTAAACCAGCCGAGACAAGGCCACTTGCGGCCCGGGGAAACAGTCCTTGGGGTTTCTGCAGCTGGAAAGGACTTGCTCATTGGGCCAGCTGACCCGCTCACCGTGCAGGGAGCATTCTGAAGCCGCCTCGGCAGAACCCTCTGGCAGCCAAACGGCTGTAAGTGCCTTGCTTGCCCGGTGATGTTCACAGAGAAAAACGTTCCACTCAGAAGAACAAAGTTCAGACCAATCTTAGTCTTCTCCCCGATTCTATGATTTATGACTATTAAACAGGAGGACAAGTTTAGCACTTCTTACTGGTAGGGGTTTGCACGAACTGTTACCTGCTGCCTGTGGAGTAACCCTTTGGCCACACAACCCATCAGACATGACGCTCACTTCTCCGAAGAGCGCACTATGGTTCAGGGCAAGCTTCCTGACACCTTTTGGGGACCCCCTAAGGACCATGGAGGGAAAGATACTTCATATAAAGCTGTCTCACTGGCTGTAGAGCCCAAAAGGAACTTTGTCACTAGAAACCCCAGCTTCCTCGGGAGGGATGAGGGTGGATTTCTACCTGCTCAAAAGCAGTGACGACGGGGAGGGCACCGAGGAGTGGCATTTCAGGTGAACACAACCCCAGCGAGTCTGCGGTCATTTAAGGAACACCTGGCCACTGCACATTCCCGTGCCCTTCCCCTCCCAAGCCAGCGCCCCGAACGTGGGTGCAAAACCACATGAGCGTGTAACTTGGACACCAGTGTGAAAGGGCCTAAGTTTCCATAGAACAAAACATTTTCCTTGCATTTTTGACATTTATTTACCTCGTGGCAGGGTTGCCTTCGCCCCCACTTTACAGTGAGCTTTAGGCCTTGGCCGAGGCTCCCCTCAGCAATTCAGACCGCACCCCTGCTCTGCTAAGCCACACTGTCCTGCCGCATCCCAGAGGGACAGTCCCCTCACCTGCCTTTCCCTGGGTCTGATCCAGCTCTTCACATTTGACCAAGTAACCCTATCCTACCCTTAAGGTGCCCTGAGCTCTGAAGCAGGCATCACGAACGCAGGAGCACCCTCTGTGCCTTGTGAGGACTGCAAGGCAGACCCTCCGCCACACCTCCCCGCCTTTCAAACCTTGGTGAGTCACAGGCGAACCTCAGGACAGGCCCAGAAGTCCACCTGGCAGCATCTTTTTCTTCAGGCTCAGTGAAGCCACCTGCTAGCAGGGCAGGGGCGGGCTCTGGGCCCGTTCCTGAGGCCTCTGCGCCTCCCGTCTGCGGCATGTCCTCGGCCAGGCCCCCAGGAGGAAAGGGAGGGTGGCTTCGGTTTAAAAGGTGCGCGCCGCACTAAGGCTTACCTTGCGATTTCTGGAAAATGTCAACAGCTTAATTGGAGGAGGGCATCCACACTGGCAGCCAGATGACGCCAGCAGGCCCAACCACAGCAGCTCCTAAGTTCTTTTGAGTAGGGTCTGGAAGATTCGAAGCCAATGGTGCCGAGACGGATGCCAACAGCAGGCCGTGGCCTTTACACACCATCATCCCAAAGCCCTCGCCCCGTGCAGACCTTCCTCCTCATGCCTGTCAGACCAATGCACACCATGTCGAGTGACTAAGAAGCATTTTATTAACCCGATGGAGCGGGGAGACTCGTGTACAAGTTCAACTGTGACATCAGCCACCGTGTCCTTCCCACATGTGTCAAAGACCCCTTCTTTCCCAGCACAGGACCAGGGGCTACCCTGGGCCTTCAGTCCTGAGCACTGGCTCTCAGTGCAGCCTGGTACTTTCCCGTCATCTCCTTGGGCAGGGGCACCAGGCGCGGGCAGGGCACCTGCCCCTCCACCTCACAGATGCACTCACGCAGGCAGTACTTTCGGGGGCCAAAGTGGGCTGGGTGAGAATGCTGTTTTCTCTCCTGCTCTTCTTTCTTGAGGGTTGCCCTGCCAGAGAGCACAGAGAGCAACACGGCGTGGGAACACTGCTATGAGCCCCTGGGAAATGCCAGGACCTCACCGCCATCAGCTAGAGAAGGCTGGCTTCCTGCCCTTCCTCACGCCCTGAAGACTTGCCCCCGCCCTGCAGCCTCCCAGGGGAAGAAAGGGCCACGTAGCAGTGCCAGGCAGGCCCCACCAGCCTGACTACAGCCTTCTGCCCCAACACCGACGTGAGACATGGCCTCCAGCTGCTTCCTCAGAGACAGACTGTACTGGCTTCCCTTTTACACTTGTCATTCAGGGGGAAACGGAGTTTCACAGCTGGCCTCGAGGAGACACTACTGGCTCCAAACTGAATTCCACGGCTCCCGAGGTGAGAAGTGGCTACAGTCACACAGGAAAGCACCTCAGCTGCCTCTTAGCTTCCCGGGGACCCCAGAGGGAGAGACGGTCTCCAGCCACTCTAGAGCGGGGCTCCAGCCCCAGCAAGGCCGGCGACCGGCCTGCAGCCCACAGTCTGGTTGCGTCTGGCTCGCTGTCAGAATGGGCTGCCTGCTCTCAAACTCAGGGTCCACCCCAGCG
Source organism: Solenodon paradoxus (assembly GCA_004363575.1). NCBI lineage: Eukaryota > Metazoa > Chordata > Mammalia > Eulipotyphla > Solenodontidae > Solenodon > Solenodon paradoxus. The sequence goes on from RJWH01001054.1 coordinate 115,564, forward strand.
ACTCACTCCTTCTTCCCCAAGATTTTTTTGATGTGCTCCATGATCTCCTTATTGCTCTTGGTCTCCATGTCCACAAGGACCTGCTCCCCAGAATCTGGAAAGAGGAAGCAAAGGGGGAAAGAAACAACTCAGCATGCTCCTCGGCCTCCGCAGTGGGATCTGGGATTTCTTCTAGTGGAGAAACATCTTAACAATAGGCAGTTTGCTGGCATGACCCATAACGCTCCCCTTCCTTTTCCATATCTCAGACTTGAGGAGACAAACTGGGTGTGCATGAAAAGAAACTCTGTGCTCATGGACAGAAAGATTCACGACTGGTGACCCTGGTGGCCTAGTGGTTTAGTCCACACGTATCCCAAGGTCCCTGGTTCAAGAACTGGGCAACAGCCAAGGGGAAACAACCAAGATGAACAACTAAATCAAATGTTCCTTCCTCCTCTCTCTTCCTACTTGCCTGTCTCCACTCGCTTCATCTTTCCTTAAAAAAAAAACGAAAAGAAAAAACTTAAAAATATTGGAAAGGGGCATGTTCTGGTGGAGCAGGCCTCTGGTCGAGCACAGTCCACATAAATTCCAAGACCCAGGTTCACGTCTGGGACCAGGGGGCAGCGGGAGCCAGGGGAGTGGACAACCAAAATGAACAAAAAATAAAAATGAAAATGTTCTTCCTGCCTGCCTGCCTGCTTGCCTTCAAGTTTGTTGTACCTTTTCTTTATTAAAAAAAAAAAAGGAATGGAAGAAGTAATTTGTCTTTATTTGCAGAAAGAATTGTGTATGTAAAAAATAAGAAATCCTAAGGAATTCAGAAAATAAAAACTTTTTAAGTAAAAATAAAGAGAAAGTGAATTTGACAAGATTGCACAAGATCCATATGCAAAATTCAACTGCACTTTTGTTTTTTTTAACCCCCCGCCCGGGTATTGAACCTATAGGGTTTACAGGGTCTGCCCTTAGCTGCTTACACAGCCTGAGCTGCCAGGGCGCACATCAGATGTACTTGCAGAGTTGTCTGGTGGTTACTATGAAATTTTAAAATATCTTTTAGAATAGTCACAAAACATACTAGGTATTGTTGAAATGTCCATTCTCAAAATGATCTATAATGTCATTTCAGTTAAAGTGCTAGCAACCTTTTATCCAGAAACCAGCAAGCAGATTTTGAAGTCTGACTGAAAATAAAAAGAATTTAAAAATGGTCACAGTAATTCGGGGAAGGAACAAAGCTGGGATGTACACTACCTAATCTTAAGACTGACTATAAAGCCGCAAGAACGCTGACTGTGGTTTCAGCACAAAGGACACACAGAAATAAATGAAAGAGGAAGAATTCAGAAATAAGTGGTCAAGTGATTTCTGTATGTAGTAAATTACACATGAAATTGACCATTTAACCGTTTAAAGTATGAAATTCAATGGGTTTCTTTTTTCGTTGCTTAAAGCAGAAGTGTAGGCAGGAAGGAAGGCGAGCAGACAGGTAGGGAAAGAGGAGTCGAAGAAGCATTTTTTTTTTTACTTAGTTGTTCACACACACACACACACACCCCGTTCTCCCTCAGCTTGAGAACCTGGGTCCTTGGGGTGATGTGATTTCACCCTGCTGGAGGCGGTGGATCCAACTGCGACTCTACCAGGGTGCACCAAGTCAATGGATTTTAGTGCATTTACAATGTTGTACAACTATTACCAATGCCTCATTCCAGAACTTTCTCATTACCCCACAAAGAAACCCTGTTCCCATTAGGCAGTCACTTCCTCGTCCCCAACCCTAGCCCGTGACAATCACTTTGTCTCAGTGGACTTATTTGCCTGTTCTGCACACTTCATAAAAATGAAATCACACAGTATGTGTAGTCTTATGTGTCTGGTTTCTTTCATTCCGCCTAATGTTCTCAAGGCCATCATACTGCAGCCTGGGTCAGCACGTAAAACATGGCTGAGCAGTGTGCCACTGCTAGAATGTAACTACAAGGGCAGATCTGTGTCTGTGTGGCTCCCTGACACCCAGAACAATGCCCAGGTCCGACCAGATGCGCCACTGTATTTGCTTAACGAATGAAAGAACATCAGGTACTTTCCTGATGCAGTTCCCAATCTACACCTCTGATCCTCTGAAATGTGTAGGTGTTCTGCCTCCAGGAGAAATAATGTAATGAGAACGTTATTCGATCAGGGTCAGGCTGATTGAGAGCTGGACTGAACATCCGGTCTTCACACTTCTGGGCACAGAGCCCACTTCACTGAATAATGTTCACTTACTGCACTGGGGGAACAGGAGCGCATCATAGAAGCGCATACTGTCCGGAAAGCACACACGTGCTCCATTCAAGGGAATGGGGAGAATTTGGGAGACAAGATGGCAACAAGGGTTCAGGGAAGGCTTCGTAGAAGGAGGAGTTCCAAGCTGAGTCTTCAATGATTTACAAAGAAAAATGTAAATAAGGCATGCCCTGGCAGAGCAGTGGTTAAGTCAATCACTTCGAAATGACACAGGCCACCATCCCCTGGGTTCCAGTCCTGGGTCCAGGGGGGGAGACAACCAGTATGAAAAATTAAATGAAAATGAGGTAAAATACTGCTTCCTTCTCTCTCTTCCTGTCTGCCTGCTCACCTTCATTCCTGCCTGCATCTTTCATTGAAAAAAAATAAGTAGATAAATAAATAAACAGATAAGCAAAGAAAAGGAGAAGGGGGTTTCCACAGGGACCAGCATGATTACAAACGAAGCATGTGTGGCAGGAGCTGTGGGGAAACTAGCCGTGTGGTGTGAGGAGAGGTGAGGCCAGCAGGAGGTGAGGCTGGAGGAGATGCAGAGGAGCAGCTCGGGCCTCTGGCCACCATACAAAGTCACGTGCCCGGAGTATGGGCTTTCAAAGCCAACTCTCGGATCAACCCGATGGCTACACAGGACGGACGGCCCTGGGCCTGGCAGCTGCCCACACTCACCTAAATAGAATCGCAGGAAGGGTGACGGCGTCATGTTCTTAAACATCATGATCTGCACCCAGGGGTTCTTGTATTGGATCTGGGGAATGTTGAAAAACACAAATTTCCTGCAAAAGGAAATAAACCCATGAAATAGTTTTTAGCTTAAAATTGTGCGCACCTCTTATTTTCCTAAGGAGAAAGTTCAAAACTGATCACATTCTCAGAGGACCCTGCCAGCCTAAAAGGCTGAGGAAAGCCACTCTTAGTAATCTATTCCTGTTTTAAAATAGGATTCTTTTTCACCTCTCAGACCAAAGTTGGTTTTTTTCTCTTAATTATTTAAGTGAGGAAAAGTTTCCTTAAGAATATAAAATGGGCATGCCCCGGTAGTGGTTAAGTCCACTGCCTCTGGCCAAGCGCAGTCCACATATGTCCCAAGGGCCCAAATTAGTAACTGGGGACCATGGAAACAACCAATACGAACAACTCAAAGCCAATAAAGTGTTTCTTCCTCTCTCTTCCTGTCTGCCTGCCTCTGCTCATCATTCCTCGGAGGTGAGTTTAGGACTCTGGCAAAAGTTCTCAAAGTATGGCTCTTGGCACCATTTCACTTGACTTCAGAGACTGTCACACTTGAATGGAAAGACGTGGGTAATGTTGACTGCAGCATTATTTCTTATAGTGATGTCCCTTGGAGAACTGATTCAACAAAACTTGAGTCCGGACCCCTCTCTACCTGATTCAGTAACACAACCTTATTTATACCTGGATCCCTCTCCATCCTGAATGGCCAAGACCACAGAATGGACATCCCTGACCTCTGGCTTGTTAGGTTTGGTGGACAAGGAGTGCTGGCAAGGGGGACAGAATCAGTGTCAGTCCCTGGCTCATCCCCAGCGGAGTCCCAGTCCAGTACGGTCCTACAGGGAGTCCTCTCCTCCTCAGGTCCCTGCAGTCTGCTGCTCAGCACCTCTGCAAGCCAGGACATGGGGTCTTGCCTTCTTCCTTGTGGCCTCTTTCCCCATCCTTGCCCACACCCTTGTAATAGTCCCTAATCAAAGGCTCCCCACATGATCCTAATTTAATTTAAACCGCTGCCACCCGGTCCCATTCACAAGATGACAGGAAAGCGAGAGGAGAACATGGGATGACAGAACCGTCGCCTGGCATTACCAGACCCCTGCTGTGTGGTCCGGGGCAAGTTACTGCTCCGTGCCTCAGTGTCTGTGCCGTGACGGTGATGCAGGATGGTCCAGAGTGGCGCTGTCTCTTTCCAAGAAGAAAAAGGGACAGAATCAACAGAAAGCCTGATCGTATGACCTTTTATTTGGGGGACTGTCCATAACTGGGGCAGAACCTGAAGTTGAAACAAAAGCAATGGAATTACTAACTCCAGGGGGAAAAAAAAAAAAAAAAAAGGAAAAATAATCATAGTGTTTATAAAGTCACATTACTTTAAACACTGAATAGTATACTATCCAAAATTATGAAAGGACTAAACTGGGAGGTCAGGGGGGTCAAGTGGTGTGCGAGAGCTGGGGGTGGGGCGCGGCCACGGACAAGTTAAACGTCACAGTCAGGAGCTGTTGTCCCAAGGGGAGAAAGTGGGCGAAGGGTCTGACTAAACCATACAGACCGTGACAGCACACAGGAAAGCTCAAAGGCAGAAGACCCCCTCCCAGACTCGACACCTCTGCTCAATTCCCCCCACAGCAGAGCCTCCCAGCAATCTAGGTCCACAGCAAAGAAAAAGAGCAACAAAAAAATTCTAAACTTACACCTAAAGCAAGTAGAAAAAGAAGAACAACTGACGTCAACAATCACTAGAAGAAAGGAAATAATAAAAATTCAAGCAGTAGTAATTTTGTCCCCATGGAACAGCTAAAAAGCAGCTATTTTGCAAACACAGACTGAGTATAAGCTGGACCAAGTACCTCTACAGACTGTGGTGGCATATTCCTCCATAAAAGGTAGGCAAAAATGACTGGTTTCAGTGCCACACCACGGTTTTGAGACTCAGAGCCCCGGGGAAGAGTCTGAGCTGCAGGAAGAATCAGGCCTCCCAGAGATAAAGATTTCTCTCCAGCATCTCTTGATGCATCTTTAGAGATGTGAGCAGCAGAATCACAGTCGCTGAGCCAGGGAAGAGGTTCTCAGTTGAGGGTGGAAGTAGGACAAGTGCCCCAGTAGGCAGAGATGCATCTCCCGAGGGAAGTCCACGTAGGAGGCTGCCATTATGGGAAGGACCCTGAGGTAAAACTCCGGCCCCTCTCACCATTACTACACTGGTGCTGCAGGACCCACCCACCTGAAATCCCACTCCTGTGTCTAAGTGTGGATACCATCCCTGCTGGAGTTGGAGCTGGAGCTTCTCTGAAGAAAAGAGAGTCTCCCAGAAGAGAGGAACCTACCAGTTACCAGCTAGTTCTGCTCTGTAGCAAGAGTTGCAACTGTGATCTGCCTGCTGATTATGGATCAATGACAATCCATAGGTAGACTTAACCATTCAGATCTGTGATGCTGAGGGAAAGCTCTGCATTTCTCAAGCAAACGCCAACCCCATAAGCTGAACTCTTAGATCTCAATGCAGGTTCACCTCAGAGCTTCAACAAATCCAGCCAGTGGGATATCACACTACTAAAGAAAACCTAGTATCCAAACCAACACCCAGGCCTATTCGTGCATCCAGGCCTATTCAACATTCAAACACAAGGTCATTACTTCAGGGAAGCCTAAGCACTAGAAAAACAGAATGACAAGCAGATCGAAGACACAAGAGAATTATATACAAAATGATGGATCCAAATAAAATCCCAAGGAAAAAATGTGAGTGTAATAAACTTATGCAAACTACCTGAGGAAGAATCTAGGGTAACAGTGATAAACATGCCCATGGAATCAAGGGGAAAATGAAGGAACAAAAAAAAAAAGAACCACAATAAACAGACAGAACATATGAGGCAGCTTGAAACAGATGTCAAGGAGAAAGTACACAATAGCTGAACCAAAGATCTCAACAGAGAGGTGTGCCCTGGTGGAGTAGCGGTTAAGTCAATTGCCTCTAACGCTAAGTCAATTGTGCAAGCCGCACACTCCTGGTTCAAATCCCAGGTTCAGGGAGAAGTAGCCAATGTGAACAACTAAATAAAATTAAAATGCCTCTTTCTCCTCTCTCTTCCTGCCTACCTGCCTACTTGCCTTTATCCCTGCTTGCATATTTCATCTAAAAATAAAAAAACTCAACAGGGGCACTCAGATGGAAGATGGAAGAAACTTCCAATAGAATCAGTGAGCTGTCTTACATTTGAACTCTTTCTCACATTTAAATTCTTTCTTACATCAGAGACAAGAACCGGGATTATTCCTTAATACTGGTAACAACATATATATGCACCAAATAAAGAAACATTAACATACATAAAGTTACTATCAGAACTAATGAGAGACATCAACAGCAATACAATTAGAGTATGAGACTTCAACAACCCACTTACAAAAATGGGCAGATAAATCAGGTAGAAAATTAACAGGGAAACGACAACCTTAAATGACCAGTTGGAACATATTGATATAATAGACATACACCAAATACTTCATCCAACAACTACACTTTCTTCTCAAGTGCCCATGGAACAGTCTCAAGGAAAGATCATATGTTGACACACAAAACACGTCTCGACAAATTTACAAAGGTTGAAATTATACCAAGCATCTTCTCTGACCACAATGGTGTAAAACTAAAAAACAACCCCAAAAAGAAAGCTGGAGGAATCCAAAATAATTCGTGACTAAACAATATTGCTTCTGAATGACTCGGGTAAAAATCAAAGAAGAACTTAAAAGTAACAGAGACAAATTAGAATAAAGACACGAGCTACCAGAATCTATAGGCTGCAGCAAAAGTAGTACTAAGAGGGAAGTTCATTGCATCCAAGCCTACCTCAAGAAACAAAAAAAAATTGCAAATAAGCAATATAGCTCTACATCTAAAACAACTAGAAAAAACAACTGAAGCCAGCAATCAGTAGAAGGGGGAAAAAAATATCAAGCAGAAATAAATGAAATATAAAACAAAATTATAATCCAGAAGATCAATTAAACCAAAAGTTGATTCTTTAAAAAAAAAAAAAAAAAATTGACAAACCATTGGCTAGACTCACAAAGAAAAAAGAAAACTCTCACAATGAGAATCAGAAATGAAAGGGGAGAAGTAACAACATGAAACCACAGAAATATAAAATATGTAAGAGACTACTATGAACAAATCTATGCCAACAAATTGGACAATCTCAAGGACATGGACAGATTTTTAGAAACATACAGTTCACCAAGAAAGAATCAGGAAGAACTAAAGAGAACTATCACAAGGAAGGAAATTAAAGAAGTAATCAAAAGTCTTCCTAAAAATAAAAGCCCAGGACCAGCTGGTTTTACTAGTGAGTTTTTACTAAAACTTCAGAGAAGTTTTGGTAAGTAGAAGTACCTTTTCAGGGAAGTACCTATTCTTCTCAAACTCTTCCAACAAATAAAAGAACAGGGAATGCTCACAAACACTTTCTATGAGGCTAACATCACACTGATACCAAAAGCTGATAGATATCACCAAGAAAGAAAATTACAGGCCATCATCTCTAACAAATAAAGATGCAACAATTCTCTACAAAATAGTAGCCAACCGAATCCAACAATACATCAAAAGGATCATCCATCATGACCAAGTAGGATTTTTTTCCCATGGATACAAGGTTAGTTCAACATATGCAGATCTGTTTGTGGAATGTACCACATCAACGAGAGCAGGGAGAAAAACCACATGATCCTATCAACACAGAGCAAGCTTTTGGCAAGATTCAATACCCATTTATTTATATATATAAAAAAAAAAAACTACATAAAATGGGGATAAAAGGTACAGACCTCAATAGAATAAAGGCCATATATGATAAACCCATAGTCGACAACACTATTCAATCGTGAAGAACTGAAAGTGCCTCTTCAAGGCCAGGAACAAGATAAGGCTGTCCACTCTCAACACTGCTATTTAACATCATACTGGAGGTCCTAGTCAGAGCAATTAGGCAAGCAGAAGAAATAAAACTAATCCAAATTGAAAAGGAAAAAGCAAAACTATGACTATTTGCAGATGACATGATTATTATATATGTTGAAAATTCTGAAGACTCCATAAAGAAAACTGGAACTAATGAACGAATAAAGTGGCAGGTGTCAAAATCAATGCACAAAAATCCATTGTATTTTTATATGCAAACAATACATTTGAAGAAAACAAAATCAAGAAAACTATCCCATTTACAATAGAAGCAAAAAGAACAAAGTTCCTTGAAGAATATTCAACAAAGGAGGTGAAAGATTTGTAAAACGAAAACTGTAAAGTCCTTCTTAAAAGATATAGAGATTGACTTTCCGATGGTGACTCCATAGGACTACTTTCGGGTCGCTCCCCACAGACACTGAAAAAAAAAAAAAAAGTCACCTATTTTCTTGAGACAAATACCAAGAAACAACCGGGACTTCAGCTGGAGACAGATCAGCTGACGACTAAGAGTGGGTGAGGGCACCAGCGGGGTTCTCAGCTAAGCCACTGATTTGGATTTGGGACAGAGGCTCAGGAGTCTCAACATGCACAGTGGGGCAGAGGCTAGGGATTTCAGGACCAGCTGCAGAGGCAGCAAGAGGTGACCCAATGGGGTTGCGGAGCCACGGAAGGCAGACCTGGGAGCAGACAAGGAGAGCCAGGACACCGGGAGCTGAGCTGGATCCCCCACAGAGAAACTGCACTGAGTGTATCAAACCCCTCCCACAACCACTTCACAACAGAGCCAGGGGGCCACTGAGTGGAAATCCCGCCCACCGCACATCGAACCACAGGAAATCTTGCCCATCAGATGCCCCACCCCTGGATTACAGTGAGAAGGCAGTCCTAAGCCTCAACGCTACCCGCTAGCACCACCTTGTGGGTAGAGGCGAAACTGCAGCCTGATTGCCACTCCTGGGCAAGTCAAACCTAGGCCGGCCAGGGAAATCCAACCCTCAGAAATGTTAACAGGATGCCAAACAGAGCAAAGGAACAGAGAAATATGCCTCAAAAGATGGATCCAATCAAAAATCCAGGGGAAAACCTAAATACAGCAGACGTATGTAAATTATCTGAAGAGGAATTTAGGGTCACAGTGATTAACATACTCATGGGAATCCATAAATCAGTAGAGGCAGTAAACAAGAATATCAAGAAGCAAAGAAAAGGATTAAAATAAGACATCAAACAGGTAAGAGACATGATGGCTGAATTACAGAACTCAGAGGGGCTCAACAATAGAATGGATGAAGTTTCCAATAGAATCAGTGACCTGGAAAATAGGACAGAGGAACTCAGTCAAGAAAACCAGCAAACAGATAAAAAAATTCAAAGAATTGAAGACAGCATTTGAGATCTCTGGGATAACATCAAAAGGAACAACATTTGCATCACAGGGGTCCCAGAGAAAGAGTAAAGGAGGCAGAAACCATATTTGAAGAAATAATAGGTGACAACTTCCCCAATTTGAAGAATGAAGCTCAAAGAATTCCTAACAAAAGAAGCCCAAACAGAAATACACCTAGACACATCATCAAAATGTCAAAAATACAAGATAAAGAAAGACTATTAAAAGCAGCCAGAGAAAAAGGTGTCACATACAGAGGAGCCCCCATAATATTGTCAGCGGACTTTTCAAATGAAACTCTATAGGCCAGAAGGGAATGGCATAATATATCCAAAAGGCTGAAAGAAAAGGAGTTTCACCCTAGGATACTATATCCGGCAAGATTATCATTCAGAACTGAAGGAATGATAAAAACATTTTCTGACAAGCAAAAGTTAAAGGAGTTCATCACCACAAAACTACCATTGCAAAAAAATATTAAAGGATGCTCTATAAAACATAAAGAAACCACACAGAAAAATAGTAAGACAGCAAATATTAAAAGTGAGGAGGAAGAGAACAAAAATGTGGATAGTCAGAATGAGTGGAAGACTAATATGCTTTCAAATGAAATTAGGTAGTAAACATAGAACTGTGAATGCTACCTTCAGGGTAACCTCAAAATACATCCCCAGGGAGAAAGTGAAGAAGAAAACAAAAGGTGAAATCGACCAAAACATAACTGCACCATCCACCTAAAAAGAACTGCAGAGATTTTTTTTCCCAAAGAAGACATACACATGGCCAACAGGCACAGGAAAAGAAGTTCATTCTAGCTGATTATTAGGGAAATGCAAAGCAAAACAACAATGAGATATCACCTTACATCTGTGAGACTATTATCCAAAACAACAAATGTGGGAGAGAATATGGAGGAAAAGGAACACTTTTACACTCTTGATGGGAATGCAAATTAATGCAACCCTTATGGAAAACAGTGTGGAGATTTCTCGAAATGTTGATATGGAAGTCCCGTGTGATCCCACCATCCCACTTCTGGGCATTTACACAAAAGATAGAAAAACATGAATTTGCAGAGATATATCCACCTCCATGTTTACTGCAGCTCTATTCACAATACCTAAGAATTAGAAATTACCTAAGTGCCAACTGTCAGATGAATGGATAAAGATGAGGTATAAATACACAATGGAATTCTGCACAGCCCTTAGAAGAGACAAAATCTTATTTGAATCAACATGGATGGATCTAGAAGGAATTATACTAAGTGAAATGAGTCAAAAGAAGACAGATACTAGATGATCTCACTCATAGGTGGAATGTGAAGAGACAAAGCAAAGGAACAGACTTGGACATCGGCAAGAGAACTGAGGTTTGTGGGGTCCAATGGACAGTGGTGAACTTTTGGTATTTTGGTGGAGGGCAGGGATGTTGTCATCAGTCTGAGGAATGGGGAACATATGGGTTTATACTCTTGTAAAGCAAAGTTACTTCTACAAATATTAACTTAAAACCTTTTTTTCACTAGAGATTGTTTTTTTTATCCATTCAAATTTTTTAAAAAGAAAGAAAAAACCCCAACTGCAATTAGCATCTGGACTTCTGCCACCCCGTTCTGTCGCTACGCAGTGATCAAATTCACTAGGTCCCAAGGTTAGGGCTGGACATACAAGAACTCAACAAATGGCTAGCAAATCAATTGTTCCTTCTCTCATACATCCTAAAGGCAAGAACACCTGGCAGATGTGAGCAGAGATTAACTGTGTGACTCTGAAAAAGGCAGGTCCCCACACATCCAGCACATACCCCAGGACTATGGCTAGTCCAGGCTGTAGTACTGGCCACTGGCACTTAGAATGGAGAACGAGAAAGATGAAATGCTGAGTGCACAGCAGAGACAGGCAAGGAACAATGAATTCAAATGGCCATTGGGTCCTATTTACCCAGAGACTATTAAAATACTTGAGGATGTGAGTATAAGGCTTGCAGGCTAACCATTTGAAAAACAGATTTATATAAAAAGCAAAATTTCTGGCTACTTGACAAATCAGTAACTCCGTGGAGTGCACATTGTCAAGACGGAGACAGTGAGCCGACTCCTGAGACAGGACATGTTTCCAGTTCCCACTAGCCAGGCAGCCTGCCTGCCTGCCTTCTGTTACCTGCCCAGCCTCTACCTTATGCCTCCTGTTGTGCATGGCACAGCTGAGTTATGAAGGAGTATCTGGTTGCCCAGTCACCCCTAAGGCCAAGTCTTCCAAGAATTCCTGATCCCACAGGATCCCATGCAACAGGTTCAAGTTCTTGAGCTAACCTGTGTGTTTGGGGGCGGGGAGTGTGGCAAACAGCTAGAAGGTGGCTTCTGCACAAGCTAAACAGCCCTGCACTCAAGGGCCTGCAGCACCGGGGTCCACCCACCACAGGGAGTTGTGCCCTCCCAGCCTCATTTTGGTCTGCCCCACACACCCAATCCCAAACGAAGGCCAGGGCTTCAAAATACTGTTGAAATCCCAGCACACAGCACAGGGCCTAGCATCCAACAAGCAGTTGTTTATACTTAAGACTGGAAAACCGCTAAGCACAGCTGTTGCCTCAGGGTCCGATGCAAACCCTTCGCTTTCAAGCATCCATTCACGAAGTCCCTAGTCTGCAGCGGGATGAAAAACATTTGGGAGTTGGGAAGGGGGCTACGCAGCTGACACAGTCACTTCATTCTGTTGAGTCTGTAAGAAAGCATCTCAGAGCTGCCATTCACTAGCGAGCTGTACAAGCCTGGATAAACACGTTACTTCACCTCTCCCCGCGTTCCCGCAATGCTCACAAAGATAACGCGTGAGAAGCATTCACAACCAGCACTGGACATAAGACTCAATAAACGCCAGGAGTTATGACTTCTCTCTGCGCGCCCATCCCGGCCCTGGCACATCGGTATCATCCCCGTTTGGGACACCGAAGACAAGTAACTCGCCCAAAGTCAGCAGGTGGAAAGGCTGGGACCCGAACCAGGCGTGTCGCCCCGGGGCTGAACGTCGAGGCAGTTCGAGCAGCCCCGCCCCAGCGCCGGGCTGGCTCAGGTGGTTAAGGAGGCTGCGGCCCCCAGGGCTGGGCTTGTCTGCCGCTGTCCCCGTCACTCAGGCAGCCCTGCGGTCCTCTCCAAGCTCTGGAGCGGGGACAGCCATTCAGGGCTCGGACTGACCTGGCGCCCTCGCCCAGCTCCCCGTACGTGTTGTAATTCGCCGTCATGACCTTCACCGAGTCCTTGAACACCACGTCCCCCTGGCTCAGGTACTGCAGGGTGCGGCGGATCGGAAAGCGGCCCTTCATGGGCATGGCAGCGGCGGAGAGGCCGGGTCTCGGCGGAGCAGCGCAGACCCGCGAAAACAGCAGGCGCCGTGGCTTCCGTGCGCCGGTGCTTCTCGGCGCCGGATCCTGGTTGCACTTCCCGCGCAGACTCATAGTGACGCCTCCCGGCGGGCAGTGCGCGCCGCAGAGCCGTCTGGAACTTGTAGTCCTCCTGGAGAGGCTGGGCTTTGGGGAAAGGTGTCATCGCTTTAAATCATACTGTCCTTTTGCAACGTCTAGGTTTTCACGCTCTTCCATCCCACGAAGAGACATTTTTTTTTTTTTAAATAAGTTCGGACAGCAAAATTACAATAGTAAATAAATCAAGAGAACTTAGTTCCGACACTAAATTGGCTAAAAACTTGGCTCTTTCAACATTCAGTTAGTCCGTTTTTCTCTCTCCACTTCTCCAGTTTCAAAATGAAGTGTTAGAACAAATCAGGTGCTAACATTGACTTAAAAAACTGATTTGCCAAAAGGGAAAACAGTTTGGGATCTATTCCTTTACAAGTTCAACCGCTTAACCCTGGACCTCAATTATTTCATAAGCAAAACATAGATGAGATGCATTTCTGAAGTTCCGATCTGAGAACGTTTTCACGTATCCTTCACTTTTGAAGGATAATTCTGCCAGGAATTGAATTCTAGATTGGTGAGTTTTCTTTCAATGCTTTAAATATTTCACTCCACTCTTTGCTTGTATGGTTTCTGAGAGTAATCAGCTGTGATTCTTGTTTCTCTTGTAGGTAAGAATGTTTTTCTTCTGGCTTTTCTCCAGATTGTCTTTCGAGGTTTGTTTTATGTCGTTTGACTAAGCTAAACCCAGGTGTAGATATTGTATATGTATATATATATATATATATATATATATATATATATATCCGACTTGATATTCTCTGAGCTTCTGTGGTTGGATCTGTGGTTTAGTGACTGTATTACTTTTCGAAAGTTCTTGGCCTTTATTATTTCAAGTGTCTCCATTCTTTTTTATTTTTTTTTCCTTCCTTTCGGTATTCCTATAATATAAATCTTTTGAAATTGTCCCCTAGTTTTTGTATTTTCTTTTCTGCTTTTTCCATTGTTTTCCCTTCTCATTTCAGTTGTCGTTTCTATTAGCCTACTCCAAGCACTGATTCTTTTCTCCGCTGTATCCAGTCTACTAATGAGCCATCAGAGGCATTCATCATTTGTTAGTGTTTTTGACTTCTAGCATTTCCTTTGACTAAGTAAATTTCTTGGAGTTTTATCTCAATTAACATTAACCAATCTGTTCTTGCATGTTATGTACGTCTACCAGTAGACTCCTTAACATGTTTATAATTTTAATTCCCTGCCTGTTAACTCTAATATTTGTGTGATAGCTGGGTCTGGTTGACATCAACTGTATTGAATAATAGGAACCAAGATTCCCATTAATAAGACTCTAATATGATGATATATGTTAACCAGGCTATGAGTTGAGCTGTGTTTAATGTTTGCTAAAGCTGTAGGTACTGAAGTCTTCAGATTCCTCTACCATCTTTGTGTTTCTCCTCTTAACTTTAGTCTTCCCTGGATATTCCTCCTCTGTCTCTGCTCTGAGCTATTTCAGCTGTAATACACTGTTATACTGCAATCCTGTTGGTATGGTAGTAAGTTGTGAGAGAAGTATTCTCTAACATTAAGATGAAATCTCAATATTTTAGTGGCCTATGTCCTGGGCCTGTGACCTTCCTAAGTATTTAACTCCCCTTTATAGTAATATAATAAGAAAAGTTTATTTGGTCTTTTTTCCTAACTCCTGGCCAGAGCTCCCAAAACTCTTAGTCTCCTTAATGATAAAACAAACTATCAGAATATTTCCTAATACTAGGTATAGATATTATAGAATATTGTCATAATATCTGGTTCTGAAATAATTCTGAAGAGAGAACAGTGAAAGGTGCCTCTTCTTTTTATTCATAACAAGCCTCTTTCAACCATAACATTTTATGCTGAGATGGTATTTGGAAACCCCGAAGGATGGGGTAGCTGTTTGCCAGCGGAAACGTGATTAGAGGGTTGTTGGCAGGTGCAGCCCCACCCCACCCCCAACTTCTGACCTCTAAGGAGAAAGAGGGTGAAGGCTGAGCTAATCACTAATGGCCAATGATATGATCAACTAAGCCTATGTGATGAAGCCTCCATAAATAAATAAAGTTAAAAATAAATAAACCGAAGAGGTTGTGAGAGCTTCTGGGCTGGTAAATACATCAAGGTGCTAGAATTGTAGGGGAGGGCATGGAAGAGCTATACTCCTTCCCTGGGACCTTGTCCTAAGCAGCTGTTCCTAAATTGTGTTATTTTGTAATAAACTGATAATCTAGTAGGCAAACTACTTTCCTGAGTTTGGGGAGCCATTATAGCAACTGCTGAGCCCAAGGAGGGATTTGTGGGGACTTTTGATTACAGCTAATCTGTCAAAAGTACAGGAGGCCTATGCTTGCAAAGGCATCTGCATGCGGGGGTGCAGTCTTGTGGACTGAACACAATGTCTGCGAACTGACGCTAACTCCAGTTAGAGTCCGAACTGAATTACAGAACACCCGGTTGGTGTCAAATAATTTATTGGTTTGCAGGGGAAAGTTCACATTGTCAAGAGTGTGAGTAGTAGAGTTTCTTTTACCCATTTCCCACTAAAATGAGACCCGAAAGCTAGAGGGGGCTGGAGTGGGAGAAGTGTCTTCCCTGCCCTAGCAGGAGTAGACTCTGGTAAAGGGTCTGGGGAATTTCCTCTGGGGAATTCTATGGACTTATTTTACAAAAATTCTTCTCCTGCCAGAGCCACCAGGGGTTCAAAAATTCTTCTCCTGCCAGAGCCACCAGCTCTGAGCTATAAAAACTAGGGGAGGTTTCTGGAGGTAAAATCCATGCAAGTCTGGGGTGTGGTGTCCCATAGGCTTTTTCTTCCTCTCCACATTCAGCCTCAGAAATTCTTTAAATGTTCTTACCAGCTCCAGCCTCAGTGGCTGCCACTCCAGCTAAGCAGATGTCAGCTGTGACTCCCTGGAATCACCGCTCCAGATTTCAAGGTGGCAGTGTGCCCTGCAAGCTCTGTTCCCTGATGGGACCAAGAAAAGTCAGTGATCTGCTTGTACAGATTTTTGTTGTTGTAAGGACAGGAGTGACAACTTCCAAATTGTGTGCCAAAGCATGTGTGCCCAAGTCCTTTCCTAAGTATTTTAAAAACTGCTCGGCAACTAAAAGTTTTAAGCAGAAGAGCTTCTCTGGTCCACGGGAGGTACTTATTATGAATGAAATCTCTTAATGTTAAAAGTGTTAAGTGTCCATATATGAAGCAGCTCGGGTAGCTTGGGTTTTGGAGTCGAGAGATCTGGGCTGGAATCCCAGGGGTGTACCCTGAGCAAGCTTAATCTCGCTGCCTCCTTTTTTCATCCATATACCCAGGTTGTTGGGAGGATTAAATGATGAGATAATTCATGCATGGTACTCAGCATTCTGTCTTGCCCAGAGAACAATAAATATTATCACCTCCTGGCTTAGTAATTCATACAGGTCCTAGAATGGTCCAAGTCCCAAGTGATGTTAGAAACCCACTAAGTAGTCCCAACCTCTTCCCATTTCTGCTTTTGGCCAGACACAATGTTTGAGCACTCCCACTATCCCTGACCCAGATGGGACCGTCCTTTTAGGACAAAGTGAGTTAGGCAGCATGGGTTCCCCACTCACGCCAGCGGCTGGCTGCGACCCCGATCGGCTTACCTCTGCTAACCAGTTTCTCATCTTCATCTGTCACATGAACACCCAGGTAACTACCTAATAGTACAGCTAAATGAGGAATGAGAAAATCCAGTACCATTCCTGGCACTAATCGCAGCCATAAAGCTCCCAACCTGTGTAGATCGTTTCTTCCAGTGAAGGGGTTTTGCAGTGTGCTTGTGAAAAAACAGCTCATTTAATTAACACTGCAGGAATATGGGAAACGGACAGAACTCAGGCCTACATTTCTAAGAGCCCAATGATCTTGATTGTGTCCTGGAGACCTTAACCAGACAGGTAACACAGGAGCTGGTGTTATCTTCAATATTTAAATCATTAAGAAAGGAAAGTTACCTGGTGATTTTCATTTGCAACAAGTATGCACATACACAGACACACCCCAACCACTAGCATCTGTAATTTTATTTTATTTTTTAAAAAGTTCCAGTACAAGGCCCCAGAGTAGTGCATGCAAATCAATGACCCACAAACTGATCATCACTGTCAGATAAGTGGCACAATCTTCCATCACAGCCTGTGACCTGGTAAAGGGACCAGCTTCTCACTTTGAGTCCCATCACCTACCTATGCCAACATCTAACCTACCACATGGCTCATGATGACTCGGAGGTACATTTTAGTACTAAATAGCAAAGACACTGTGAACTGCAAGGGGAATGAGTCAGTGTCCTTAGTGTATTAGACAGGAAAAAACATGAACAAAGCATAAAAGGGAAAAGCCAACTTCACTTGACGCCTGAATCCCCAAAGTCTCTTCCGTATCTGATCTATGTCTAGTGTGATCTGCTAATGTTCTATTAGGAACTTACTCATTTTCTGATGAGATGGAGCTACTTGCCTTGAAGGACTTGAATACAGCCATGGAAGAATTAAATGGAAGAATTCAAATAGGTCAAAGGGTTTTAGTTTGGATTAGTATATTCAGTGATATTTTTAAGTTTAAAAAAATGTTTCTTCTATGTGTCATTAATAATGCTCTTAGTTACCTACAAATTGCTATCTGGGGTTGATTTCAGGGAAAGAGTAGTTTAGTAACCTAATCTTAATTAAGATCACTAGCTAAGAGATATTCTCGTAAGAAGCATGATTATGACAAAAGCAGCATTTTGCTTCTGGAACTAACAACTTTTCCGAGCAGAGAGCTTCTTTCTCTTCAGTTAGAGAGAAATGACAGTCTGAGCAGGAAGGAGCATGTGGCCAGTGAAACGTTCCAGAATAAAAATAAAAAGGGCACAGATATCAAGGAAGCAAAAAGGCCTATGTCAGGGAATGCTTCAGACTCCTGCTCACTTCCCACCCCTAACCCTGCCAGGACAACCAGCAAGGCTGGTAACTGGCTGACATTAGTGAGCCCCATAGCTCTTTGTGAGCAGAACCCTAATGCAGAGGGTCCTCCAAGCTCCTCCCTCCCCACACCCCATTCCCAGGCCCCTGTACAGAAACTTTTCAATCAAAAGCACCAGTGTTGCTAAAGAACTGTAAATAGTGTCAACACAAATACAGATTATTTTCATACCACAATGTTTTTCAGACATTCCCGAAATCAACAAGGATCTCCCCAGAATTTAGCAAAACGAACTTCAGGTTCTCACATCAGCAACCAGTGAATGAAGTATAGGACCCAGGTTAGTGAAGAGGGGTATAAAGTGACGAGTGGTCAGTTACTGTTCATTAACAAGCTTAATTCAGGAACTTTACCCAGAGTTGAGCTCATGTGGGTATCCTGATGTCAGATTTCAATCAAGGGTTATGTTCTGTAAAACAAAGCACCAAGGCTAAATTAACGATATCCCTTCTTAGCCTAATTGGAGAAGAGTTCAAGTATGTGGCGCCACCAAAATGATCCTATGTTGTGCCTCATCACATATCTGTTTCTTAATACTAAATAGCTAGTAAGAAAGTATCTCACCGGGTCTCCCAGGTCAGACAGTTTGAACCGAAAGAGAAGGAGGCTGATCAATTGGCAATGGAAGTTAATTTATCTTCTGATTCAGGGAAGTTTCCACTCTCTTGACAATATTCCACAAAGACTTCCTGATCACCACTTCTTAAATTATAGACTGGGCCCTTCATACCGAGCCCAGGTCAGAGTTATTTTGCCAAAGCCCTAGAGGGCAGTTTCTATGGGGAAGACAAGTATCCATTAGTCATTCAGTTCCAACAAGCATTTGGGTAGACTTTTCTCCCAACTAATACTATCGCTAACAACCCAAAAGTCAACCACTTGCATTTCCTAAAAAGCCCATGATCAGACTCACAGTGATGCCCTGCACCGGGCACTAAACTTCCTCAAAGAGACAAAAACCTTAAATGGAGAAGGAAATAGACCGTGGTGAACAAACCTCCTCCATCACAGCAAGGATATAGAAGAGGCTCCAGGCAAAAGGACGTACTGTCTAATAGGGACGGACCCCTGCCAGAGCAGAGCATCTTGGCTAAAGCAAGGGCCCCAAATAAGGCTGCCCTGTAATACTGCATACTGACCATGAGCTAGACAATGGTAAATGGACCCATGAGGGCATGACAGCCATTTCTGCCCTGAGCCAGTTGACCTGCATTTAATTATATCTTGATAGTTAAAATTTAAAGTCCCTTCTAAAGGGAAAATTCAACTAAAAAAAAACAACAGGAAAAACAGCAAATGAATGCTGATTCTTCCTGGTCTAGTTTCCATTTTATTACTCACTGTAGTGAAAAACCCCCAAGCACACAATACGAAATAGCAGATTCCCTCCCCTAACCTCTGTGCATCTCAGTTCTCAACCTTACTCCTTCCCTGCTAATCCCATTAGCCCTCTCCCCCCTGCCACTGTCCCCCGCCAAGCCCACCCACAGGTCAGCCAGGGGCCCCCTTCTGTTTAGCCAGGGTGCGCTTCAGCTCCCTCAGGTTCTCCGTCAGCACATCCACCTCATCCAGGCGGCCACACTGCTTGGCATCAAAGATGAAAGCCTTGATGTTGTCGATCTGCTGGAGGAGGAGCTCCTCCTCGATGGGCTCCTCGCCCTCTGGCCCACTGTCACTGTTCATTTCGAAGGGGTTGGTGCAGGTGGCTTCCTCAAAGGGGTTGCCAGGAATGGGAGGGCTCAGGGGCCTCTGGTGGGGATGCTCATCTTCCTCGTCGAAGGGGTTAGGCGCTGGGCTCTCCGGGGCAGTGAAGGGATTCCCTGACACTATCTCCTCTTCCTCCTCCTCAAAAGGATTGTACTCTTTGAGGACGGGGGCAGAGGGGCTGAAGGGACGGTCTGTGGCAGGAGAACTGGTAGTGCCCTCTGCTGTGGGGCTGGAGAGGTCTTCCTCATCAAAGGGATTCAGGGAGGGCACCTCCCTTTGCTGTGACATGGTGCTCTGGGGGAAGAATTCCTGATCAAGTGCAAGGGGCCCAGACCACACTCTGAAGGGCTTGTGAGCTAAGCTGGGTGAAGGAGTCTTGAGGGCTGCACTGCTCTGAACTGGGGAAAAGTCTAGGTCCAGAGCATAAGCATGGTGGGTGCGAGGTTCTCTACTGGGCTCCAGCTGAAAAGGCCTGATTTCTCTGAAGTCCAGGGACCGAGTGCGTGTGTGCAGGGACACCGCCTGGAATTGCTCTCTTTCTCGTTCCAGCTCCCGTTTCTGCAGCACCTGCAGTTGCTCCCGCTGCAGGTCCTCTTCCTCAGCCTGCCTCCGGGACAGCTGGATGGCCTTTTCTGTCTGCTGCTGGTCATACTCGTCCTGCAGCTGCTGCAGGTTCTCCTGCAGGGTGCGCACTTCGTCCGTCCGGCCTGCGGCCTTGGCCTGCCTGATAAATGAGCTGATGTTGTGGATCTGCTGGAGGAGGGGGTCTGAGTCTTCATTCTGCCGCTGGTCTCCTGCCAGAGGGAGCCAGCCCTCAGCCTTTCTCAAGGGGGCTGGGGCCCTGCGAAGAGAGGACACCTCCCCGTTGGCTGCACGAGATGCTACCAGGTTATGCCGTCTTTCCTCAAGCCTTCTCTGGGATTCCAGGGCAGCCTGGGGAGACACCAAAGCCAAAGAGAAAAACAGTCACCAGGCCAACAGCTACACGGTCAGCCACTCTCCACAGTCCCACTCTTTCCTTACAATGAGACTCCAGCTGCCCACCTCAGGACTAAGATATCTACCTGCTACAATCGAATCATGTTTTTTTTTTAATTTTTTCCAGGGGAAGACAGATAAACCCTAGTTTTGATAAATAAAATAAAAAATGAAAATAAGTTAAGAGGTAAGATTTTTCTCAATCTTAAAGTCACTGGCCATATACTTGGTTTGAACCTCTGAGGTCTATCACCAACTCATTATAATAGAATGCCACACAACGTTAAATATGTGTTATTTTCTGTTTAATACTATATATTCCAACTTGTTCTACAAAGAACTCCCTGATGTGTGGGTCCTCTGCAACGTCTACCAGAGGGAGAATGGCCAGTCTCTGGCATCCTGGGTAGAAGAAAGTCACAGAACCTCTGAAAGAAAACAAGGGCCTGGGGAAAAAGAAAGAAAAAGAAGTTTGCTCTGGTGTCCACAGATGAGAATGAGGACAGAAAAGACAGGAAAAAATGCAAGCCTGAGGGGGCACTTCGATGTAGGGCAGCCTCCGGAGAGCCTGCAGAAGCCATGCCCGAGACCACAGGGAGAAGCTGACACCTGCTACTCACCTGTCTCTCTGTGATTCTCTTCCTCTCAGTTTCCTGCTGCCTTTTCTCCTTCAGTTCCTCAAACTGCTCTTTGGTTGGCAGTGACATCAAACCAAGCAACTTCTCCTGCAGGGAATTACAATTCCATACGTAAACGCTTCTAGGAAAAAGTGAACCTCAGTCCTACCGGAAGTCCCTTAAGCAAACCCCCCCACCATCACCACCCCGTTCAGAGTCACATCAATTAATAGTAGCAGGAAAGGACCTAACCTTATATGGGCCAGGAAGTCAAATTCCAAATGGACTGCTTTTCACTTATGAAATGACCAACATCATGTAACCTATTCATCTTTTCAATGAAGCTTTTCCCCAGCTCCCACCTAAATTTATAAACCTCCAGCTGAGCTCCCCCTATGCCCTACCTCTCTCTGCTTTCTCTGTGGCACTTTTCAACATCTTAGAAGCTAAATATTTTAGTTATTTCTTGTCTATGCCCTTTGCTCTAGAAATAAAAGCTTTAAGGGAACAGGAACGTTTGTCCTTTGGCTGAGGTAGGACACTCAGGGCTATGCTGCCTGGTACACAGTAGGCACTCACAGAATGACTGCTGAATATAGTCACTAGTCAAAGGGAGAAAGGGCCTAAATCTCTGCACTGTGGGATTGGAAACCTAAACCAAAAGGTCTCTATCTATTAGATCTGTCAGGAGTCCCAAAGTTGATTAACTGTGATCCTCTTAGAAGGGCCTTTCTGAGGTAGAAACAATTCAGATCTAATCCACTAGGTTTATTCTGCCTTTGACCTGACTAACTTTCCTACCAACCAATGGCCAAAGAAGAATCCCACAGGAACTCAACCCAAGAGAGAAATGTTATGAGCAAATATGTTCAGCAGACAGTACTCAAAACAGCAAAAACTGGGAATCTGCTAAATGTCCAAAGACAGAGGACTGGTTAAGGATGGTGTATACTATTAAAACTGTAACTAAAGGATAGCAAATTGAGGACTATGTTAAAAATAAAACAAAACTTATGATACAAAATTCAGTGAGACATACAATCACAAATACATACTAATTATAATTTTTACCTTTGAAATCCAGACTTATCTCGAATGTGGCATAATGATTTATAATCTTAACAGAATAAAGAAGTCATTGGCACGCTTTGCCTTCTGAGAGGCAGAAGAGGAGGGCAGCTAAATGAGATGTTTCCACCACCCAGGACAGTTTTACCTGCACAAAGAGCGTAGCTGAGTATCTGATCATCCTCTGCAGCCGCAAAGTGTTTGGATGTGGTGGGGGTTCCTGGTTCAAGCCTAAGGTCAAGATCTTCTTACTGAATTGAAAGAAACACATCTGTGTAACAGGTGTTGCCAGTCTCTGACACAAAGGTGGAAAGTCTCCAATCTGCCGCTTTCATGCAGGAAGATATGTGGAGACTGGTGAGACTCCCCTGAAGTGTCTTTGAAGACAAAGCCAGTTTCTCTTCCCTTGGCTGTACCCACATCTCCTCACATGGCACAGGGTGCAGGGCAAACTCTGCCACTGATGGAAGGCCACACACACAGGGCCAGCTTCCTGAGTGAGTGACATGTGCAGCCTCAGTGTCTGGTCCTTGGAGGGATTCTGTGCTTGCTTTAATAGTCTGCTGTCATTAAAGTCTTCACATTGTTGAACAAGGGACTGAATTTGCATTTTGAACCACACCCCACAAGTTATGAGGCAGAGGTGAACGAAGATGCCTCATCTCAGTTCTCCCAGAGTCACTGTACTTCCTATTCCCCAAAAGGCTGACAACCTCAAGAGCCAGTCCATGGTTAAGAAGTAGTTGTCAGTTGCAGAACTTGAGTTTTCACCCTCACACCGCCACTTCTGCAAGCTGTGGTGCATTTTCTTACATATTAAATGGGGATGTTAATCCCTACTCACAGGGAAATTTTAAGAATAAATGAGCTTTTCTAGGTGGACATATTCTGTAACTGACAAACAGCTGGTGCTAATAATTGGCTCCTAGTCCTTTAATAATAATGAACATTCAAGATCCTTAACCAAAGTTCCTGACATGTGAAGCACTGCATGGCATGTCCCTTAGCCGCCTCCTCAGACACACCCACTGGCACCGGTGTCACCGCAGGTCAGTTAGGCACCCACCAAAGCCCAAGTGGAAAAAACCCAAATGTTCTCATTTTAAAGCAGAACTTCCTTCACTCACGCAGCAGGTAAGACATCACCTGAGGACCTTACCTTAAAGCATCTATGAGCTCATACACTTTCTGCACTTCCACTCGAAGGTCATTGGCATGTTCCAAACTATATGTCGTCTCCCCAGCACTAAGGAGAAATCGTGGAGATGTTTTGAGGCCTCACAAAGGGACACGCAGTTAATTCTCTTCAATTGGCATTTCAGACTTGTATGTAAAATAGTGTTTGTTCCTTTCCAAAATATAAATGCTAATGAACTAGAGGCTACTTTTACTTTGCAGAGAAGGGCAGACTGGTGCCTAGGCCTCTGAAGACTAGCTCTTAACTCATTGCCAAAATAAATGCAACTGTATCTATTGGCTTATTTACTCTAAATAATTTCACTGTATCTAGTAAAATAAGTAAGTTGTTACACTGTATCAGAGCAGAAAGCACTGGCTTTTCTCACTCAAAGACTACCAGGAAGAAGAGGAACAACTGGAAAGCTGATCAAGGAACCCCAGCTACAAATAGAAACAAAATATAACAGATTGCTTACTAAAGCAGGGGAAAAGTTGGGGCATGAGTGAAATGGATGAAGAGGATCAAGAGGTACAAACTTTAAGTTGTAAAAGAAATAAGGCATAGGGATATACTGTACACATGAGGTCCATAGGCAATTAAGAAAAAATTTTTAAATTGCTAAAATTAGACTGGAAAGAGATTTACAGTGGTGATCGCTTCACATTATACAGAAATGTCAAATCATTGTGCTGTGCGCCGGAAACGAACATAGTGTTGTATGTCATTCCTTAATAAAACAATGCAAGTGTCATAAACAAGCACATCACTAGGAAGCTGGCAGGCTAAAGACAAAGGCAGACAACCTTCAAGTTGAGAACACTGGATACCAACATATTTTTCTGAAGGCTGGAAAAAGACTGCTGGGATCTGATGCTAGTAAAAGCACTTCCAATTCTAGTTCACATATCTCTAACCTATAGGAGCAGTGCTCCTAAGAGAGGGCCAGTCAATTTTCCCCATAAAGAGTCAGGTAAGAAATGCATTCAGCTTGACAGGCCCAT
The DNA here is from genome assembly GCA_004363575.1 of Solenodon paradoxus. Classification (NCBI taxonomy): domain Eukaryota; kingdom Metazoa; phylum Chordata; class Mammalia; order Eulipotyphla; family Solenodontidae; genus Solenodon; species Solenodon paradoxus. The sequence goes on from RJWH01001054.1 coordinate 139,929, forward strand.
CACTTCTGTAACTATTCTACTCTGCAGCTGTGGTACAAAAGTAGTCGAGAGTCATCAAACAGGGGTTTAGCTGTGCTCCTATGAGAGTTCATTTCTAAGAACAGGTGGTAAAAAGGTGTTGATGAGGAAATGAAGAATTTGAAACCGTCAGAAATTGCTTCAGTGAATGTAAAGTGATGAATTTTTTGGGAAAAATTCCTCAAAAAATTAAAGAGTTACTAAATGACCCAGCAACTCTACTCCTAGGCATCCAACCAAAAGAAATAAAAATGTATGTCCACACAAATACTTGTAACAAGTATTTATAGGTGCCTTATTCATAACAGCCCAAGTGAAAAAAACCCCAAATGTTCATCAGTGGACTAATGGAGAAATAAAATGCTTATCCATATAATGCATCATGAAAGGGAATGGTACACTGATACACGCCACAGTATGAATGAGTCTTGGAAACAGTATACTATATGAAAGCAGCCAGACACAAAGCTCATTTTTTTTCATTTATACGAATTGCTCAAAACAGGCAACTCCATAGATAGAACATAGACTAGAAGATGCCAGGGAGGAGAATGAACAGTGCTGCTAATGTATGGGATTCTTTTAGGGTGATGAAAATATTTTAGAAGACCATAGTGATGGCTGTACAATTTTGTGAATGTACTAAAAACCCGTGAACTTTAAAGGGGTGAATTTTATGGTACATGAATTATAACTTAACAGATGGCAGGCTAGATTTGGCCCATGGGCCAAAGTTTGCCAATCTCTGCTCTAAAGGAAATGCCGGCTGGAGCTAGGCCCTGACACCGCAACACCGCCCTGAAGGGGCAGCTGTGTGGGCATGAGCCCGAGGCACACTGCTGTCCCCACTCCAGCGGCTGCAGTCAGCCCCTCCCAAACCTGCTCAGCCAGAACAGTGGGGTCAGCTTAACATGGCCACACATGCAGCAGGTGCCCCACAGAAATATGGACACGGTGAAGGTTCTCTGCAGTTGGTCACAGAAGAAAAGCATTGCCAGAGCTAAGACCTTCATTTCCAGCTACTGAAGAAGTGCCCTAAGATGCCAGAAAATAACCACCACTGAATTAAGAAAACAGGGAGGAAGAGCTTACTTTAATGACGCGGCCATCTTGATGTACTCAGGAGCTTTCTGGTCAACTCTCTCCATGCAGACTCGTAATTTCTAGGAACAAAAAAGAAGTGAGTGGTGCTCTCAAGATACAGAAAAGTCTACCCAGAAGCTATGCTATATCAACAGAGATGTATTTAATAATATGAAGTTTTCTAAACATTCTTCTGAAATGTAAAAATGTAGAGTGGTTTGTTATTGTTTTTATCGTTATTCAATTCCTGATTTACAGACTTTAAAAGCAAAAATCTTGCAGAAAGGAGAGGATAGCACTTTTGATTGATTTTTTTTAAAGGAAAGGTGCTGTAGAAATGAAGGCGAGTAGGCAGGAAGAGAGGAGAAAGAAGCCTTTTTAAATTTATTTTAATTTTCATCTTGGTTGGCCTCCCACCCCTAGCCTCTGGCCTCAGTACGAGAACTCGGGTCCCTGGGATATATGTGGAGTATATCTGGCAGGAGGCAATGGACCCAAACACTACTCCACCAGGGAACACTTGATCATTGCTTTAGAGAGGAGCAAGGCCTTCCAGGATTCAAGCCAATAAATTTACCAAAGCAGAGAAAAAGAATTAGCTGCTCCACTCTTTTTCTGTCAGATGACACAAGTCACCAGCACTAAGCATCTCCAGGGCTCACTTTAAAAAGAAAGGAAGCAGGCATGCCCTGGTGGAGTAGCAGTTGAGCACAGTACACATACATCCCAAGGTCCCAGGTTCAAGTCCAGGGTGAGGAGTGGTGAGGGGAAACAACCAAGATGAACAACTAAATAAGTGTTTCTTCTTCCTCTCTCTTTCTGCCTGCCTATGCTCACCTTCATTCCTGCCTGCACTTTTCCTTTAAAAAATAAAAATAAAAAAGTAAAAAGAATCTGTTTATAAATATGAATTTTTAGGTCACAGACTGTACATAAAGGAGGGATAATGGCTACATCTGCAGTTCAGCACAGGATTTATTTCTAGTAGCCTGGATATTTTCCTAGTGGTTCCAGAAATATATTCTTTATGAGCTACAGAAATAGTGACTGTTCAGTGATCACTAGACACTTTCTCAGCTCAGAGTTTTGTATGAATTGCTTCCTCCGCCTGGGCTGATGCCCTTCTCATCACCTACCTCCTCTCCACCAACCCCCACACTTCCAATTGACTCTGAATCCCAAGTTCTTGCACTGCACTCGGTTCCTCTCAAACTATGTGTCCACTAACGGTGTTCTGGCATCGCTGGTGTTAACAAGATGAGGTTTTCAAATGTTTTAAAAGGGGAAGTTCTAAACCTACAGGCAGTTTTTCAAACTTGAACAGCCTGATGCTTCCAGGTGAGTTTCAGAGCTCTTTCAGCCTACCGTTTACCACCAGCCCCAGATTTTGCTGTCCCCCACACAATGGGTCCACACATGGCAGCCATCCCTCCTCCTCTTGTTCCTGGGCCACTAAGCCTCCAACTTCCTGCTTTCAAGTGAGCAAGGAAGGGTGAGAGAATGAGTTGGTACAACACACCCTGTGACTCACCCAAAACCCTAGCTAGGACACCCAACCATGGCGCTTTAGCGGAAACTAAAATGACTGCAAGAAGCAACTTCCCAGCATACGCTGCTGAATCTGCAGGCTTGTACTATGTACAGTTCAATATGCCTCATGACAGACTGAGACCCGAGTCACCTCGTAGAGTTTCACGATGTCAGGGGTGTGCTCCTTCTCGTTGATCTGCTGCTCTCTCTTAAGCAGTGTGTCCTTGCAGTGCACGCAGCAGCGGATCCGGTCGTCATCCTTCTCATCCAGGACGGAGCTCACACTGCTCACACTGCTGATGCTGCCCCGGCGGGAGCCGTGAACACTGCTGGGTGACTGGCTGGGGCTGGTGTGGGTGCTCAGGGAATCCTTACTGGCACTGGTGAGCTTGTCTGTGAGCACAACACAGGAAGGGCAGCAGTGAGCCTGAGTTTTCAATTGCCCCGGCCCATGACAGCGGTGTGCCCACGGGTGCTGATGAGCTAAGGGCAGGCTCCACTGACTGGGCAGGCTCTGTGGTGGGATGGACTCCCTCTGCCAGCTAGAAAAGAGCCAGACAAACCAGGCTGGTCTGTCTTGGAGGCTCTTAAGTTCACTCTAACCTGGCCTTACCAACTATTGGCCACCTCCATTTGGCCCATGTCCTGGACAGAACTCACATTCTCCCAACTCCCAGCCATCTGACTCCTGCCGCTGCTGAAGCTCAGCTCAAGTGGTGCAGCTGCCAAGAAGCCCTCCTCGATTCCTTGAGGCAAAAGTGGTATGCCCTCCTCTCAGTTCCTCCCGCGTCACCATTCTGGGAGCACTTTCTACTTCCTCCCTGTGCAGCATTTCTATGCACACCCCACAGCTGCCTTAGGACTCTGTGACCCTTTGAGGATACAAACTGTGTTATTCATACTTGTATCCCTGTATAAATGAAGGGCTACCCCATTACAGCTGCCCAGTAAATGTTGGCTAAGTAGCCCAATAAAAGGTGAATATTTCCAAAAAAGAGTTTATGCAGTCTCAGGTGAGACAGGGAGTCAGTCTCAGAGAGAATGAGAAAGAATTGAAGTAACACGAGCCCATGGCAGAGCCGGAGGGGAAGATCTGGTTCTGCCCCATGTTGTCCAAACACTAGTCACAGCACAAGGGGAGTCAGCAGAACTCTCCAGAGTTGCGAAACCACCCCAGCCATCCCCGAAAGGCTAAAAGCTCACAGAATCATCCTGCACAACTTTGAACCAACTGAGAGTCAAAGTTCCGGATCATCTGGTTCCTAACCTTTGTAGTGTCATTCCCACAATTCTCAAATATGCCCTCCACAACCCCCAACTATCCTACTTGCTCATCTACTTACCTTCCCTGGGGTCGTCCTACACCCCACACTTTAGCTCCCATGCCTCCTCCTAACTGGGATGCCTCCTGTCCCATCTCTTCGTAAGCCCAGTTGTTTTTCAGGGCTCTTGTTCAACATCACAGCACAACCAGACATCCATTCTCTCTCACTTCCCCAGGGGCCACTGCACTCAGCGGCTCTCATATTAGGACATTCAGTTTGTTCTGTATGACTTTCATCTCAGAGGAAAGGACTAGCTCACTGCTCATTTTTAAAGACCTTGTCCCATAGTCTCCTCTCACCTGCCACTTCTGAGCAGAGATGACAAAGATGTGGTCAGCTCTCCCAGATCCCTGGTGGAATTTCTCTTATCATACTTATTCTTTACAAAGAATCATTTGTTTGTGAGTCTGTATTCCCAGCTCCCAGCTAGATGATGGACCCTTTGGAGGCATGGACAGTGCTTTATAGGATCAGAGGTGAGCAAGCAATGGCCTGCAAACCAAATCTAGTCTGTTTTTGTAAGATCCTAAGTATAATTTTTACATTTTTAAAAAAAAATTTTTTAAAGAAGAAATATGACTAAGACGATATGTATCCCACCAAGTCTAAAAGATTTACTACCTGATCTTATACAGAAAGGATGCCCACTCATTAGAGACCACGGGATCCCTGGTCCCTGACAGTGAGTAGCCTGCTGTATACTTTGTGGAATCAACAGTGAATGAAGAGCCCATGGGCCAATAATTAAACAAAAGGGTCGCCCAAATCACCCAGTGGTAACTAGCACACAAGCTAGACTCATGAGACCAGGGTCGAGAGTTCTGCCTCCATGTTACCTACTTGCCAAGGGAAGGCTGATGAGCTCCATACACTTCTTGCACATAATAGACCCACAGAGACGGCAGTGGTGGCGGCGATTACGGATGCTGAACTTATTCCCACAGTCCGGACAGAAAGGGACATCCTGATCATTGACCCAAGGCACCACAGACTTTTCTATTGCTTTAGGAAGAGCAAAACAAAACCAACAAACAAGCAAACCATTTAAAAAGAGATTTGGTCAAGGAGAAAGATAAGTTAAATGTGAGGAAAGGTCTAGAGTTACCTCGGATCTTAGCAGACTCAGTATTCGTTCTGTCGAATGCAGTGAGCTGACAAGGAGAAAGCAGTGCCAAATGGAATTAATCAAGTGGTGTGTACACTTTCCACAGACAAGTGGCATCAAGCAGGAATCAGCACATGTGCATTTTCATGTTTCTTGTCATCCCCAACCCCGCAAAGGCAATTTCACACAGGAAAGAGTAGTAGCTTTGCGCGTGCAAAGCACCTCCACACCCATGTCTTACTTCCAGTCCCTTCACTGTCAGATACACGTCAGCAGTATCCAGGGACAGGAAAGGACATGGTGGGGTAGCTACTGAAAGTACTAGGGAACTCCATTCTCCACAGTACTTCTGGACAGTGAAACTGATCACATACTTCCGTACAAAGTACACATAGAGAACCGTACCTGTATGTGGCTACCAGACCCACCCCAATCCAACTTATAGATAATAAGCATTTCTAGGGTGAGAGTAAATCAGAGACCATGGTATTGAAGACACCCTCTTGTACACAACACAAGAGATCAGTCAAGATGTTCCCACGTGACACACCGACCATGGCTGGGCACTCCTCTCAGACTTAAATCAAATGGTATCACACACTATACCCCACTGAGTGATTATGCCTGGACACCAAAAAAGGGAAAGAATTTGAAAGCAGAAGGTTTTCTGACACACAAGTGGCATTCATAGGAAGGAAAAGGGAAGCTGAAGATGTGCTAAGTCTGTCAACCTGGCTCCTTCCCTTCAGTGAAACCAGCCCAGCAGAGCTGCCCACCATGTCCTCGGCACCTCTCAGGTGGGGCCTTCTCTGCCAGCAGGTCTATGACACGACACATACAACACATGCCGCAGAAACATGTTTTCGCCCCAGATGTATACTTGCAGGAAGAAAAGTGTTTTAAGAAAACAAAATTTACCTTCTCTAACCTGATTATTAATTTATTGACTTCAACAACATAGTGGTCAATCCTAGCAGCTCGGTGTTTTTTGAAGTCAGAAAGATGGCTTCTCGCAGCACCTAGAGGGAGGGAGGAGGGGAGAAAAATATCTTGTCATTTCTTAGTGAGCCTCTCTACTTTGCTGTTTATCCTCAATCAATTTCAAAAGCAAAAAATTAAATTAAATTAAATTCTAGGATTTTAGAGTCTTACTAAAAATTCGAAATCTAGGAAAGTTGCTAAAGTGTTGATTATGGTTAACTTGGAGGCCACAAAACATAATGAGTCACCTAGGGTACAGTGAGTAAGAGCTTGGACTCCAGAGGAAGCCTGTGTTCAAATTTCAATTCTGTCACATACTGTGTGTTCTTGGACAAGTTACTTCACCTCTCTATAACTTGGAGTACTCATCTAGAAATGGGAATAACCTACTACATAAGGTTGTAATGAGGACTAAATAAGTTACAATTCATATAAAATTCTAAGAACACTGCCAGGCATTTTTGTTAAGTAAAAAGGATATTAACATTATAGGTTATTTTTTTTTAATCTCATACTTTTCTGTACTTTCCAAATTTGGTTTTATTGTGATGTCTTTTCATCATCATAATAACAATCCTTCTCCAAATAGTCCAAAATATGTAAACCTAATAGATGCCCTTTAGGGAGCTAGTTAGACACCTCTGCTACCCTAGCAGCCAAGGCCCAGGACAACCTCCCCAGCGCAGATGGAAGCGAGCAGCTTGTTGTCTCAGTCTAGCTGCACATCCCCTGCTCAGTCTCACCTCCAGAATACCAGTCCTGCCCCTCCAGCCTCCTGGACTCAGTTCACTTTCTCCTCCAATGACAGCCTACACATTTGTACCGTGTACCTTATCTGGAGTTTCTCACACAGTGCTCTCTTAATCCACATGTCTTTTCTTCCCTAACCATATTCTAATACCTAGATTTCATTTAGAATTCTGAGGGATAATTATACATATTAAATTATACTAAATAATATTTAAATATAATATTAATAATCTAACAATAATGTATTAAATAATGCTAAAATTTGTCATTCATTGACCTTCTACAATTGGTGACTTCCTTCAGTTGTTGAAATAAGCAAGTTAATCAGAAATTTACCCTGATAATTTGACAATGGTAATCATGAAATAAGTTATCAAAAAGCTAATAAGAACTCATGTCTGAATTTCTCCTTCATGTTTCTAATTGCTTTCATAGGTGAATCATAATTATGGAGTATTTTTTATTGAATGTTAGTTTGTAACATTACACAGGTTTCAGGTGTTATAAATCATCATCTGAGTACACTGCATTATGTTCACCACTAATTCCTTCTTTCACCATAAAAATGACTCCTTTTACATAATTTACTACCTCAGTTATTGTATTTTTGTACTATATTTTGTGATTATTATAACTTAAAAATTTTTTATTGCAGTAACTTTGATTTTACACATTAAAATAAACACACATGTATAGTTTTCCTTTTCTAAGATATATGTCAACACACACTGCCCTCCACCACATCATCAAGTGTTCTTCACCACTGTCCAGTGGGCTCTGCCACCACTTGCCCCACCTTGTCCTATTCGTATAATTTTTAAAGTCGTTTTCTCCCACCATAAAAATGCTTCTACTCTCTAACAGGTGGTTGCCAGTCACATGTGGAGACTGAGCACTTGAAATGAGACTGGTGTGTGACTGAGGAACTAACGTGTAGCTTTATTTAACTTTAATCTATATAAATTTAAATGGCTAAATGCAGATAGTGGCTGTCTTATTGAATAATGTAGTCCTAGGACTTTCCTCATCCCAAAGACACCTTCTCTACTGTTGCTGTAAGACATGGTGGACAATACTGGGTAAATAATGCGTCCCTTCTTAAAGTCGGCTTTTATAAATGCAAATGAGCATCACTACCCACCTACCTTCCAAGGCTGTTGTGAAAGGTGAACAAGATAATGAGTAAGAAAGTATAATAAAGCACTTTCAGGGAGTATTACTCATCTATTTCATGGCCGGAAAGTATTGTTCTCATTCAACAATTAAAGGACATGTAAGATCAGTTAGTACAACTCCATGTGGTGTGATCTTTTTGGTAACAGCTTTATTGAGATACTATTCACATACCTACAAGACCCATCGAAAGCATTAAAAAAAAAAAAAAAAAAATCAGTGATTTTTAGTATATTCACAGTGCAACAAACACAAAATAAATTTTAGAATTTTCATTATCCCAAAATCATTATTTTGAAAGTAGATGGTATTATGTCTTTCAGAAAAGCAAGTTGTACAAATCAGTACCTCTCACTAGGCAGGTAAGGTGCTATATGAGAGGAGACAGTCCAGCCAAAGGAGTCTCTGCCTGGGCTGATATCTGAGACCGGGACTCACACCCCAGTCCTCAGTTTCCTGGCATTTTATCTCTGGGCGGGTTCCCTGAGGGTGCAGTGAGGATTAAATGGGAATTCACGTGTAAATGCCACATTCTCCCCCATTAGCATATAAGGTTCACAAGAAATTTAGACCATTCTGGTTTACTGATGCCTCCTCAGATAATTCTTAAAACATACCCAGAATACACAGATGCTCAATAAGCATTACTGAATGGTTGAACAGATTTTCTTACCAAGCTCCTGGGGTTCCCACATATAAGGATCAACCCCTCCATAGCTGAAAGATTCATATCCTTGGGTCCCTGATTCTGTTCGGTCATCTCCCTCTCGTTTCAATAATCTGTTCTTTGCTTTCTTAGCCTTCTGGACAAGACCTTGAAAAATGGAACGAATACCACAAAAAATCCATGATGAACATCCAGAAAAGAGTCAAGGAAAATAAAAACACAAGCTGATGAAATAACTATGCCTTGTTCAAGAATGCTCAAGACACTTTTGGATCCCAAATAAAATACAACAGTACACACATAACCAATTACATGTACCAACGAGCAATGTACATCCTAGCAGTATTATCTGAAAGTTGATTTATAGCTATGCCTGCTCCATGTTAAAATTTTAAAGGCTTAATTTTTGTTTTTAAGTGTTGAAATCAAATTCAGTGAGGGACTAGGGTGACAGAAGTGTTCCTTTTTCTGTATCTTAATAGGGACAGTGGTTATAGTGGTATCTAAATTTTTCAAAATTTGCTGAATTGTACATCTAAAAACTTACATGTAAACTATACATCTATTAAAATAAAAGGTTTTTTAAAAAGTCAAACTCTATAGTAGTAATTTCTTTACTCCAGGGACTCATAAGTAAACACTTCCTATTGACCTTCAGGACGGATCTCAGCCAAACCAACATTCCTGGGTGGTGGTCCTGTTGAAATGCTTTAACTACACAGAGTTCTTCCCCCACTACCGCCCAACCACCGAATGAATGCCTATGTGAGAATACTGAAAACAAGTTTCAAGAAACATATAAAATACCTACAATGTAACACAAAGGGAAAGAGACTTGGTTGGTAAGAAGAGAAAATTACTCTTTCGTGAATTGATTCCTTGCATATACCAGGCACAAGGTGCTTTCAAACACACAGTGCCAATTCATACTCACAGCATTAGGCAAGTGGTATCCCTCCTTATAAATGAGGACATGACATGGAATAGGAAGAAAAACTTGCTTCACTCAAGATTATAGAGGGCTAGAAAAGGAAACTGCCTCTGCCTGAGCTCTGGCTCTATCAAGCCTTGATTTGAAAACTATGCGTCTGAAGATCAAAGTCTGCTACGTGGGTTAGGTGGGTAGCCCTGCTCTTTAATCAGAACAATGGTCCATTGGTGGGGAAAAGAGAATTCTTAAGTCTAAGAGTTGCTCTCATTAGTGCTTTTTTCAAAAGGAAAACTACAGGCAGGAATAAAGGCAAGTAGGCAGGCAGCTAAGAAGAAAGGAGGAAGAAGCATTTTTATTTAGTTGTTCACACTGGTAGCTTCCCCCCAGACCTAGGACTTGAACCCAGGGATATGTGGCTTATGTGCCTTCAGAGATGACTGACCTAACCACTACTACACCAGGGCAGACCTCATTTAGTGTTTTTAAATCCTGGGTAACTGCTGTCTCTTTCTGCCTCTAGAATCTAGTAGAAAATACCAGCTTTAGTACAAAATGGTATAATTTCTTTTACATTAAATACATTAATACTTCATGGAGTTCCCATGATTTTGAAGTGTTATACCAGTCAAAAAATGTTAAAACTCTCCCATAGCTTTTCAAAAACCTAAGTTAATGCAGATATGGAAGGACTAACAGACAGAGGGTAAAACTGACAAGGTTTTCGATGTGTCTTTGTTAGACAGTCAAGCTAATAAGCAAATTTCCTGATTATCAGTCATTTTTTGATGGCTCTTTCCAACTGAAAAAAATGACTAAAGGACAGAACTACGGGACACATTCTAAAATACATTAAAGTCGTCTTTTTTAACAACAGGAGAGAGGAAACTTCTTGATATAAATAAAGGGTCTAGCAGACAAGAAATTAGAGTTATCAAACATCAATTCATTTCTGCAAACAAAACTGTGTTGAGCTAAATAGGCAGCTATGCTATTTAGCTACTTTGAAGGCATACAAAATTGCCTGGCGATCTTCCCAGTGGGTGTAGCCCTTCAAGAAGGGGCCAATTAAGAGCAATCCCTTATGTTTCTAAAAACACAAAGCAGAAGCCACAGTTAATTTTCAACCACCTTTTCTTTTACTTACTGCATGTGTTAAACCAAAGCTGAACTTGGGCTATGGCCCAAACCTACTGATTGCTCTTTAGTAGTGACAGGTTTATATTTTCTCACCTGAACTCCCTTTAAAACCTGATACCAAGGTTTGCTTCTGGAGCTTTAACATTTCACTTGCCTGAAACTAGCAATGTCACAGAATCAGAAGACCAATGGAGAGGTGATCTGCTTTTTAAAGGACTTTTCAAAAACCTTTGATATCTATCTTTAAAATTTACTTTCTGGATTCGGAAACTTTGCAAACTATAACAAAAGAATTTCTTTTTGATTAAAGAAATTATCATTCATTGCACTAAAGGAATGCTTAATTCAATCACTGAGTTCTTCTGAGGTAGAAATAAGGGGAAGTGGAAGCAAAAAAAAAAAAAAAAAAAAAATCCTTTCACGTTTCTTTCAAAAGAGACAAAATTTCCACTCTAGGATTCTTTCAGTAGAGTTCCATATCAAGTACGCCCTAATCTTAAACATTCTTCTCTTAAAAGTAGAATCATCACAGAAATCTGAGGACATTCTCTAATCTCTCTACCCATTAGCATCAAAGTCAATGCTATCACTCATGGTATCTGAGTCAACACTAAGACTGACTCACTAAGGTAGCTCACAAAGAATCACAGAAGTTCTACAGTTGTCCAAGGAAACTCAGGTAATCTGTTTTTGAGCTGTGACATATGCCGTGACTGGAATACAGGAATATCACCAATGGTACAATGTGACAGGAGCAGCACTAATCTTAAAAGTGATAGAGAACCTAAGATTCAAGGCTTAGCTCTGCCACTTCCTGTGTGACCTTGGATAAGTTACTCAGTGTCACTGAGTCTCACCTTATCTCGGTAAAATGAGACCAATCACTTTTCCTTAGGGTTGTTGGAAGAGTCAAATGAAATAATAATTAATGTAAGTGAAGGAACTCTGATAACTTTAAGTGCAGAAATTTTTTTTATCTCCTATACTTAATGGCACTACTCCAGCCTCTATGGAAAGAAATCACCTTGTCCATCACAGTCCTCAGGATTTTGAAAATGTTAGACTATGTCATATTTTTGAGCAGATTTATAAATGTCAATGCTTCCAACAATGCATTTTTTTTTCTGAATTGAAAAGTGAGCTATGGAGTGGGACTATCTGATTAGAGTGCATGTGACTTGGATGCACGGAGGTCAAAGTCCACTTAGGACATGATCATTTCTTTCTTTCCAACCCAACAAAGAATTGTGAATGCAGTGTCCAGATCTTTGTAATCTCTCTGCTTTCAGAAATGCTGCAGCTATGAGAAGCAGGTTAGCTGAATCACTAAGACAATGAATTCCAGAGCAGCAGAACTGTAGTTAGGGGTTAGAATCTTTAGTCTAGGAATTGAACACTATCAATAGCTAAAATGTTTTAAGAAATTACTTCTGCGTATACCTAGGTCCTGGGAGGCATAAATCTAGGTTCTGAGTTGTTTCTCCTTGATTTTCAACTATGACCTTCCTCTTCTTGGACTGCAGAGGACAAGATGTGGCTGAGGAAGGAAGGATGGCAGGAAGGCTTGAATTTGTGACAGGTAAGGTGTACAATGTGCCTCCACTTTCAGAGCAAAGCAAAGGAATTCTACTCCAAAACCTCTTAGGCTGGCAGTTAGATAATTCAGTCTAGCAAGAGACAGTAGAGTATAGTAATTACATTTACTAGGTTCAAAGCCAAGCTCTGCCTCACTGTGTGACTTCAGCCAAGTTATGTAATCTCTGTGTCTGGTATCTTCATGAGTAAAATCTGGCTCATAATCACATAGTTATTGTGACAATTCAATGCAATTAATACATGGGAAAACTCTGAACAAAATCTGGCACATAGTAAGCACTAAATATGTTTGCTACTATTATTAACTGACTATTATTATCACATTCCACCAGCAACATGGAAGCTGATGAAAATCATCCCTTGAGTTAAGCTCCCACTGACATAATGAGACAAGCAAAATTCTCTACTCTTACTTTTAATTTGCCCTTTGACATCATGATCTTCTCCTGAGTGCTCTTCCTCATAATGTGACTGAAGCTGATAGAAAGACTGCAGGTCCTTTAGGCACAAAGGGCAGAGGAAACCCTCTCTCACTTCCCCTGGGTCGTCCAGAGAAGCCATGGCTGTGTCTCTCTCAACCCCCAGTAGGCAGGGGCCCCATGCCAAAAGTCAGCTTGATTCTTTCTTTCTTAAGGGACCAGGGTTCCCACAACATTAGCTTAACCAAGCAGCACATGCATAATGGAGAAATGGCATCCTGATCCTGGATGAGGTTTCCTTTCTGGAGTAGGAAAAACCTTTAGAAAGGAAAAAAGAAGAAAAAAGTCAATTCAGACAAATTAGCAGCAATTGAGAAATTAGTTCATTCTTTTCATATTTCATACCTTAATGTCTCTTCAGTGCAAATTTGAGAAAAGAAACAGGAAAGAAGTTGGCACTGGAACAATTCAGGGCTTAATAAGTTACATTTTCTGTTTTATTGGGCCATGGCAAAGTCATTTCCAGTATTATCTCAGAGAAACTCTAGGTCATAAGGAGAACCCAGACAAAATCATTCCACACAAACTGAGAAAATTCTTCCCCAAGAACCTGAAGCCACAAACCATAGTAAAGGTTGAGAAAGAATTTAAGACCCTTAGCTTTGGATGACATATTTAGAGGGTTTCTGAGGAAGGACTGCTCAGATATTTAAAAAATGAGACAGCACATTCTCCTGGTTGTTTCTCCTTTAGGCAAGAAACCCCATGACTATGTACATGCAGACCTCAGCCCCTTCCCCAGAGGCTAATGAAATCGCAACTCCAGGTCTGATCTGTGCCCTGAGCCTCCAGTGGTTCATCTGACACCCTGATTCTGACGGCCTTTTTTCCTTCCCAGCACTCACCCCTTACATCTCACTTCAAGGAAATACTTCTTACCTGAGCATTCTGCATTCGAACAGCATTTTATCTCAATTTATAATCACAAGTACATATGTGAAGTGACTAAACACATAGATTACAAGCTCTTTGAGAGCGGAAACTGTGTCTCTTCCCTCGGATCTAGCACAAACCAGAAGAAGCACACTCAAGTTCCACGAATGAATGAATGAACTCTAAAACCATATGACCAAACGCACATCAAAACCCAAAGAAATCGACCACAAACCACAAAGCCACTTCCCGCAACCAGAACTGAAGGCACACGCAAGGCTCTCACCCGCTAAGCTACGTAAACATTAATAAGAAAACTTACATATCCGGCATCTACATGTCCCGGAGAAACGCCAACCGCTGCAGGCCGCAGAGACCACACGGACCACAGCCGCACGCACCACCGCGGACAAACCACACTCCACGGTCGTGCACACGTCCCACACGCACACACGACAGGAACACTCAACCCCAAGGAGCAGACAGGACGACGTCACGCACCGCACGACACAAACTCGGAACTCAAACGCCTCAACCTCACACCACTACCCGCAAAACCAAACGCACGTGCACACGCCTCGTGACCACACCACCAGCGCCCCCTCGTCACGAACACACGTCCGCGACACGCACGGCCGAAACCCGCATCTCCCACCGCGCGTCACACCCACCACAACCACAACCACACACCGCACGGCCCTCTCCGCGCCCGAGCGGAGCCGCGCCACCCCGCGGGCCCATCCCGGCCCTCTGTACCCGGTCGCGATCCCGCGACATGCAGATCCGTCGCGTCCTCGTCCCGGGCTCTGGGCCTCCAGGGTCCCTCACACAACCGCGGGCGCCATCGCCATCGGCTGCTCGGCGCTCGACGCGCGCCTGACCGGAAGGCAGGCTGACAGACGCCCGTCGAGCGCCGAATCCTCGCCGGCGTAGCAGGGGCGGGGCACGGCACCGAGTGGGTGGTGGCTTCTGCGCAGGCGCCATGTGAACAGCAGGGCGGTGCTCAGGAATTTTGCCATGTTTTGAAGTCCCACGTACTTAAGGGTAATGCGTTTAAAAAACAACAGCAACGACAACAAAAAAATGCAGTTTGTTCTCCACCCCGCTGTTCAGAGGGGAAGACTGAAGCCTGTGACTCTTTAGCTCTTGATCATCCTGCGCAATGAAGGAGGCAGCCCAGGGATTTTCGACCGCTCCTACGCTACCCCAAACTGCAGTTCTAAATCAATTCGAGTTAAAGTTCCTGAGAGCTAGATTCGAAAAGAGTATTCAGGAGAGCTAGTGTGGGAGGATCCGGAATAGGAACTCATGAGAGGGGACTTGGAATGAGAGGGACTATATATATATATACACGCCTGTGGTCCAATCTGTAGCATTTCCAAAAGGTTCGTCAGCACCTGCTCGATACCATGCTCTGTGCTGGTTCCACTGGGTATATAGGCAAACGTCAATGCAGAGGGGCAGGCGCTGATTTTTAGCAGTGACGGGATCTGGAAGAGGAACTACAGAGCATGACCTAAAGCTCCTGAGCTTTGGGGTCTGAAGGCGGCCTCAGTTCACCAACCAGTGGTGTTAACCTGACCCCTTACTCCTGGTAAATTGGGGATGAAAATAATAGTCTCCACCTCATAGGTTGTGACAACTGAGTGATATGATATTGAGGATTGGGGGACCCTTAACACTTCCACCTCTGGACAGAAACACCTATTCTGCAACTACTGTTGGTGATCTAGTGAAGTACAAGGGGCTCCCACCGTGGAGAGCACTGAGTTTTTGGAGCAATGTAGGTGAAGGCATATGAGCTGGTGTCCAGAGACCTAGGAGAGATCACCAGTCACACCTGAACAAGTTCCTTCCCCTCTCTTGGCCTCAACTTTCCCATTTATATAGACAAAATAGGTTCCAGACACCTGTAAGTTCTTTATTTTTCAACTTGATGGCCAAATTCTTTGTCTGTTTTAACATTACAGGGTTGACAGGAGTAGACAGTGACTCCCCTTTGTGTACTGGCACAAAAAAAGAGACTTGCCAGCCAATCAGAAGCAAAGCAACAGACCCACCTCTGCCTCTCTGTCACAATAGCCAGACTGGGGAGTGAAAACACCTTACTGAGTGTGTGGAGTGAGATAAGTCCCAGAACTGGCCACCATGTGGGCAGGATTTTGTTTGAGAAGGCAATGAACCTTTCAATAAACCATCATGATTTTGTCTGTCATTGTATCATTTATAAAAGACATGTTACAGTCACCATTTCCTTAACTCAAAAAAGCTGTGGCGCTCTACCCTGCAATTTGTGAATGAATCCTACTTACTGACATTCTGTTGATAGATTTTTTTAAACAAATAAATTTTTATAATAAAGTTTGATTGTGGTTCAGAAAAAAATTGAGTGAATAACTTTCTCAGAAAAAAAACACACTGTGTATACTGCAGTTCTTTGGGGTGAGTGTTACCAAACCTCCAGTGCTTGTGTAGCAGTGTTAAGTGAAAACTGAGCACCAGACCTGGGAGAAGGAAAAGGATCAATTTATTTTCTGCAGAAGACAGGAGACTGAAGTCCCAAATCCTCAGTTTCCCTGAACAAAAGCAAGCAGGGGCTTTTAAGGGGGAGTTCAAGCTTGTAAGCTGCACAATAAGGGAGTTTCCTCTCAGTGGTTGGCCATCTGGTCATCTCTAACTTCAGTATAAGCAGCATAACTCAGAACCCAGATCAAGGAGAATGCTGATGTGCACTCTGTGAGGGGTGGCCAATCATTCCTTAGTTTCTCCAGATTCTAGACACCTGTGCACCAGCAACATCCAGGGTCAGTCTAACCTATAAGCTGATTTTGAGACACGGCAAGACTCAGCAAGGGGAATCAGAAAACAGTAGACTATTAACCCACCACAAGAGGGCACAAGGCATAAAACAAAGTTCATTAGTCAAAAAGTCTGTTAGTTTTCTTAGGGCCTGAGATTTCAAGAGGGTTGATGAGTTAAGTTACCCTATTTTATATTCTGAAAATGACAAAAGTCTCATTTCCAGTCTGATTATGAGATGCATGTGCCCCAAATGGCCGAGAATAAATACAAGAGAGGCAAAGCTGTAAAGCTAAGGGCATGCAATAGGCTCTAAAAGAAAGTCTCAAAAATACTCAAAGCGGCAACAAGGAATGATTAGCTAGAATTTAAAGTTCTTTTCAGTAATCTCTGTCTTTTGTTCCATATTTAAAAAGGCAGGTGAACTCCATGTAATTGGAATTTTCCTTCTTGTCAACAGTGCTTCTCTGTACGGCTCATCTGCTTCTCGTCGTAAACCAGTCTCCCATGTGGTCAGCAGCTCTCGCAGGTAACTTCTTGCATAGTGCCAGTTATTTCTTCATCAAAACAAGAAAAAGCATTTCTGATGACATCTTCTGAATCTGTGCCATTTAGCTTTTCACCAAACATTGTAAGAAAGGTAAACATTTATGGGACCTGAAACCTCATTCATCATGATATTCAAATACTCTTCAGTTGGATTTTTCCCCAGGGAGGCAACTGTACCTTGCAAATCTTCCTTGTCAATAAAACCGTCTCTGTTCTGAACAATCATGTTGAACGCCTCTTTGAACTCCTGACTGGTCAGACATGGAAGACACTTTGGTTGTTGTATGCTGGGAGCTCTTCTTGGTGGTCTTGATCAATACCCTTTTGCTTGACATGGTGGCAATTAATTTATCAGACTTCTCTGACCCCCTTGCTGTCACTAGCTGATATTTTTAAGAATGATGGAAGAAAAGGGCTTCCTGTATTCTGCACAGTTTAACAAAAGAATTTCCTTGGGCAATTCTATTACTATTTCCATTTTAGTAATAATAACTATTAATACTGACTGAGTAGTCACATGTGCTAGTCACTCTTCTGTGTGCCTTACATGCTTTCACTCGTTTTTCACACAGTCCTATGTGCTACAAGCTAATATTGTTCCCATTTTATTTTATTTCCCTGCCTCCAGCCCCGGGTCTTCGGCCTGAGTCTGTGGGCCTGACACAATCTGCGTCTTAACCACCAGTGTCACGAGGAAGCACCATCATTCCCATTTAATAAGTGAGAAATGGGAGGCGCAGAAAGCTTAGGTTAGGTGACTTGCCCAAGGTCACACAACTGAACCAAGAATCATCGTGTCTTGAGACTTTCACAGGCCCCACATTTCCTTTCTGCGAAGGTCTGATCTCTCCACCTTCCTGCATCTCTCGGCGTTTTCCTGGCACCCACCACATGCCATGCATAGACATGGAGGGTCAGAGGAGAATAAAGCGGGGTGATCTCATCTTGGAGGAAATCTCAGCTGACAAGGGACACATGCACTCATAAGCAATTAGTTTAAACAGGAAAAGTATGCACAAGTATGAAGATGCTCTGGGGAGGTTGATGAGATCCCTTGTGGGAACTGAGAAAAGATTTTCCAGGTAGGCGACCCAGGAACAGCACCCTCGGTAGATAAGGTTGGGAAGGGCCTTCCAGACTGGGGAACAGCATGCGCAAAGGCACAATCATGCAGAAGAACATGTGTCCTGTGAGAAATTTAGAGTAAGTTCATTCACAGACTGGGAAAGTAAGGTACTCACTTCTCCCTGTTCCCGACATGGTAGGGAACTACTGCCAATGCTGGGATCTCTGACAGCAAGATCTCTGCCCTCTCTGCCTCCCACCTTTGACTCTGTCCCTCTGTGTGTGTATGTGTGTGCATCCCTCTCATTTTTTCCCCAAATAGTCCTTTATTGCAGCATTTTTCTTTGTGGCTCTTAACTAAATAGGCATTCACTGCACCACTCACATCATCTATGGTATCTTGGGGGTGCCAGCCACCTACATTGCAGACCAAGAAAAAGTTAATAGGTAGCAAAGCTCCATGTTGTGAGCACAGACTCTGAGCCAGACACTATTGCTGTAAGCCATCACTGGTGCCATCTGCCACTCGGTGTCATTTACACCTAGTGTGAATCTCTCACTCATAAGACTTTCTTCATGAAACAAATGAGTTACTCAGCAGACAAAAAATAAAAAAAGTGTAACTTGGACTTGCAACTTTAAGTTCATTCAGTAAATATGCACTGAGCACCCGCCCACGTGGGAGCCTGAGCTACACCAAACAGACAGCAGTTCTCGCCACTGTAGACCTTACATTCTGATGGAGAGACACAGGCACTGAACAAGAACCCTAAAAATGCTAGCTCAATACACATGTTAGAAAGTGAAAAGTGTGATAGAAAAAATAAAAATAAAATGTCAAGTAAAAGAGATGAGAGTTTAGGAGGGCGGTCAGAGCAGGTTTTACTAAGAAGGCGGTGTTTGAACAAAGACATGAAGGCAGCGAGCCTAGTGGATCTCTTGGGGAAGAACATTCCAGGCAGAGGGAACAGTCCATGTAAAGTCTGCAAGGCAGGCAGTGTCTGGTGAGTTACAGAGATAGTAAGGACACTGATACCCATGTTCATGGAAGCATTATTTACAGTTACCAAAGCAGAAACATCCCAAGGGTCCATCAATGGATGAATGGATAAGCAAAACGTGTTTACCATGTCTCTCCGTAGACCAGTATTATTCAATCACAAGAAGGGAGAAAACTTTTATCTATATTGCAACTTGGATAGACCGTGAAAGCATTATGCTCAGTGAAATAATCAGACATAGGAGGACAAACACTGTTATGATTCTACTTCTATGAGGTCCCTAGAATAGACAAGTTCATTGGCACAGAAAGTAGAAGCGAAGTTACCAGGGGCTGGGAGGGTAAGGAAGAGTTTAATGAGTACAGTTTTTTGTCCAGGGTTCGATTAAAAAGTTTTGGGTACAGACAGTAGTGGTTATACAACACTAAATATATTTAACACCTCAGAATTGTTCACTTACAAATGGTTAAAATGATACATATGATGTGTGTTTTTAGCACAATAAAAAAAAGTAATGAGGCCAATATGACTGGAACATAGGGAGAGAGTTATCGGAAAATATATAATTTATATAGATCAGAGACCTCACAGCGAGTGGGCAGGTCATGGCTACTGTCCTCTGGCTTTTACTGAGTGAGGTGGGGCTCCGGGAGGGTTGTAAGTAGGGAAGGGTCAGCATCTGACCTCTGGCTTCTATGTTGAGAGGAGATGGAGCAAGCAGAAACGCCAGGTGTGCTCTGCACATGGCAAATCCTCAGTAAAGAGCGTCGAAGCCTGTCTATAGCTGAAATGCGTGGTGACTCTGGGAGGAAACACAGGAGCTGATGGAGGAAGGAGACCTTTTCACACCCTGTGTACTCTGGCCTGTGTAGCAGGGAGAAAGAGGGCTTTGAGGAGCCGAGTTAGACACCAGGGGGCGACATTGGGCCACATAAGACATGAGGACAACCCAAGTCTCTGCTGGCTCATCTCCCACGCCTCTGGCTGTCCAGCAGAAGACCCTGTGAATGACCAGAGGGTGGGAGAGCAGCGCCCCCACCCATGACTACTGAACTCGAGCCCTTTCTCTCTTGCAGAGACTGGACAGAGCAGCTGCTGATAGAGTGGGTCTCAGATGGCAGCACACTCAGCTACGCTCTGGACTGACCTTGAGCCTTCCAGAGGACCCAGGGGTTCCTTCCTCTCAGGGAACTCACCCCCAAGTTTGTTCTTTCGACAGACCTTCCATTAGATTAAACAGCACTCCCTTCAGGCAGGGACTCTGACCAAAAACCTTGGAGTCATGTCTGCCTAGGCATGACAGTACTGTTTTCATATTTCTTGACCATCCCTTCATTTTAACATAAATGTCAATTTTTTCCTGGTTTTAATAAACCCAGCCCATCTTTAATGGGGGGCACAAGGGGAAGTTGAGTTGCTCCAGGCCCAGTCTGTTGAGGGGGCCTCAAAGCAGTGGCCCCTTTGGTCCCACATTAAGGACAGCCCAGTTATTGGGCATTTCTGGGACTGATGGTTAAAACGGCATGTGTTTTAGGCAGGACAATTAGAACGGGGCTTCCAGGGGCACCAAAAATGGTTTTCACCTAAGGTACCCAAAACCCTTGTACCTGCCCTGGTCATTTATATGAAGTCCCGCCAGACCACACGTCATTACTATGTGATCGCCAGTTGGCATCACATAGCACTTACTTGCTGTGGCCTGACTGCTCAGCTCCTGCTCCGATTGCTCCAGCTCCTCTCCTCCCTTTAGTCACCAGCGCATAACCCCGTCCCGTTTTTGCCATCACAATGTCCGGGTTTTGTCTCAAGGAAATATAGTCAGCCTGTGCTTGCCCCCTCACTTTCTCTCACACCTCATTTCCAATCCTTTAGCAAGTCACGTCATCTGTTGCTTTGAAATGTCTGCTTCTCCCCAGCACACTACCACCCCGCCATCTCTTACCTGGGTGATTGCAGTAGCCTCCTCCCTGCCTTCCTGCCTCTACTCTCACTTCACCGTGCCCTGGCAGCCTCTCCTCCCCCTGCAGTCAGAAAGACCCCTTCTGCGCACCACCTTTCTACCCAAGAGGCCAGACACTCTAGTGGCCAACCACAGTGAGCCTGGAAGAAGACTCCACAAGGGATGGACAAAACAGAGATGTGTCTGGGCAAGGCCAAGGCTTCCCTTATGTATGTAGGGCTCTTTCCACTGACTGTGGGCAGCCAACTCTCCCCCGCTCCTCACCTTTCCTCCTTACATAGGCAGGGGTATCACTGTCACCGGCGCAGTGGATGTCTCTTGCGCTTTCCAGCACACAGCTCCATTCTACTGGTAACAGCTCCATTTCCTTGGGGAACCATCCTCCCCTGCCTCCATCTGTGTGGTTCCAGTAATTTCCTTAATTCCATGCTACGGAATTTGCCATTGAATTCAGAATTTTCATGTGAAATTTGAAACCTAGCTGGGGCCTACCTTTGAGTGGCTTCCCATACTCCACAAGATCTCATCTCAGCAAACCTCCTTCCAGCGTGCCCATTGGCCTAGTGGTTTAGTAGACATGGATGCAGTCCACATACATCTCAAGGTCCCAGGTTCAAGACCTGGGGTTGGGGTTGAACAACCAAGATGGACAACTACATATAATAAATAATGAAAGTACTTTTTTTCCTCCTCTTTCTTCCTGCCTGCCTGCCTATTTGCCTTCATTCCTGCCAGTACTTTTCCTTTCTAAAACAAAACAAAATCCTCTTCTAAAGGTCCTGTATTGACTCCTGATAAGACCCTCTAAATCAGAAGTGCACAGAACATCTTCTGGGAAAAGAGAGCTCTCTCTGGCCAGGCGCATACCCCATGGACTGAGAGTTGGGAAGCTGGTTTGGGGAACCAAGTCCCTTGTTATAGAAGCTGTATCAGTTAGTTCTTGCTGTATAACAAACACCCCTAAAGTCAGCAACATGAATATTTATTTTTGTGTATTTTTGTGTACATGTCCTCACATCAGCAGGGCAGTTCTTCTGAGACCAACCTCAGTCCGGGTGTTGGTCTCTGCTGATATGAATGGGACTCTCTCACGTGTTTGGGGGTTGGCTGGCCTAGAAAGGTTTTGATTGGGATAAATGAGTTTTCCTCTAAACTGTCTCTCATCTTCCAGCAGGCCAGCCTGGGACTGTTCACATAAAGATAGCAAGAGGAAGCATTAAAGGTCTTTGAGGCCTGAGCTCAGACCTGTCACACTGCCACTTCTAGCCTTCCACCAGCTAAAGCAAGTCAGGGACCAGCCTAAATTGAGGACAGAGAAATAAGCCCACCCCTTTAGGGGGAGGAGCTGTAAAGCCATAGTGAATTCATTTGTTAGGACTGTCCTAACAAGTTGTCACACTCTGGGTAACTTAATAATAAGAATTTGTTTCACCACCATTCTGGAGGCTGGAAGTCCAAGGTCAAGTTGTCATCAGGGATGGTTCTTTGTAGCCGCTCTCCTTGGCTTGCTGACCTTCACAGTCTGTCTTCTTCTATGTTTCCACATGATCTCCTCTCTGTATGTGTCTGCATCCTCTTCTCATAAAGGCACTTTATTGGGTTAAGGTCCACATTAATGACCTTACTTTACCTTAATTAGTTCTTTAAAATCCTGTCTCCAAATACAGATTCATTCCAAGATCCTGGGAGTTAAGCTCTGTAGCTTATGAATTTGGGTGAGGGGAGAGACAAAATTCAACCCATAACACGTAAAGACTGCGAACGTTTTGTGCTCAGTCTACCGCAGACACCGAGCTAGCCCCAAATAAGACCATGACCCAATGGGGAGGACGTTAGCCACCATGTCGCACGTTAGGGCTCGAAGATGGTAAACGACTGTGGAGCTAGCATGGAAGCCTCAGGTCTCCGGAATGAAAGCCTCTCATTACCAGTCGGCTCTGACTGGACCACAGGACACTGGTCACCTGGAAAACCACCCGTTCCTCTTGACCAGGCTGAGATGACGAACAGGGTAGGGGCTCCTCAGGGGACTGATCGAGACGGAGAAGGCCTGGAGAACAGCCAGAACTCTCTTCCTTTGCCGGGGAAGCACAATGGCTTTGTTTTGGGAATCTCGAATCTGAGACCTCAGATGCACTTCCTAGAGCTTCCTGCAGGGGGCCAATTTGGGCCGGTTCCAGGCACAGCTTTAAAGAGTCCAAGGCAAGCGGCCCGGATCACTGGAAAACAGCGTTCCTCTGAAACCTTTGGTAAGGTGGAATGGTGTCAAGCGAGGAAGCAATCACCAATCATTCATATGGATAATTTTTATTGTTCCCAGACTAAGTAATACCAAATAACACATGAAAGCTCAAATCACACTGGCATGTAGTGAAAGCGGGAATGATAAAATAAACTACCGCCTAGAGAAAGCAGTTCCAGGGAAGGACTTGGCAGGCCACTCACGCTGCCCTGGGTGCCCCTGCCTCTGGAATGGCAAAACCAACACAGAATGCGACACTGGATTTTTGTCTTCTGTTGTAAAAACACGTTTCATCAAGCTAGGAAAAACAGAACTGATGCAGCCTTTCGTAAAAACAAAGGGTCCTAAGGTGAATTTTTAAAAAGTGGAGCTTACCTGGTTGGTTGCCACATTCACATCAAGCGACTTTTCGCTAACGGCATAAACTCTGCCATCTTCCTGCTTCCCCACATACCATGCCCTCTGCCTCAAGTGCCCTTCCCTTTTCTGCTATCGAGTCCAAGCCAGGGAAACTCCTGTTCAACCATTAGAACTCATTTCAAGGTCTGTCTTCTCCAGACCCTCCCAGGCAGAAGTGGTACTTTATCCCTTATGAATCCTCAATGACATATATGTTTCCCATTCTGTCACCCTGCTGTCTTGGTCACTGATCATCCAAGTCTTTGCTGTGAGACCTTGAGCAAGTTATTTAACCTCTCCGTGCACCAGTTTCCTCCTCAAAGGATCGAAAGTGTTAATATGTGCAAAACACAAAGTCAGTGCTCAATAAATGTGAGCTATTATTACTTTTGTTAGCATCCCCCACTGTACTCATAGGACCTGGCCTGGGAATTATTTGCTGAACGAATGCCTTGATGAATCATGAGTGACCTTCAACTATGTGAGCAGAAGACCAGTGCAAGGGATGGCTAAGACTTCCACTGGAAAAAAAAAAAAAAAAAAAAAAAGGAATATCACCAAGCACATTAAGCATTTTAATTAGAGACTCCTTGACACCCCCGTGCTGTCTGGTCCCTGCTTTCGCTACTATTTTTGTTTGGCCAGGGTGGAATTTTGAGGACCAGAATTTAGGGCATCATCTCCTGCCTGCATCCACAGCCCACAAGCCAGACCTAGTGGCCTGCCATGTGCCTCCCAACTGCCTGCTTTAAATAACCTCCTCGTATTCACTGCTCATAGGAAGCCCGGAGCAGACCTTATGTAAACTGGCCAACCTCCCTCACATAGCCCCGCAGCATATCCCACCAGAACGCGAGCATGTGGCTCCTCCAGCCAGCAGGGGGCACACAACATTAGTTAGGATCCACAGAGCGTGGGGAACCATTTACCTGTTTCATTTATTACTTGGTGGGCCTTGAAAGAATTCTGATGCTGGTCCTACCCCCTCAGATTGCTGGAGTGCAGCCTGGGCTTTGGGATTTTTAATGATTACCATGTGATTCTGTGGTCCTCTGCCTTCCCAGAGCAGCTGCTGCGCAGGCTCCTTCTTGGTGCCCAGCGCCTGTCTCAACCTTCTTGATCCACCCTGCATAGGCAGCAGCACTGTTTCCAGCTTCCGAGCTGTCCATATGTCCCCTGTATGATTCTGTGGCGTCCACAAACTGCCATTTACTTTGAACACCATTCACCTTTAAAATTTAACCTTATTCTAGGAAGGGAGTTCTGGGTGGTCTCCAGGTCTTCTCCGATGTGAGCAGTCCCTGGGAGGGGCCCCTGGGTTGGTTGTATTAGTCTACATTCTTTATTTTAAACTCATTTATTTTTCCCTTCCCCCAGCCCCAGGTCTCAAACAAGGCCCCTTGGGCTTTACATGGCCTGCACCTTAGCTGCTGAGCCATGGGGTGTAACTAGTCCATTTTCTTTAATACATTTATTTAATTTATTTAAATAAATATATTTAAATATTTAATATATTTAAATAAATGTGAAGCTGTTAAAACTCAAACCCTTGTGGTGGCTTAGTAGTTAAGTCTCATACCTCCTGCCATCATAGTCCACATACATCCCAAGGACCTGGGTTCATGACCTGGGGTGGCAGGGGTGAACAACCGAGATGAACGCCTGCATAAAATGCTTCTTCCTTCTTTCTCTTCCTGCCTGCCTGCTTGTCTTCATTCCTACCTGTGCCTTTCCTTTAAAAAGAGAACAGAAACAAACAAAAACTCAACTCAAATTCATCTTTCACAATCATTCTTCCCAGAGCTGGGAAGACACTCAGCACATGTGGAGAAGCGTCACTTAATGGTGTGTGGGGTGGGGTTAGGGGCTGCCGCTGGGGGTGCACACCAAGGGAGGCAGGTGTTATCTCCCAAGTTAAGGACAGCACTTGTGTTCTGAAAATGCTTCTGCTATCTCCAGGATGACACACAAAATCCAGTAAAAGTAACTATCTCCAGATCTTCTGCATGTTTTCTTTCCCCACTTTAAAAAAATCTCTTTTCCTCCTTCCCTCCCACAGATAAATAAAATCATATGGCGTATGGTATTTGTCTGTCTCTGAAAATAATTTGCTCAAAGCAAAAGAATGGGTTTACTGAAGGACATATCAGAATAAAAAGGAATCAATGATGGAACAAACAAAACCAGAAGGGAGAGTCCAAGGTGGAGACGCAGGGTCAGATTCTAACTCTGACAAAGCCCAGTACTGTCCAGGCAGGCAAGAGCAAAGTTGGGGTGAGGTCTCCTGTATCTTGGTAACCAGAGTCCTGCTGCCTTCTATGTGGGACGTTTAGACATCCTCAGGCCTTGGTCAGGGCAGGCCCAGCAATAAACCTTTTCTCTGAGTTCCAGCCCATCAAGATGTGCTTCCTGAGATGGCTGGTTCTCCATCCCATGCCTGTGCGCTAGGCTCTGCAGGAGAGGCAGGCTGAGCTTGCTCAGGACAAGGCAGAGGCCACAGGCTCAGTCCAGGGGAGCTGAACAAGGCACGCTGGGGGCTCCCCTGAAGTGAGCTCACAGGGCCTGGGTGCAGAGGACAGAGCAGGGACTGACAGGGACATACTAGGGCAGTCACACAGAGCCAGGCCAGCTCTGAGAACAAGCGCTTTCTTCCCAGTGATGCGGGCGGCCCTGGGGTCCAGTGGCGAGGGTTTCAAGAAAGAATTCTTGAGCGTGAGAATGCAGCTTTGTAAGTTTATTAGAGAAAATGGAGGAGACAGAAAGCAAAGCAGGAGATAGAGTTCTAGTTGGATTTATATTCTTGGGAAGAGGGTTCTGGGCAGACCTCCCTTATTGTGTCTTTAATTAGCAAGAGAATAGAACTCACAAGGAAGTTCAAAAGCAGAAGTAAGGGGATTTTTCCAGGAAGTTCTCCAGGTCTGTGAAGTGGCCTCAGGAATTCTGGTGGTCCCCGGGTCCTGGCTGTCTTGGGTAAAACACCAAGTTGAAGATTATAGGACTCTTTCCAGAGGGAGATAAGCTTTGGCCTCTAGAACTTAGGAAAGGGCCTGTCTGGTGACTCAGGCAGCATCCCATTCTGAACTCTCCCTCTGTCACCAGCAGAGCTGCGCTGGTTGGGAGAGCTGTTCCTGGGGGGGCAGGGGTTGGGGGTGTCGAGTCCCCATCCCTGGAGGCATGCAAGTATGGATGGGAAACATGTTGGGGAGTGCAGAGAGAATTTTCCTACCCTCCCAGAACTTTGAGTTTCTTTAATGCTGGACTTCTGTGCTTCCAGTTCCCTGACATGAGCCCTGCTTCTTCCCGGGTTAGTTGGCAAAATATGAGGGGTCATCCCCCACTTCCACACCAGTCTCCTTACTGCCCAGAAGAACATATATCAGGAGCACTGTGATGATTGAGGAGGTCTTCAGGGTTAAAGGTCATTGTTTGACATTGACATGAACTTGGCCTTACAAAAGTGCCTTCGGGAATGTAGGCGATGGTGCGAGCACTTGCTCCCTTCAAGCCAGTGCCTCCCAGAGCAGCCTGGGATGTAGGGCAGTGTGGTGGCCTCCTCCTCAGGCCTCCTGCACAATCTGGGCCTCCAAGAAATTAAAATTGCAACAAGTTTAGTTCAATCCAAAATATGTTTACATGTTTTTATTTTTTTTAGCTTTCTGATAGGCAATAACATTCATGTGGTACAAATTCAAAACGTAGGAAAGGTCATTTTGTGAAAAGCACATCTCTCTTTCATATTTCCTCATCAGGGTACCACCAATCCTTGGTTTCCCCCCAGAAATAGTCTATAAATAAGAAAAAAAAAAAGCACAAACAGTTCTCCTGAAATAGGTTTTGAGCAAACCGTGTCCTCCTTTGATCTTCTTGCCTCCTTTAAGGACTCTCTATTGTTTTTAGGGTTCACCTAAATGACCCAGGATAATTTTTGCATCTCAGATCCTAGGTGTTGGAATGGGGATGGGCATCAAAGGCACACAGAGTAGGATTAGGCCCAAGTTCACACATTGGTGATATTTGCTACCTGCTAAGAGCAAAATTCACTTTCTGGGCACCAGGAAAGCACCAGGTTCTGTGACCTGGCTGCATACTGTCTCATTTCATCCTCATTGTGTGTCCGCTGGGGACCTCTGAGAAGCAGACACCAATATGGGATTAGACACGAAAGAGAGTTACTGGAGAAAATATCTGTAAGGAAAATGGAGAAGGAGCTACAGCAAAGTCGCTAGAGTGAGCAAACAAAAATCAGAATATCTGGTTAAATTCGAATGTCAGCTAAGCAGTAAATACGTTTTTAGTGTAAGTACATCCTATGCCTTATGTTTATGTGCGTGTGCATTCTATGCATGCAAGCATACTTATATTGAAAAATTAATTGTGTGGCGCGCCCTGGTGGAGTGGTGGTTAGGTCAACCCCCTTTAAACGTGCGCAGTTCATGTACATCTCAAGGACCTGGATTCATGTCCTGGGTCTGGGGGAACAATCGATGTGAACAACTAAATAAATAAAATACTTTTTCCTCCTTTCTCTGCCTGTCTGCCTGCCTACTTGCCTTTGTTTCTGCCTGCACCTTTCCTTTAAAAAAAAAAAAAGATTCCGTGTGAGCTACTCAGTACTCATCCATTTAACTTAACTGGGCACCCTGTGCTTCCCCAGGAGATGACTGGGAGAGCCATCGGACTCTGCTTCTGACCCCCAGGGGAAGGTGTTGTTACTGATTTGAATCTAAGTTGTCTGGTTTTAGAGTCCACACAATTTAACCGGGGCTCTAGCGTGCTTCCTCACGTGTCTCCACGTAAAATCTGCCTCAAATCACTTTTGGAATCACGTGCAAGTATAATAGAAAGGGTTAATTTAAAAAATAGACCGATAATATCTAGTTTGGGACATGATGTAGAGAAATGAGGACAGCAGGTCCTTGAATAATGATTTGTTCAATGTCCTTGCATTATGATGCTGATGAGAAGAAATCCTGCCGACTTGAATGAAACAATGTTATTTAGGACCTGGTTTCCTTACATATTGTTTTGTTTAAAGTCACGGTTTTCAAGAACCTCAGTGACTCTAAGTGACGACTCATATGCTCTCAAATCTCATGCGCTACCGTGAGAGCATACACTGAGTAGACCCTTTTGTAGAACAACCAGCAATTTTTACAGCGATTTGAATTGCTCACGTGCTTTATTCCAGCACCTTCACTTCTAGGTGTCCTCCCCCACAGAAACTCTCATGTCTGCACAGACGGGCAAGACTGTTCTTAGAGTGTTGTAAGAGAGAAGCACTTAAAATAACCTAAATATCCATCAGTAAAGACATGAGGAAAAGCATGATGAAGCCCTCATACATCAAGCACTGCGGTGCTTTACAAAGAACTGGGGAGCTCCCTAATGGCCAATGTTATGAGAGCACCGAGACGTGCTGTGTTAAGAGTCTTAGGACAGGCATGCCCTGGTGGCTCAGGCATTAAGTCTGTGCCTTCAGAAGTATAGTCCTTGCAAAGTCCAAGGACCCAGGTTCAGAACATGGGACCAGGGAAACCACCAAAGTGAACAACTAAGTAAATAAAAAATGCTTCCTCCTTTCTTCCTGTCTGCCTACCTGCCTTCCTTCCTTCCTTCTTTCTTCCTCTTTAAAAAAAAAAAAAAGCCTTAGTACAATAAGTGA